>CM053747.1:8539102-8561030 GCA_028658305.1 Pachyuromys duprasi
AGAAATGCTCAAAGTCCTTAGCCATCAGGGAGATGCAAATCAAAAGGACCTTGAGATTTTACCTTACACCTGTCAGAATGGCTAAGATCAAAACTCAAGTGACAACACATGCTGGAGAGGTTGTGGAGAAAGAGGAACTCTCCTTCATTCCTGGTGGAAATGCAAAGTTGTACAACCACTCTGGAAATCAATTTGTCTTTCTTAGACAATTAGAAATAGTGATTCCTCAAGACCCAGCTATACCACTCTTAGGCCTGTATCCAAAAGATGCTCAAGTACACAACAAGGACATTTGCTCAACCATGTTTGTAGCAGCTTTATTTGTAATAGCCAGAACCTGGAAACAACCCAGATGTCCCTCAGTTGAGGAATGGATACATAAATTATGGTACTTTTACACAACGGAATACTACTCAGCAATTAAAAAGGAGGAAATCATGAAATTCACAGGCAAATGATGGGACCTGGAAATGATCATCCTGAGTGAGGTATCTCAAAAGCAGAAACACTTGGTAAATACCCACTTTTATAGACCTATAGGATAGGATGGACATGCTGAAATCTATACTCCTAGATAAGATAAGCAAGAAGGAAGACCCAGGGTGAGATGATTAATCATCAGCTAGATGGACAAATGGTATGGACATTGAATGCAGGAGAAAACAAGCAACAGGACAGGAGCCTACCACAGAGGGCCTCTGAAAGACTCTAACTAGCAACGTATTAAAGCAGATAATAAGACTCACAACCAACCTTTCGGCACAGTGCAGGGAATCATATGAAAAAAAGGAAGAATTTGTAAGACTTGGCAAGGACAAGAGTTCCACAAAGACCAAATAGAGCAGGGCACAGGGGTCTTAGATGAGACTGTTTCTCCAACCAAGGACTATTTATGGATATAAACTAGAACCCCTGCTTGGACATGGCCCATGGTAGCTCAGTATCCAAGTGGGTACCCTAGTAAGGGGAACAGGGACTATTTCTGTCATGAACTCAATGGCTGGCATGTCGCCTGTCTTCCCTCCCTGCCTCAGAGGGAGGAGCAGCCTATCAGAATCCCAGAAGAGGACATTGCAGCCACCCCTGAAGAGACATTATAACCTAGGGTCAGAAGGAAGAGGGGGAGGTCCTCCCCTATCAGAGGACTTGGAGGGGGACAGGGAGAAGATGAGGGAGGGATGGGGAGAGTGGGAGGGAATGAGGGAGGGTTCTATGGCCAAGATACAAAGTATATAACCTATGATTAATATAAAAATATATAAATTACTTAAAATTAAATAAAAGAAAAACCATGTCTCAATAAAACAAAGAAATAATGATATCAAAAATGTACTATGACAATTTTAAAGAATATATACTTCAATTTCTCAATAAAAAAGATAAATTACAGAATTTATTCATTTTATTAATATATTTAGGTCAAAGATAAGGCCCAAGAAAACAACCTCATACAAGATTACATACTGAGAATTCACTCTGGATCACACTATAATGAAGGTAGTTTTTGTTTGTTTGTTGTTTTTTTTTTATTTAGTGGTTCATAATGTTGACTTATTTTAGGCATTATATTATGCAAATCATGCACTCTGTGTTAAAAACAATAAAAAGTTCAGCTGAAAATTTCAGTACAAATATTATACAAAGTAATTTGGAAAACTGACAAAAACTCATGGTAGAAAAGTGAGTTTTCATTTACATTTTATGTATTTACTGAGACATTGGGAATATCATGTTGGGGAGAACAAATATTGCCAACAAGTGTGAGGTGATAGAAAATGAAAAGAAAGTTTTTGTGTTCATGTGGTTCTGCCTAAAGCACAGAGTGTTTGTAGTTCCAGGCAGCTTAAGATGCTGTACAGGCTAGTTTTATGTCAACTTCACTTACACTAAAGTCAGCTGAGAAAACAGACTCTCTGGGCTGTAGGCAACCCTGGAGAACAAAATTTTATCTTTTTATTTTTATTATTAGTTAAATATTATTAACTCTGTATCCCAGCTGTATCCTGCTCCCTCATTCCCTCCCAATCCCACCCTCCCTCCTTCATCTACTCCCTGCCCCCTTCCAAGTCCACTGATAGGGGGCGATCTCCTCCCCTTCCATCTGATCCTGTTTTATCAGGTATCTTCAGGACTGGCTGCAAAGTTCTCCTCAGTTGCTTAGCAGGGCTGCTCTCCCTTGGGGGCTGGGGGGGGTGGGGTGGGGAGGTCAAAGAACTAACCATTGAGTTCATGACAGAAATAGTCCCTGTTCCCCTTACTATGGTACCCACTTGCCTACTGAGCCTCCATGGGCTAAATCGGAGCAGAGGTTCTGGGTTAAATCGATACATGGTCCTTGGTTGGAGAAACAGTCTCATAAAAGACCCCTGTACCCTGATCAATTTGGTCCTTTTGGAGCTCTTATCCTCTTCATGCCATATTAACTCCCCTTTCTTTCATATGATTCCCTGCACTCTGCGGAAGGTTTGGTTATGAGTCTTAGTATCTGTTTTGATACACTGCTAGGTAGAGGAATTTTATAATTAATGATTGATGGGTGAGGTCCAGTCCATTGTGGGTGGTACCACAACTGGACTGATGGTTCTGTGCTCTATGAGAAAGTAGACTGAGCAAGCCAAGATGAGCGAGCTGTTAAGCAGCACCCCTTCATGGCTCCTGTCTTCAGGTTCCTGCCCTGTTCTAGTTCATATCCTGACTTTTCATTGTTTCCTGAAAATAGAAATGAAATAAATTCTGTATTTGCCAAGTTCATTTTGGTCGTAGTGTTTAATTACAGCAATGTTAACCATAACTAACACAGGGGGTCCTAAAAGACTCATTTGTGGCTTTTAATCAGCACCCTGAAGCTGATGCAGCAGTAAGCACAAAAACTAACTTAAGCTTTACAACCAGAAAAAGCAAAGCAAAACTAAAAAGCAAGCAAACAAACAAAAAACAAAACAAGTGTCTATTAGTTCAGCCTGATATGATGGCGATCAGAGGAAGGAAGACTAGACAAAGACCTTTCCATTGAAGGAAATTCTGCACCTGCTGGGATGAGAACCATTAGAAGGCTCAATAGAACACAAGGGAAGGCTTAGGCATCCCTACCTATGCAGGCTGAACACTCCTTTTAGCTAAATCCTTTGTTCTCACTGATGAGAGAGAGGGGGAGAGAGAACACTATCATGCAAATATCTTGGGTTTATCATAGACATTCATTCATTTGCCTGTAAATGTGGTGGGGACTCGAACCACTTCCAATTGGCTCTTGCTTCTGTCCCACTTCTGGTTTCTATTGTCAAGTAAAATAAACAGGAAAGAGATCACACCCTCTCATAGTAAACTGGGAAATGGACACAAACTTTAGGCTCAAACAGAAAAAAAAAAACTAGAAAAAAATGAGACATTTTTCCTGTATTCTCCTGGCACCAGGAGAAAGCTTGATAACACAGCACTTTGGCACACTGGGGGCATGCACACTCCAATACAGTGACAAAGGAAATCATATTGGTTTTATCTGTGTGGAGGGCAAACTACTTTGAAATCAAACTTTGAAATACAAATTTTTTATGACCCAGTGTTCCCACTGCCATATGTAATTAAACATATCTAATCATCCATATATGGGCTTTTACTTCACTTATACTTGCTCTCTTATTTGGAATGAATTTATCAATAGTTATAATGAAGGGTTTGTAGGGCATTTTATACACATGCAATAGAATAGTCTATATGAAACTGTTATGCAGATACACAAATACAGTTAAAATGTCACATTTGGAATGATGCATGTATAGACATGTAATGGGATAGTAAATGTCAGAAAGGTGAAACTTTGCAATGTGTGAAGGGTGAGACTTGACTTTCATTATATTCTTCATTCTTGCTAGTGATGGCAATAGGTTTTACTCATTTTATTACACAAAACATTTAATATAGTCTTATATAGCATATATTCAAATTAACTTGACTATCAGCTGATATCACTTTTTCAATCTACTCACATGACAGATTTCTAATCTGTAGATGGTGCTTTACTTATGGTCCTCATGCAATCTAATGGACTTACTCAACTCTCAGGAATAACTACTCTGTCCACTGATTTCTATTTCCTCAAGCCTTCCCTTTTAAAAATAATCTACATGTTATTGTTGGTTTTGTGTTGTCTGTAAGCGCCAGTCAAAGTCAGAAGGTAACTGTAGCAACAGCCAGTACTTCTGCCTTTACGTGGGCTCAAGGACTGAACTTGGGCCATCTGGTCAGTACAGCACGGGGCTTATCAGCCAAGCCTCTCTGAAGCCCTTACTCATCCTACCAATGAGTCTTCTATCAGTCGGCTAGCACTTGTTACTTCTCCTTTGTTTCTATGGTTTTGAGTTGTTAAAACAAACAGACAGACAACAAACAAAAAAACTTCTTACAACTTAACTAACAAAATGTTTTCTTCTGTATCTGGTGTATTTAACTTATCATGACATCCTTTACTTTTGTCTATAATGTTAAAAACTGCCAGGCTCATCCCCCTTCTCAATCTGAATAATATGCATAGAACTTGTACAGTTAATATAACAATAATAAACAGATAACAAAGAAGAAAAGGGCCATGACCTAACTTTTGCCCACTGAAAGGAAATGACACAGGACATAAGACATATGGAAACATAGCTCTCAGCAGTTATTTTCTGGAAAAATGAACCAAAATCATGAAGTATTGCTACTTCACATGCACTGAGATGCCACATGTGTCCATAATAAGCAATGCAAGGCTTTGGCAAAAGTGAAGAAAAAGTAATGCCCTGATATGCTATTGTAGGAAATGTCAGTTCATGTATCCAGGACTAAAAACACAAAAGAGGGCTATTAGGACCTTGAAACCAGAGTATCATGTGACCCAAGTAGTTCCTTTCTAGGTAGGTATTTCTCCAAATAAAACCACTGCAACATAAAGCTGTCTGCATTCTCACATTTTTACCAGTGTTAGCTTATACTTAATAAGATACAGGACAATGAAGCATCAGTTGACAGCTACTTGAATAAATAAACACATATAACACAATATATTTCATTAGCTTTATGCTACTCCTTGCCAATTCTATAAATAAAATTAAGGAAAGAGGAGATGGAGAAAACACTACTTGAGTGATACATACTCATATATTCATTTCTTTCACACCCACAACACAGTAGAGTAATCATGACTTATAGAAAATAAGTAAACCATTCTTCTATAGCATTGGATCCATCATCAGTGAATCATTAGAAGAAAAGTTCATTATGATTTATTTTTATTACTGGAAAGCATTTCTATAAAATATATCTTTCAATGAGACATCCTTAAAATGGTATCTGTGTTACTTATTCTGTGAGAAAAGAGAATGAGAAGAGGCATGGATTTACAGGCTCTTTCTTTTCTGCATGTTACATAAAAATTGAATTCTCCTGGAGTGTTTGAGTTAGAATGGTAAAACAGAGCCTAACAAAGTCTTCCCTTCAGATTAAAAGGAAATTTGCCTTAAATAGAAATTATATTCAATAATTAATCAGCTGCAAAAATTCACATTTCAAAAGATAATTAATAGTAGAAATACAATGGGATTCTTCTTAATTAAAAATAAAAAAGTATTGGTGTGACTTGCAATGTAGAAAAAGCTGGTCATGGAAAGGTCCTGCAGAAGTCATAATAGAATGAGAAAATAGGACACAGGTCTCATCCCTCCTCCACCTAAATACTGTCTCAACACTGGTATTTCTACCTTTAACATACGGTTTTTAAATGTTCAAAGTAGGGGAAAAATGACATATTTGTATCTTTAAAATTATCTCATAAGAAAAACTCACTTGAAATGCAACTTTGTTTTGGCTAAAATATCAACTATGGGGACATTTTTAATGACTGATGACAAGAATACATACTTAATCCTTGCTGAAGATAATAAAATTGCCTTATTAAATTCCCTCTCCTATCTGAGTTTCTTGCTTTATTTATTTTTGTTTGTTGATTTCTTTCTTTCCAACACCTGCATATCCTATAAAGCTTTATCATAATTGTTTGAAATAGATTACTTGTGTTTGTTTCTACTACTCCTTTTTGTTTTTTTCTGTCTAATTAATTATTGAATATTTAATGAAGTGGTTGTTTGGGTGTGTAGATATTATATGCCACTTAAAGTAGTATAGTATTTACCAAGTAAAATAAAATATATTTGCTTCATAACTAATATTTCCAAAGTCATCAAGATAAAGTCATCACCAAACAAAATCTGGATGGCAATATATTTCATTATCATCTGTAGAAAAACATTTTTAAAAATGTGCTTGTACTTGAACAATATATTTTTGCACTAAAATTCAGCAACTGTGTCACCATATAAAAGATCCATTTATATTTTTCATTAGTCAATCTGTCTTATATTCCATAGTATATGCATGTATTTGCATATATACATATAGACATGCAAAAACAACTAATGAAAGAAAAGGCCATAAATTTGAAGGAGAATGGTGAGGAATATGTGGGAGTTTATACGGAAGAAAGAAAAGGGAGTAATATTTTAATTGTACCATAACCTCAAAAATAAAATATTAAATAGACACTGTCATAAGATTACATTTTATATTATTAAAACCCATGTGATTGAAAAAGGAAATAATTTAATACATGAATATAGTCTCCATCGTTTTTATCACAAAAGAGTTGAAACCATCCACTTCTGTTTCCAAATTAGAATTCTGATGTAAATAATACTGTAAAGGAACACAAAGACTTCATTTTTCACAGTGAAACAATTAAACAACCAAAATATTAAAAAAATGTCCAAAGAGATAATCACACTAAGCATGTACAAAAAATAATGATGTCGCGGTACATCATAAAAGTGGTTTAACTTTGGAAAACTAAAATGCCAGTATCCATGTATATTTAGCTAGAATTAAATAGGTTTTACCTTTTAAAATTCTAATCCAAAAATTTGAACTTGCAGGTATCATTGTCTCAAGATAAAAAAAAGAAGTCATCCCTGAATCTTCACAGCCCTACTGGTGTGTTTTTTGAATTTGGTGGTAGAGTGTGTCATTCCTGAGGCGTTTTCTTCACTCTCATTTCATTCTTACTGTGATTACTATACTAGGACCATCCTTCTCCCAGGTAAAGGAGGAAGGGAGTTTTTGTTTCCTTAAGAGAAATACCCTGGAAACCAAGTTCATGTCAGTTACTGTCCCTGTTCCTGTTATAAGGAACCCCCATGGAGACTGAGCTGCCCTTGGGCTTCATTTGAGCAGGAAGTCTAGGTCCTCTCTATGCATGGTCTGTGTTTGATTTATCAGTCTCTGTAGGCTCTCCTGAGTTCCAGAATTTTTGGCTGTGATGGTCTCCTTTTAGAGCTCTTGTCCCCTCTAGGTTCTTTCTTTCTTTCTTTCTTTCTTTCTTTCTTTCTTTCTTTCTTTCTTTCTTTCTTTCTTTCTTTCTTTCTTTAATTTTTTAAGGATTTCACACTTTATTGCTAATTGCCAGAACCTGGAAACAACCCAGATGTCCCTCAACTGAGGAATGGATACAGAAATTTTGGTACATTTACACAATGGAATACTGCTCAGCAATTAAAAACAAGGAAATCATGAAATTTGCAGGCAAATGGTGGGATCTAAAAAAGATCATCCTCAGTGAGGTATCCTAGCAGCAGAAAGACACACGTGGTATATACTCACTTATAAGTGGATACTAGACCTATAATATAGGATAAACATACTAAAATCTGTACACCCAAAGAAGCTAAGCAAGAAGGAGGTCCCTGGGTAAGATGACCAACCCTCACTCAGAAAGACAAATGGGGTGGGCATTGGAAGATGGAGAAAACAGGAAACAGGACAAGAGCCTACCACAGAGGGCTTCTGAAAGACTCTACCCAGCAGGGTATCAAAGCAGATGCTGAGACTCTTAACAAAATTTGGATAGAGTTCAGGGAATCCTATGAAAGAAGGGGGATATAGTGGGACCTGGAGAGGACAGGAACTCCACAAGGAGAGCAACAGAACTAAAATATCTGGACACAGGGGTCTTTTCTGAGACTGATACTCCAACCAAGGACCATTCATCGAAATAACTTAGAACGCCTGCTCAGATGTAGCCCATGACAGCTCAGTCTCCAAGTGGGTACCCTAGTAAAGGGAACAGGGACTGTCGAATATATGAACTCTGTGGCAGGCTCTTTGCCCACCCCCTCTGGGGGGGGCAGCCTCATCAGGTCACAGAGAAGGACAATGTAGCCAGTCCTGATGAGACGTGATAAGCTAGGGTCAGATGGGAGGGGAGGAGGACCTCCTCTATCAGTTGATTTGGAGAGGGGAATGGGAGGAGATGAGGGGAGGGAATGAGGGAGGGAGCTTCAGCTGGGATACAAAATGAATAAACTGTAATTAAAATAAAAAATAAAAATTTAATTAAAAATAATTTTCACTTGTATCCAAAATATGCTCAAGTACACAACAAGAACATTTGTTCAACTAGAATATTCCCAGCAGCTTTATTCATAATAGCCCTCTAGGTCTTTCTATCTCCCCCTTTTTCCCATAAGGTTCCCTGCACTCTGACCAAAGTTTGGAAATGATTCTCAGCATCTGCTTTGTGATACCCTACTGGCATCAGAGACTCTCTTTGGAAGGTTCCTGTCCTGTTCCCTCTCTTCTCCTTCCCATGTGGTGAGGTGGCATTAGTAGGCCACAGAAAAAGAGGATCCACAGAGTCCTGATGAGACCTGATAGTCTAGGGTCATATAGTAGGGGAGGAGGACCTCCCCTATCAGTGGACTAGGGGAGGAAAAGAGGGGGTAAGAGAGAGAGAGAGAGAGGGTGGGACTGAGCAGAAATGGGGGGGGGCTACAGCCGGGATACATGGGAAATAAATTTATTAAATAATTATAAAATAGGAATATTAAAAAGAACACAAAATAAAAAAAATAATAAAAGAGAAACACGGTGCAAAGCAGTTGTGCCAAATTCAAACCCAAACCTAAAAAAACAAAACAAAACAAAAATCCCCTCCAGCACACCTACTGCCACAGTGGTGGCCATACTTATACCTTAAGGTGACTGCACCATGCTGGTACACCCCTCAGTTCTGTCTTTTACCCTCCATAGGACCTCCAAATCAAGAGAGACACTTATGACACTGCATCAAAACTCGAATTCCTGAAATTCGTGAACTTTAATTTTCTGAGGGATTCATAAACAGAGGCAAAGAATGGAAGTTTGCTGTACAATTTATAGTAATGGACGATAAAGGGCTAATGTTTTGTAAAATGCCAACATTTGTTGAGAAAGACGTTATCCACTTAATTTATAACAGAATTCTGCTTCTCTGGTAGTCCCTTTATAAACTCCTTATTCATTCATTGGAAGGAGCCTACTCTATTAATGAGCTTTCCCCACTGTTTTAGGCATGCAACCCCTTTGGATTTTCTACACCCACAAGCTAATGTTTGTCTATAGTAACAAAATGGCCAAGTGTTGATGCTTCCATTGCCTGAGGAGACAGATAAAACCACCCTCACAATGGATATTTCTATTTCTTCAAACTGCTCAGAATGGACAACAGTCTCAGAGTTGTCCCGGCTTGCATAGTTTCCTTTTCTTCATCCCATCCCCACCCCAGCCCAACTGAATTCTTTCTCCCTTCTCTCACCTTTTCTCTTTATTTATTTTTATTTCTGAGATATTGTGTCAATAAATTGAGACCGACATAGGAACTTTTTGTCCTGCCAAGAATCAACCTCAAATCTTCATTCTCCTGCATTCATGCCTTGATTTACAAGATTATAGGCTTATACCACCACACAGGGTTTCTATGGTATTGTGAGTGCTGGTCAACCATTCTACTAACTGAGCTATATTTCAGTCCTGCTAGCATATATTCTTGATTTTATCATTAAGCTGGCTTATTTCTGAATGGTTTCCCAACCTGTTTAAGACAGGAATCAAATTCTACCTTTTTTGGTCTCCAAATGCAAATTGCACCACATACAGTGCTAAGTTTGTAAGAAATTCCTGTCTGATCACATACATAGATCAGAGAATTGATTGATGCTCATATTTTAAAAAATTGGCACTCGCTCCTACAGCGATCATCTTATAACAACTGAAGAAAATCAAAACATGTTCATAGTTTTAGAGCTTAAGACTATATGCTAGATTGAGATTAAAGTAATTATAAAATTTCTCTATAGATATACCATAATGATATGTTATAAATATGCTATATCAATAATCTTAAAATTCTCATTTTATCATTTAAAATTAAGCCTTTTGTTTATTATCAGAACCGGATGGCCACTATTATCATCATGTGACAATAAAGACAATAAAGAATGTTTCAGTGCTTACGTTACACAACTCATGCACTGTAGTCTAAATAAAATTCTAAAATTTAACTTCCAAACCTTCCATGCCATTCCATTCATTTACATTGGTAAAGTGAACCTTAGAACAACCCAGTAATAAAATAACTTATACTCTGGAAAGTAAACAAAGCAAGCACAGAGCCGGGGCCAACATGAAATAAATCAATATAGTGGTCTTTTCCATGGGGGAATTGATGCAAAAACATTATACAAGTATCCAAGTAGCCGAAGAACAATCTGGGAAATGCTCATAGCTGTATACAACTCATGTAGACTCACTCTCTAACTTGTGCTTCATCTATCTGCTGTCCTTTCATTTTTAGTAAGAACTGCAGCTGAACACAACAGCCTGTGAGAATAACTAGTTACAGAAGCTTCTTAAGAGTAAGATAGTTTTTCATGACTCTTCTCAGTGAGAGGAGACAGTGACAACATTCCCTTAAATATGTGAGGAACATAAATACAACCATAATCTTAACATAATCCACATTGCAAACTTTCATAATATCAAAATGCAATGATTAAACATGTCTCAAGTAGGCACTCATTCTAACATGACTAAAATAAGTAAAACTCATTTTAGGAAAATAAGTCTCCAAATAATTTAATAATTCAAAGAATGCCAAGGACTGCTCATTCAATGAATGTGAAAGATGTTTTGTACTTTCTGCATGAACTACTTATAAATGTTTACATTCTTAGAGTTGAAAAAGCCAGGTTTAGGGCAGATATATCGTCCCAACAACACCCCCTTACCTCATCTATAATATACTTGGGTTATGAACCTCTAGATTCTTAATATTTTAAGGAAAGAAATCCCTAAAATTAAAATGAATTCTTATTCACACTTACATACACAAATTTATCACAATTTGAATATGGAAGCTACTATCTTCACTGTGCTGAATACTTTTTAGCATATGTATTCATCCTAAAATAATTTCTATTATTCAGTTAAACACTGTACTGAAGACTTTTTAGCATATGTATTCATCCTAAAATAATTTCTATTATTCAGTTAAACACAGAAGAAATTTGTTTCAGGCAATGGCTAAATAGATGACAGATTCATTTTTTCCACTTCTTTTTCTTTTAACATTGTAGTAAAAAAAAACCCTGTAATTTATAAGCAACTCAACATTTGAATTTTAAAACTAAAAAGGGAGAATATTTGCAGAGGTCTGTTTTCTGGTTTGTTATCAAATCTACAACAACACTATCATTCCAAGGAATTCCCAGGTTAAATTTTGGTTAAACATGGATAGTACACTGTGTTGATTTCTCACCCTCAGGTCTCCCTATTTTCTGGGCCATTAAGTCACCAGTTGGACATTTATTATTATAAATTCTTCCCAAGTTCCTTAGATAATGTTTCAAGATTTTCCTTTACATGAGGTCACTGTTGAGTGCCTCCTAAGTTTATTGACCAAAGCTTTCACATAGCATGGAAGGTTCACTGCCCCCATCTGGCCCCCCTGCCTTAAGACCTCATTTAGTCACCAGTATCTCCCTCCAAGTTACCATATTTACCTGCTAATGCTTCAGATCTTAAAGGCCAACATTCCTCAGCTGATCAATGAAAACAAGGGCATTACATCGACTACCTGTTAATCTAATTTGATGCCACAGCATGCTTTGGATTTAACAGAAGAAATATAACTGGATCCTAATTACATCTTTTTTTTATTTCTGCAAAGTTAACATGTCACTTTTTGTGTCCCTATGGATTAGTCTCTGGGACGGACATGTGAAAACTGGAGCTTATATCCTTCCAATACTTAGTGACATTACTCTGACATCTCTTCTGGTGCTCTCAGTTTGCTTTTCATCTATAACTCCAAATGTTTGTCAGTGCTTAAGGAAATAGTCAGTTAAGCATTAAATAATATATTATAATAATTTAATATAATATTATATGATAATTACCTTTTCAGAATTCGACATTAGAACACTGATGTAAGAGAAGAATATTTTATACAGAATGTTTTATACGTTTTTCAGAAGTAACTCTTAGATTGGTGGCCTCGTGAACCATGGAACAGCTAATGAAGATGAAGTGTTACTAAAGCAAAAATGATTTTTAGCAATCTAAGAACTGGTTTTAAAATTCTTATTGTCACTGTGTCTTTTTATTAATATTAGTTTTAACCAGCAGGGAGTTTGTGCATAGTTTGGTAGTGTTAAAATCTGAGGTAAGATAGTATCTCAGCAAACAGTGCACCATTGAAAGGGAATTCTTGTGTAAAATCACACGGGAAATTCTAGGTGAATTCAAACACATCTCTTACTCCCACTATGTTTTTATTTGCTTTAATCTAAACAAGAACATCTTTTTAATTAAAACATACTTTTCAACATGAGCTTCAGTACTGGATGAAATTTGATATACTGGGGAATAAATTTCTCATGAAGTAGCCCAATTATCACTTAGTTCCTGTCAACATTTGTGCCAACATGAACAGAAAGGGTAGTGATTAGAGACATGGGAGATGTGGAGGTATCTCTAATTCTTGTCAAGAAAATGTCTTTATTAAATTAACTCCTACTGGGGAGTTCTACAGATATGATATCAAATTAAAACTGTTTTGATCTACCTTGACCACTTTCATCATCACTCAGGCCACAAATTCTGCTGCCTGTAACTCAGATAAACTTCATAAGAGTGATCATGAAGGAAACTGAAGCAGGTTTACACTTCCTAACATGCACAGAAATTGTTATCTGTGTTAATATATGAAGACACACATACATGAGTTGGATGCTGTACTTCAAACAACACCTAAACATTTTTGGTTTTTTATATGCTGAAGTGTGGACTATTCAGAACCACAACTGGCATCATGGAACACAGACTGAATAGCATACTAAAGAAGATGAATGTTGCAATTTATCAATATTATAATGGCTAACATATTCACACCACTGTCTACTAGATTAAGGAAATCTGTAAGCATAGATATCATTTTCACAGATAGAATATTTATTAGTTTTTTTTTTTCCTGACTTGTAAGAATGTCATTGCCCACAATGGAGGAGAAGAAACTCCTGTTCTTTGATCAGATGCTTGTCTTTCTGAACAATGCCAAAGAACCCTCACTGGCAGACAGAGGCTACATAATGCTTCAGAGTATATGCTCAAACACTTTGCATTTTAAGTCATGAGATCAATAGTGATAAAAATAACCTTCATTTAAGTTAGCCAAAAAAAAATAGTGTGTAAAACAATGTAAGTTTTATAAATAGTTTTGAAAAAAAATAAATCCAGTGCATTTAACTCAGCAGAAATAATTTAAATAGATAATTTGATTATATATCATGAATTAGTATATTAGTTTTTTATATAAAATAAAGCCATTTAAAATTATTCTAATAGCCAATGCATTGAAACACAATAATTCATTTTATTTACTTCTAATAGAAACCATTTATTTAAAAAGTAAGTCTCATACTAATTGAAAAAAATAATATATTCAATTTATCATAACATACTTATATACATAGGAATATTGAATACTCTTAAAGAGAAGGGAGATTGGAAAAGTTAATAATGGTCTTTAATCCAAATTTAAGTGTTAAGGAGTTTCATGAACTTCATTACTTTTTAAAGGGAACCAGCTTCTAATGTGGACTTATTGATCACAAGGGCTCAGGAAATAGACCTGTAGGGATGTGACAGCTAAGCTTCCGACCAGAATCACTCACGTTCTAAAGTGCTGAAAAGTTCATGGAGCATCTCATCGAAGCCTGAACACTTGTCTAGAAAAGTAGCATCTCAGAAACACAAAACTGGCTTACTGCAGGTTTGTATCTTTGGGAATAAGGAAGAGGTGCACAATGAATGGCTTTTGATGCCAGAGTTTGTGAAACATATAAAGGCATATATATCTTTGAAGAGCAATCACTGCCAATCTTCCAGCATTAAAATATATTTCACATGTAATTAAAATAACAGGTAGTCAAGTATGTGTGATTGCATGGATGAGGTAAATTGTAATCTTTCAAATATTTCAGCTTTACTGAATCTTAGACCAGAACTATTGATGACATGCTTTACTTCTGTCTGTTATAAAATGTGCTGTGACTAAACTCCATGTATCAATCATCCTTACTCTATCGTAATCAGGCAACTTGTCATGATTTTATTTTATTCTTCACAAAACTGTATCTTTTGTTTTATCTTCCAGTAAAGAAAACTCTACAATGCCTTTGCCAGCACATCACACACTTGATGTCTTCATCTGCCTAGTCCTCTGCCCTTCATGATACCCTCTGGTTCCAATTGCTAAATCAGCCTGACCAGCAAACCACACTGCTACCTGCTACCTTGAAGGCAGTAAAGGCTTCACAAATGGTCAAATAAAAACATACCTGAAGAAACATATATAACAAACAAGTTCCATCTTCCATTAAATTAAATTGATTAAAATTTAACTTTAAAATATATTTGTGCACAGCTGATTTATGATGTTTAATAAATGAACAAATTCTATCTGTAAAATTTAAGTTTTTCTCTCTGACTGTTTACCCAATAACTACCAGGTTTCAGGCCCCCTAATGGCCAAAGTAATTTTTAAACCTTGAGAAATGTTCAGGTATATCAGACCTCCACTTAAAGATTCCACAACTATGTATAATATACATGAACATCCTGACCTCCTGCCAAAGGGCAGCATTTAGTTCATCATTGTAATAATTTTCATTTATTTTTAAATTTCTAAGTGTGTTATTTTTCTATTTAGTTGCATATGGATCCAGAGAGACATCTAATACAGTTTTTCTTCTGCTAGTTTTCGAAAGGTTTAGGTAACATTGAAGGATACAGCAATCTTTACCTCCAACATCATCAGCCTTATACTGAATAGTCTACTGATGCTACAACCACTTCTACTAACCTGACATTCCAGCTAAGATAGATAGTTCCAAAAAGCTCTGTTCTATATTACATTTATTGTTTTAACTTTTGACTCTGAACTGTGTTCCCTCTACCCTTAAGTGGATTCAATTGAAATTTTACATGATATACCTACTGTTTTAATCACTTTCAAAAATCTATTCCTATATGGTCATTTGCTGGGCTCTGCGTCTGATCAGCACAAGCATGCCAGACAAGCTTAAGACTTAGGGCTTGTGCCTATGAAAACCTTAAGATACTTAACTCATTAAATGAGAAATTTGGGAAGAACCACAGATGAGTTGCTCATCCTTGGCCATTGACACTTTGTAAGAATTTTCTCATGTCTTAGCCTCGGTTTAGTCTTGGTATTAATCAGGATGCAGTCCTTACTAGCAAGCTGTGACATTTATAGGGAACTCAGTAGGTGTGTTGCAGCCCAGTAACAACCAATTATATTTACAACATTATGTAAACTTAATTCATTGTTTTATGATACTGCTATTTTTAAGATTTGCTACTATTTTCATTCTTTTTCATAGCTAAGACCCAGAATCAGAGCAGAGAGCTGAAGTATCTAAGTGACTTCTTTTCACAAAAGCATATGAACTGCATAAGGGCAAAGCCTTATACACATAACACTAGGAAAGTTCTCCAAACCTGTCCTAAAATTACCATGTAAAGTATCTTACTCAGGCTAATTTTAAGTAAAATTGTTCTGAAATATTAGTGCATTATTATTCTTATTGGAATTGTAATAAAGTAAGCAGCCTAAAAATGTTCAGGTTGTCATAGCAATCCTAAGCTTACTGCACATCATAATCATGGAAATTCAAACTAATATTCTCTCCCCAGTTTCTGTAGAAATAAGAATTTGGGAACACGTATTTAACAAACATATCTGTGCACAGTATGTAGGGAAGATAACTCAACATAATTCACGGCACTGCTTCTCACAGGTTCTCAAACTTTGCAGAACTCTGCTTGCATCCCTACTTAATTTTACCAAAGGATTGCACTGCCAGATGCCTAGTTATTTGGTCTCTATTCTCAGATTGCTCAGTCTATAAGATGCTAAACTGTCATCTTAGAACCCCATCCTATTTTTATTTTTGTATTTATTTATTTATTTGTTTGTTTGTTTATTTCTTGTCTATCATAAACATTTTATTGCTTTGGTAAAAAGCGTTTTTATCTACGCTGGCCATTTGCCATCCCTAAATTTACTTGCTTCTATTTTTTTTTCCTCATTCCAGGTGGCCTTATGAGATACACAGATAGATTCTATACTTGCTTGAACTTTTCAACACAAAATCCCATCAGAGAAAAACACTGCTTTCCCCGTTCTTAAACAAGCATCATTGACCACTTTTTTTTTTTCTTTTTACCTTTAGCAACACAGCAAGGAAGGGTGGTTTTGCAGAAGCAACTGTGTCAAAAACCCTAAGTGGCTGGGAATTGAAGTGCACCATCACCAGGAACAGTCACCAGCGAAGGAATGCCAGCCACTTACCAATGAGATGCCAGCTGCCTCTGTCCATTTCGGTGACTCTTAATCCCTGCCTCCCATCCTCTTGCCCTGGGCGCAGCTCAAATGGAGCAGTTTTCTTGGGTGCTCCTCAGTCTGTGGCAGAAGAGAAATCGCAGACTTCTGAGTCCTTCACTGGGAATTCTCTGGCTTGCCCTGCCTCTCCCAGCAGAGGGGACCCAGGTGAGGCATCCTCCTAGCAGCCAGCTTTAATGGCACTTGGCTGCTGGCAGTTGAACAGGGAGGAGTAGTTGGGAGATGCAGGCAGGTGCAGGTGGGCTCCTCCTCCCGCTGCTGCTCGGGGCTCGGGGCTCGCGCGGATGCTCCAATGCATCCAGGCGCCCAGCGCCGCGCGCCCTGACTGGCTAGGTCCCTCCCAGAGCGGCAGGCGCCCCTCCCGCTCAGTGCTGTCACCGTCGCAGGCGCCTCGCTGCCTCTCTCTGCAAAGGCTCATTTAGCAGGTCCCTGCCTGTAAAAGACTGTGTGTTTCAAGCAGGGCTTTGGATTTCTTTCTCTTTTACATGGTGCTCAACTCCAATCACTCGCCAAACGGTTCCCTCCCCATCTTTCTCTCCAAAGTCACTAAGACCATTCCCCTACCTGACCACCTCTGGGTCTTCACAGTGACAGCCAATGGTGATAGCAGAAGGATGCACCAGGAGCTGGCAGACTCTGGGTCCCTGCTGATTGCCAGGATGTGTTGATAGCTCAAACAGCAGAGGCTCAAACCCAGGTGCACACTTTTGTGGGCTCCAGAGGGGAACCAGCACTTGGGAGAGTGTGGTTAGGTTCTAACTGGGAGGCAATTCTCTTCTGTGTGCACATGCCAGTTTTATCTAAGGGCACTGGGGTTGGGGCTGTGGTATTTGTCCTTGAAGGTAGTGGGGTGCCAGTGGTGGTGCTGGTTTAGAGTCAGTTTCTGAAACAGTCAAAAAATAGCAGTTTGTTGTTGTTGCTTTTTGTTTTTTTGATTTGTTTTCAAAACACAATGTCCGTAGTTAGAAAAATAGCTCACGTGGTATATCTGAGGTGGCAGGTTTACGGGCATTTTTTTCTGCCATTTTTTCGTCTTTCCCTCTGTTTTTGAGTGCTCCAGCTTCATGTGTGTGGTAGGAATGGAGTATTTACGAAATAAATTCTGTTACATGCATTTTACCTCCAACTCCATGTGGCTTGCACCTGTGCGTGACAAGGGTAGAAGCCACACATACTTTCTTCCCTGCCAACCTGTCTACACTTGGAACTCTGCATGGGCCTCAGGCTGCACCTGTACCAAGAGGTACATTCCGTTCACATGTGTGTTCAGCTTGTGTTCAGCTGGATGCATGGCTTTCGTCCCCAGTGGGCTCCGCGAGGCTGTAATTGGCAAGGCTCACAGAGCCTGCAGCTGGAAGCCAAGACACCACTAGAGCTCTCTGCTCCCGTTCTTACAGCTTCCCTGGTAATTAAAATTAGTCGTTTTCCTACTTCTGGGCTCTTCTCATAAGCAATGCAAACACCAAGGCTGCTTTGAATGGCCACCCTCAGGATCTACACTGGCTTCTTTCTGCACAGCAAAGACAATTAATGTGTATTTGCATTTAATGCTTCTCTACCCTTCTATACTTTTTATTTTCTTGTTCCCACTTTCCAGTAATTAGTTGATTTTCCTTATGTGTTAGCTGAGGGATTGTTGGAGAGAGGCAAGTTTTCTGGGCGGCTTCACTGCTACGCTGGCCCCATGCCTACAGCAGGCTGTTGGTTAAGGGAGAGAATCACTAGAGCTTTATAAGCTCTTTAAATATATTACAAAATAGATTCAGAGCCTAAAACTTAAAATAAGAGCTTTAAAAAATTTTTTTTAATTGTACAATGAGGTTTTGATTTTAGAAGTTAGTTGTAATTCAGGTTTCAGAAACCAAGTTTGCTGATATTTCAACACTACCTACTATGGATGATTTGTTACCTTTTTACCTATTTTTTTGAATCATAAAATCCTTTATTTTGTATATTTTCTTCCAGAAAGGATGAAAGTTGACTTCTAGATTTATTCACTAAAACACTAAACAATGAATATTGCCCCATAAATCAAGGCACAAGGTGAAGAAACACTAGAAAAGACGTGATGTGGTAAGGACAGAAAGGAGGGTGATGAGAAATTTCAATCTGTCTTTTCTTACAAAAAAAAATATGTAGTTTATCACACGTTACCAGACACCAATGGGGAGAAGGCTATAGAATCAGCCATGGGGTTCAAGATGTGCTCTCACAGTTAATCAATATAAATAAGAAAATCTGCCTCTCATAAGACAGAGATGACACAGATATGGTGGTGCACACATGTAATCCTGACACTCAAGGGTCTGAAGCGTGAGTATCATGAATTTGGGCCTAACCTAGAATGCATGGCTAGGCAATTCTCAAATGAATCAATTAAACAAACAAAAAGAAGAATGTAGATGGATGGAATCTTGCATCCTTTAAACAAAATAAAATTGTGAGACATAGTGTGAGGGTTTTTTTAACATAATTTAACAGTGTAAGATGAGATAGTATTCTTCCCTTTTGAGGTGGTCTGATAATTTGTGAATGAGAAAGATCTGGGCATTTCATTAATTAGGGATAATCAGGTCTACTTCTGTTAGTTCAAACTGAGAATGGCAGCTTCTAGTCACTACTTGAGACTGACAAAGTTACTCAGATTCATTTCTTCAGAACCGAGTGCCCACTCTGTTTTTTTTTCTTCTTTTATTACTTAAGGTTTTATAAATATATAGTATATTGATACGCATATATTTATATATGTATATATATATATATATCCATACATATTATTCTGAAATAAAAAAAAAAAACTGTTGGTATCATGGAGCTTATTTTGTGCTGTCTACTCTAGAAATTTCCTGGGAAAGTTAAGGCTATGTACACTATGGTTATTCTTATATTCTGTCATAGCCACAGGGCTGGAATATAAGCAAAGGGAAACAGTGGTGCTTAAAATAAGACAATTTTCCCTTGCATGAAGGAAGAGAAACTAACTTACACT
This sequence comes from Pachyuromys duprasi, assembly GCA_028658305.1. Classification (NCBI taxonomy): domain Eukaryota; kingdom Metazoa; phylum Chordata; class Mammalia; order Rodentia; family Muridae; genus Pachyuromys; species Pachyuromys duprasi. The sequence continues at coordinate 8,558,920 of CM053747.1, forward strand.
TTCAGAGCACTTACCAAATGGGCTCATAAATACTATCACTGTGATTTTTTTTGTATTACTATCATGTGCAAGTGTCACATTTAAATTATGGTCTTGACTCAAGATGACCATTTAAAAGCTATGAAACTTTGCGTGCCTTTTTATAAACCCTAGTGCTGTTGACCTAATAAAATGTTATTAAAACATCACATCTCTATTTGATAGGGTCAGCAGCATTTTGGATGGATCAACCAATGATAAAATATTCTTTGTGAGGGGGCTTTAGTGTTTCGTTAGTGAAGCTTTCCAAAGCCACCCATATACTGCCTCCATCTAGCTGTCATGATGCTTTTCTGATCTTGTTGTCTAACTGCCTTTGTGTAAATGTCTTAATCTTTTTGCCTCCTAGTCCCCAGCGAGTGAGCAAGCAGATGCAGTGCAGATGTGGCCATTCTGTTATGCCTAAGCTCTTGTCTTGTTTGTGCTAAAGATTACTTTGTGTACATAACACCTTCCCTTATCGTTCCTCACATTGCGCTTGCTCATGTGAGGCTCTGTTTCAGTTTAATGATCATCATCATTATTATATCTTACCAAATAGCACTACAAATTGGCAGCTAGCAGATTTACTGAATAATGTAGACCCACTGGACCACCAGCTTTGCCCACATGGCTAGTTTTCTATTTGCATTGTCAATGTGGTTCTTCTGATCTTCTGAGTAATGTTAATCAAAGTGGAGGACAGACGTAGTTAAAGAGAAATACAGTTAAGAAAATAAAGATGTTGCATTTACAGAAGCACCTTCAGTAAGTATAACTGAAATACAAACAACTAAGGCAACATTTATTTGAAATGAACAAATGTTCTGGTTTTTGATTTTGTTTAGGTTTGTAAAATCAGCTGTCCTACTAGTTTAGCTGATTTCTAGAAGCAGAATAGACAAATCTTAATCAGACTTTGAGAGTCTGTCAATTTAATTAGCAGCTGCTTCAGCAATAGCAGCAAAAGGAAATGCCTACTCTGTAAAAGTCCAGATACCAGTTACAACAGCAACCAGTAAGAGGAGTGATGGCATAGCCCTCAGGACGGTGTTCTTGTGGCAGTCCCAATTTCCACATGCATAGATAGGGTACAAAGGTCCTCTTCTTCTGCGTGCAATTCATGTTCAGAATCTGTGATACTATGGTTTATTAAGAAATGTCCCTCTACAAAGACAGGAGGAGAAGGAGGATGAGGAGGAAAGAAGGGCATTGAAGAAGCAAGCGAAGACAGATGTATCTATGATGTTGGGAAGAAAGGAAAAATCTTGACAGGTTACTAACTTTCAATTTGCTTTTTACTTTTTAAATTTAAATTTATTTTTAATAATTTATTCACTTTGCATTCTTATTGCAGCCCCCTCCTCATCTCCTCCCAGTCTTAATCTCCTTTCCTCTTCCTCCCTATTCCCCTCCCCTAGTCCTCAGAAAGGAGAAACCCTCCTCCCTTACCATCTAACCCCAGCTTATCAAGTCTCATTAGGCATCTTAATGCTTTTCTACTTTTAACCCAGTAGCTTCCTTTGGTATTTCTTTACTCTTGGGTTAGCTTATATTTTCAAAGTACCTGTCAACCTTAATGTATAGATGCTTAACTTTTTGTCGAGGAAAGGACTCATTCTATATCACTGTTTGGGCTTGCAACTGCTATTTAAGCCATGCTGGCTTAGTTCCTCACATTCCTCCCTCCGGGATTCCAGGTGTGCTCTACCACACTTCGACTCCCGAGTTTGTGTTTGAATAGAATTCCCTGAGCAATATCTTCACATATAAAGCTGCCTCACTATAGGCAGAAAACACTCAGGATCCACATGCCCATGACCAAATAGCTTCCAAATAGTCAGTTTACCAACCAGCTTTCTCACACTGGGATAAAAGTCTCCAAATGTTTCCTGTATCAGTCTATTTTGTGTCTACCTCTGAATGGCTGCCACATGTTTGTGGGAAGCTGGTTTTTTCCTCATTACCACGGAATCCTGAGTAACACCACTGGCCACAATCACTTCATCTTTTGACTCTTTGGCTCATATGAAAATAATCTTCTATTGAAAGATTTCTACTCAGTGCCACACACGTTTTACTCAGTAGCTCTT
>CM053747.1:8561130-8575378 GCA_028658305.1 Pachyuromys duprasi
AACTATATGCATGATTTTACCTGAAGTATTAACAAAGCACAGTGATGACATGCAAAATGCCAGACTGTTCTGTGGCTGATCTCTCCTTTCCTGAGGAATCTCATGCTAGGTGTGCATATAGACAAACAAATCTGAGATGGTGCACCAATAATCTCAGAGAGAGACCAACCCAAGAAGACTGCCTGCACTTGAGCATTTTGACAAGCAGGGAATTCCCCCCCCCCCATTAGAATAAAACTGTAAGATCACAGGGAGAGGAGCTGTATCAGAGGCAGGAAGCAAACTTTAATTACAGAGATGTGCACAAATACAATGCAATCCCCTTAGAAAAGCAGAAGAAGACTCAATGGCAGAAAAGCTGAGGATCTGGCAGTCTCATCCACTCCATATAGTTAAATATTCTCAAGTGGCATTTACCAGGAAGCCACTGTTCTACCACATTAAAAAAACAAAACAAAAGAAAACTGAGTTTTAGTGTCTAGTTTTATTAAATTCTTTTTTGAGACAGAATCTCCTTCTTTATCCCCCTCTTTTCTGATTTTTGCTACACATCCCAGGCTTGCCTCAAATTCACCAAAATCCCCCTCAGTTTGCTTTTTCTGATTTAAGAATGTGTCATCATACTCAGGGATGAATGCATTTAAAAACAAGAAATTAACAAAAAAAGTCTTTATGTACTTCAGAATGTGAATATTATAATCCATCATTGTATCATAAAATCTGAATAATGAATTACTTAATAAGCTAATAGGCATGCAACAAGCCACAAGCTGGGAAGATGGGCCTCATTTTAACAGTAACTTCTCTTTTGGAAAGAAATTTTGTTGTATGACATTTACTTGGAGTCAGGTTTATTTATACCCAGTTTCTTGTCTTTATGTGTTAGGAACCTTTTCCCTATTACTATGTACATTCATCTTTGCACCTAGAGATGGAGAGGGCATCCCTGTTCCATTCTAATGAACAACTATCAGCCTCACACATGTAAGTGGTAAGGATGCAGGTATTCGTCGCCTCCCCTGACAACCACTTCGATCACATCAGGAGCTGCTCTGTTGTCTTTGTTTGGTGACAGTGGTAAAAACTTGCTTTCTGCCAATGAAATCTTATAATTTATAAACCAAGGGAGTACAGAAACAACACAAATATTTCATGCTTAAATAGAACCTTCCTCGTAAGGATCTCAAGCCTACTTGATGTGGCAACAAAAATTAAGCGGTATCTTATGGCTCTCTAATACATCTTTTATAGACATCTCATTATTTCCCCTTACACAAACTTTCCAGGAAAGGGAGAAATCACAGTGAACAAGAGCTTTCATATAGCTGGTGACAAGAGCTACTGGTGCAATTAAAATAAATTACTTGTGCCAAAATACAAGAGAATGCAATTTTGTTATCAGCTGTTAATTGATTATTAATTACTGTATAGGATGACAAGGGCTGATGGTCTCCTTGTGGCAAAGAGGAGGAAGCAATGGAGGAGATCCCAAGGAAAGCCAAAGGCTGAGCAAGGGGACAAGCCTATTGCCTGAGGTGCTGGCATTAAATGATGCTTGCTAATGAGATAGCAGAGAGTGAACCCAGCAACAGGAGAAATCAAACCAGAGCTCATTGAAATATGATCTCTGATGAGACAAAAAAAAAAAAAGAGAGAGAGAGAGAGAAAAGCCACAGTATCAACATTTGTTGCAAATAAATAAATAAACAAACAAACAAATAGACAAGAAACCTAGTGTCAGATTTAATGCTTCCAACAATGAAAAGTCTTCAAGTGTGGGAGTCTAGATGCTTTAGAGTGGGAATCAGGACAGTTAAGGAGAAACTCATTGTATTAGTGAGCACTGTCTGCTTGACCAGAAGCTTGGAAGCAAAGGCAGCAAGTCATTAACCCACAGCTTTGTATTACCAGAATAAGGAAAAAAATAGTAAAAATAAAAATAAAAATAACCCAATTTCAAAATAAATGGGAAAGCCAATAAAAAGGATAGAGATTGTATAGTCAAATTTCTACTCTAAGAACCAGCATTTCTTTTTGGGTCTGCTGTGCCCTCTTTGAATCTTTTATGCATATTCTTGTCAAATTAAAATCTATATATTCTACAATAGCCTTCTATGCTGAGCTATAGTTCCCACTCATCTTCCCAACTCAACACAGAATCATAAAGTTTTCTTTACTGTTTACTCTTCACTATCTTGATTCTCATGTGAGCTGAAGTAAAATTGCACCAACTCAACTTTTCTTAGACTGATTTTTATAAATATAAATACTAATTTTATTGCCTGTTGATTTTAATTGTACTAGTCACTCCAAAGTAAAATTAGTTTTTTGATCAAGGGTTGGAGATATATATGTATGTATATATATGTATGTATATATATGGCTTTGCCATTTATTCTGGTAATAAGGAAAATTGTGTTTAAAATTTTATTAAGTTTTGGCTACAGATAGTATACACAGATATGAACTAAATTGTGGGAATCATTTTTAATATGGAGGAACACTCACATGGTCTGATAAAAGAAGAAATTTATTATGAGGCCTCTCTTGGTTGTCTTCAAGCTCATTCTTTATTACTATGGACAAAGTAAGCAATTCCTTGACACTTGTCTTCCATTGAGGTCTGAAGGGTAGTTTCCATTTTGTTGTGCATATTTGAGGCACAGGGTGCACTGTGTGTTATATGTGTGTATCTATGTTTGAATAACAATAACCAATGAGATCAACTTACTCAATATATTCCACAGTTACTAAGCATGCACTTGTGCAGAATGGAGAAGGGATAGGCATATATGAAATTTCACAACAAATTTCCACTTTTCAATGAAATACCAAAATATAATTTTCACAGTTTGCATTAGGTGCTATTAGGTTTCCTGTGCCCCTCATTTCCTTCCCACCATCTCTGCTCTCAATATGCCTTGGCAAGCCATGTTTTGTCCTGGGAATAAGTCATTGTCACTAATTAGAAACACAGGTGTGAACCACATGCTGGGAATTTGTCCCTGTGTGTAACTTATTTGATTTAGTAATAGTCTTTTTTGTTCTTCCATTAGAAATGCAAGATAAGACTAGGACATGTAGGCATACATATTTCATCAAACCTACCTTATTTAGGGCTCTTAAACACCGTTACCTCTTTTTCGACACCCCTGACCTTAGGTAGAAGATTAGTAGGGAAATGGGCTATAGACATCTCTTTTTATGTTGCTTCTTTCTTTCTTTCTTTCTTTCTTTCTTTCTTTCTTTCTTTCTTTCTTTCTTTCTTTCTTTCTTTCTTTCTTATTGCAATGTATTTATTTTGTATCCCATCTTCATCTTCTCCCAGTCCCACCCACAGGCTCTCTTCTCTCCCAATGCCCCTCCCTTGTCCACTGATAGGGAAGGACCTCTTACCCTTCTATCTGACCCTAGCCTAAAAGGTCTCATCAGGATTGGCTGCATCATCTTCTGGTCTGGCAAGGCTAAAACTCCCAGGGGATGTGATCAAAGTGCCAGCCACTGAGTTCATGTCAAAGACAGTTCCTGTTCCCCTTACCAGGAAACACACTTGGAAACTGAGCACCTATGGGGCTACATTAGAGCAGGGGTTTAGGTCCTCTCCATGCATGGTTCTTGGTTAGAGTATCAATCTCTGCAGACCTCTTTTTTTATCTACTTCCTGCTGACTAGGGTTAATGGGTCTTTAGGAGATTATCAAACTCAGTAGTCAGGATAGCAGCAGTCTAGTCCAAAGGCCAACTACCAAGCAGCAACATGAACCAGCAGGATTCAGAGGATAAGAACAAATCAGAAAAATCTGCAAGACTCAGTTGGAATGCCTCGAGAAGTTCTCTGGAATGTGTCAAAGTGTCAAAGTCTGAAGACCAGTGCAGTGATGTTAATCCAAAACTCACTCTCTGTGGGCTTCCATATGTCTTCTCTCCTTAAATTCCCCTCATGAATGTTCTCAGCTGGCCAAAGTCATGCCCCTTGCACGCTCAGAGCAAAACATCACATGCCCTCTTACAAGCCGGTATCTAGCAAAACATCACTTGACTCAACTGAGTCTTCAAAGAAACCAGAAATTTTCACTTGAAGGCCAGGGGAGTAAATTCCCAAAGTATCATTTACACTCTTCCATAAAAGAAAAAAAAAAACATATATACTATGTGTCATTCATGGAGATAACCTAGAACCCCCACACAGGTGTAGCCCATGGCAGCTCAGTCTCCAAATGGGTTTCCTAGTAACGGGAACAGGGGCTGTCTCTGACCTGAACTCAGTGGCTGGCTCTTTGTCTTTGATTACTATTACTAATCTTATAAAAATAAGTTTAAATTATTGTTCATGCAAACAGGATAAGCTATATAACACTATGAAGGAAATAAAAGTAAAAATTATCTACTCACAATTGACTTAGACATAGTTTCATAAATTTTGAGGTAATTAAATATAACGAACATTACTTCAAATGTTTCCTCCAGAAATATGGATTAAGGGGAACATTCCACCACATGGCAATTTTTCATAAAATTGGGGACCAATCTACCTTAAGACCCAGCTAAAAAATTCCTGGGTAAAAAAATGAATATATATTTTAAATATATTAAGCAAATAAAATTATTGATGTTTAGAAGGTAAAATATGTATTGATTCAATCCATAGATAATATTGGGTTGTAATTTACATTACAAGTTGTGCTTTACATTAAAACGTTGTTTGAACATGATCAGATGCAACTTTACAAATAAAATGGCAGCCTCTAGAAGGGGAAATTTTTTTTTTACTAACTTCAAAACTGATAGAGGGATAATATTCAAAACATAAAGAAATCAAGAAACTATACATCAATAAATCATATATATCAATTAAAATTGGCTACAGATAATTCTCAACAACATAATTTCAAAAGTCTGAGAAACACTTAAAGAAATGTTTAAGATTCTTAACGATTATGGAAATTAAATCAAACTACTTTGAATTTCCATCTTACACCTGTCAGAATGGCTAATATCAATAAAACAAGTGACAGCTCATGCTGACAAGGATGTGGAGTAAGGGGAACACTCAGTCATCTGGCAATATCTCAGAAAATGGGTAATCAATCTACTTCAAGACCCAGCTATACCATTCGTGGACATATACCAAAAGGATACCCATTCTAGCACAAGGACACTTGCTCAACTATGTCTGTTGCTGCTTTATTCACAGTATCCAGAAACTGGAAATGACCCACATGTCCCTCAACTGAAAAAAGGATTAAATAATGTGGCACATTTACACAGAGGAGTATTATTCAGCTGTTTAAAAAAAAACTATGAAATTTGCAGAGAAATGGTTGGAACTAGAAAGATGATCCTGAGAGATAACCTAAACCAATAATAATAATAATAATAATAATAATAATAATAATAAAAGGTATCTACTCATTTTTAGGTGGATATTAGGCATTAAGTAAAGGATAATAATTATAAAATCCACAGTCCCAGAGAGGCTAAGTAAGAAGGAAGGCCCGAAGGTTGAATCACTGATATTCTTGAGAAGGGATTATAAAAGAAGTATTGCAGATGGACTGGGGACAGGATGCGATGAGAACAGGAGGTTTTAGGGGTGTTGAGGGAGAGAATACTGAAGGGACAACTGGAATTGGGGGCCATTTGGGGAGATGTTGTAGAAACCTAGTGTAGTAGAGACTCCTTGGAATAAGAGAGTGTTTCTAAAGAAGTCTTTTAGGATATAGAGCATGAACTGGTCCTCTTCCATAACCAAGCAAGGCTCTCAGAAGTGGGACTTGGATATAAACCCAACCACAAAACCTCCAACCTACAATGTGTTTTACCATCAAGATGTGCTGGTGAAATGGTGCAGAACTTGTAGGAGTGGAGAATCAATCACTTGTCCAACTGGCAGCCCATGCAATGAGAGGAAACTCATGCCTGACACTGTGTGAATGACCAGGAGCCAGAGGCTGTTTCACCCAAAGAATTTACTCAGGATAGAACCAATAGGACTGGCAGAAAGTCAATGAAATGATTTCTAATGATATTCTACAGACTGGTGCTTAGCTGAACTGTTATCAGAGTCTTCATCTAGGAACTTATGGAGATGGATGTAGAAACTAGGAACAGATTCAGCCAAACACTAGTAGAAGCCAGACTAGCTTCACGGGAGGAAGAGAAAGTAATCTAGGAGGCAGAAGAGTTAAGGACATCAGGGGACCACAGCCCACAGAATCAAGTAAGCAGGGCTTATAGGTGATCACAGACAATGACTGAGCAATCACAAACACTGTATAGGTTTGAGCTAGGTCTCTGCATATATGTATGGTTGCATAGCTTGTTGTTCTAGTAGGATTCCTAACAGGAGGGATGGGAGGTTCCTACACTTGGAACTCCACCGTTTTGAAAATGTAAGAGTAGTGGATATAAGGAAAAGGAGAAAGAGGGATTGTGTGGAATGAAGGTAGGAAAACTGCTGTCAACATGTAATGTACATAAATAATAAATAAATATCATAATTAAAGTGGATTGGAATAATTCATTTTTATTTTTATATTTTTATTAAAATTTATTTACTTTGTATCCCAGCTGTAGCCCCTTCCCTCAGCCCTTCCCAATCCCACCCCTTCTTCCCTCTTTTTCTCCCATTCCCCTACATGTGTCCACTGATAGAAGAGGTCCCTCTCCCCTTCTATTTGACCCTACCCTATTAGGTCTCATTAGGACTGGCTACATTATCTTCCTCTCTGGCCTGGTAAGGCTACCCACACTCAGGGGGAGGTGATCAAAGAGCCAGGAATAATTCTTCCCTATTAACTGTTATACTATAAACTTGTTTTTGCAATTTAAAATTGCTTGTTAGCTAGCCATCAGTTAATTCATTGGTGTGCACACACACACACACACACACACACATATGATAATGAAAAGTTGGGTTTTTGAAAATGAAAAATTGAACTGGCTTCCTAGAATTTTTATTTGTATGTGGAACAGTTGTCAGAATTCATATTTTTGTTTTGGTTTGTGCTTGAATACATGAATATTAATGATCTTACACCAGCTGATGATGAGATTATTAGCATGTATAAAGTGTGTGGCAGATAGAAGCAGCACTAAAGGCAATTAATGGAGATAAACCTGTTTTCTAATGAGAAACAGTATTCTCAGTGTGAACTATGTATTCCAGTCCAATCATTACAGACATGAGTCATCACTCATGCAAGATTAAATCAATTTGTTCCAAAATAATAGGTTCTAAGTAGACAGGTTGGCACAGTAGACAGTGTTTCCTGTGACTTATGTACACGTACCCAAACAAGTATGTGCTTTAAGATTCAGTATGATTAAATTGCTTAGACAATACTTGAAAATGCTTGTAAGACCGGGTAGTCTTGAATTTAGGATTCTCTTTCCTTTGCCTTCTAAGTAGCTGGGAATATTTGTCTGTACTTGCCTGGGATGTGATTGTCTTTTAAATGGAAATTTTAATCCACTTATATTCAAGGCAAGTTACTCCTGGGCAAGTTGTTAATACTGCCATTATGTGGAATACTTCCTGGATTTTTATGTTTCTTTTCTACCTACCTTATATTATGTATAAGAAAATTATTCTAGCCGTATGTTTTGATTTCTCGGTAACTATATTTTTATCTATTATGTATTTTTATCTATGATAGCCTGAAAAGTTGAAAATCACCTCTTCATTAGAGCAAGCTATCAGAAATGAAAAACAACATAACTACAAATGTATAATTACAAAAGTGATAAAGATAACACTAATAAGAAAAATGTATATATTTACATTCAATTTCCACTTACATTTTGAATTTAAAATCCCACTTTACAAATTTCTAAATTTCTCATCAATTACTATCTCTTTTCTTTTTTAAAATTAATTTATTTTTATTAATTAATATTTATTCACTTTGTATCCACTGACGGGGGAGGACCTCCTCCCTTTCCATACGACCCTAGTTTATCTTGTCTCTTCAGGGCTGGCTGCAATGTCCTCTTCTGGGATCCAGCTAGGCTGTTACTCCAGGGCGTGTGTGTGGGAGGTTCAAAGAGCCAGCCATTGAGTTCATATCAGGAATAGTCCCTGTTCCCCTGACTAGGGTCTTCAGTTGGATACTAAGCTACCATGGGCCACATCTGAGCTGGGGTTCTAGCCCATATCCATACATGGTCCTTGGTTGGAGCAACCGTCTAGTAAAGGACCCCTGTGCCCTGATCTATTTGCTCTTTGTGGAGCGCTGGTTCTCCCCAAGTCTTACTAACTCCCCCTATTTTTATTATTATTCCCAGCCCTCTGCCAAAGGCTTGGTTGTGAGTCTTAATATCTGCTTTGATACATTGTTATATGGAGTCTTTCAGAGGCCCTCTTTGGTGTGCTCCTGTTCTGTTGCTTGTTTAACTTAAGAAAAATGATTAAGGCTTAGGTACATTTGACAGATTGAAATTTACATCATCCTCAACAGCACATTTCTGTTTCTTTGAATAGGAGTTCTAAACCCAAAATTCACATAAGCCTTCATTATTCTTTATTTTTGTTTCCTCCTGTGGAATAGTCCAAGGTGTTGTGTTTTCACCAAGGTGGTCACCAAAACCAAGCAGTGCAACAACCTGCCCTACAAATAGCAAAATATTCAGAAGACTCAGGTATACTATGTCACTTTCCCATTTAATAAACATTATAGACTAGAGCCACAGAAAATCCCCCTATGTCACTACCATTGTCCCAGATGCACTAATATCAGGTAGAAGTGAAAGGCTCGGTTTTAGTGTCTGCCAGGTATAACATTTCATTAGTCTGGCACAAAGTTTTGGGACAAAGTTCTGTGATCACAGTCATGTCTTCCTTCCATGTACCAAGCTGCTTTCTACTTAGAGTACTCTCAGGGAAGGGAGCCCATTCCCACAGGTGCTGATGCTGATCTGGTCAAGACTAAGTTGTACATCCTCAAAGACTTGAGGATCCATAGATACACTCAAGAACACACAGCAGATGGTATTGACTGATGAAACTATTAATATGCAATGTTGGCGATCATGTGACTTATTCTATAATACTAATCTTTTCATACATTTCTATGTTCCTGTGAAGTCTCTAAATGGCTGCTCCTTAAACCTCTACAGTATTCCACTTAACATATACTTTTCTTGATTAAAGCCATAGTTTAGCATATATTAAATGAAAAGTTATATAGAACAACCTGACATGTTTAAAACTTGAACATACTTCAATATTTAATATATAGAAATAGTGAGAGTATTTAGGGATAGGTAGATGCAGGGAGGTTGACCAGAAAAAAAGGAAGCTCTAGCAGTTAATATAAGTGCAACACATTATATATGATGGGAAAACTAAGAAACCTTTTGTGTTAGTTAGGGTTTCAATTGCTGGAATGAAGCACCATGACTAAATGCATATGAAGTGATGTTTCTGTTTCTGTTTTGTTTTGTTTTCTAAGACTCAGTTGTGTAATGAGATGTTTTCCTGGAAACTGTCTTGTGAGAGGGCATGTGTTGCTTTGCATGTTTCATGTGATGGGCGTAACTTTGGCCAGCAAAAAACATATGTGGTTGGGCTTTGAGGAGAGGAGATGTATGGAAGCCCACAGACAGCGAGACAATGATTTTTGGATCCATATCCTGCAGTGGTCTTCATTCTTTGACACTTTACTTCACAGAGAGTAATGACACAGAGAACTTTCCACAGAAATTCTGTTGAGTCTTGTGACTTTTGCTGACCTGTTCTGAGCTGCTGAATTGTGCTGATTCTTATTGCTGATTGGTGTTGGCATTTGGACTGGACTGCTGGTACACTGAGAAAGCAGAGTGGACTCACTCCAAGAAACCACTTCTAAACAGTTTTACAACCCCCTTTCCCCAATCTTCTTTCTCTACTACCTCTGGTCAGTGGGTTTGAAGGGAAGTAGAAGCATTTCAGAACCCAAAGTAAAGTAGATTTGTTGAAAATTCTAAGCCTATAAGCAAACTGTGAAGGAAAGGGTTTATTTGGCATACATGTCTTGAGTCACAGTCTTCTGAGAGAAGCCACGGTAGGAATTCAGTTCAAACTTGACAGGAACCTGGAGGCAGGAACTGATGCAGAGGCCTTGAAGTGCTGCCACTTCCTTGCTTGATCCTCATGACTTGCTCCACCTCCTTTCTTATAAAACCCAGGACCTTCAGAACATGGATGGCCCCACGCCCCATGAACTGGGCCCTCCCTGATCAATCACAAATTAAGAAAATGCCTTTCAGACTTGCCCACCACATGGGCTTATGGAGACATTTTCTCTATTGACGTCTCCTCCACTAAGATGACTTTAGTATTTGATAAGGTGACAGAAATTGGGAATACAATGATCTATAAATGAACCTGTAAAAGAATGGAATCTGTCTCTAAAGCAATTCTTCTCTAAGGAATTGAGAAGAGAGAGGCTTTTCAAGATGGCGGCGAGTGCACACAGTCTCTGAGTTGCAGAGGAGCTGCTGCACCGGAATTAGTGAGTGGAAGGACAACTGAAGCGAGGGGCTTTCTAAACAAGAGGGATCATCGCACAAGGTGAGAACTTTGGTCTCTGGTCACCCACGGACTTGTTTGAGGAAGGAGAGAAGAACCTTTGATCTCTGCGCACTTCCCTTTTTCGGGCATCCCTCTCCCTCGGCACAGCCCCAGGCTCACCTGAGATTCTCAGCTCAGAGCACACTGCCTGGGGACTGCAGCAGGGCAGCTGAGGTGGACCTACTTGCCCCTCAGCCAGGCCTGGCAGCTGTACCTCCCTTGGAATCCCGGAACCGCAGTGCCATCCTCCCTGTGTCCCAGGTCACTAGTGGTCATACTGACTCTGCAGGGGCTCCCAGCCACTGACTGTACAGGCCTGCCCAAACCCTTGGTAAAAATAATAGCCACCAAAGTTCAGCAGACCTGCCAAACAAGCTAGGCACGCCAGGGCTGGGACTCCCAGGTCTGGAGAGCACAGTGGAGGGCTCCCAGGACTTCCCAGAAGGCATCTGGAATGGCATCCCAGTCTCCAGCTGCAGCTGGACTTCCTAACCTGGTGGCTGCTGCAGCACTGAGCTGGCTGAGTGCATAAGTCCTCCTGCATATGACTAAGCAGGGCCAAACCAGAGAGTAGAGAGCCCAGATACCCCAATCCTTGCTGATGTGACCTGAAATCCAGGGTCCTTTTAAACTAGCAGCCAGACATCAGATATCTCCCACCCACACACCCACTGTGGGAAACAGAGGCTCTCTTGGGACATTGAAGCCCCTGCTCTGCTAGTCCAAGAGTGGAGTTAAGGCAGATATCGCCTAAAATTGTGCTGCGACTATAACCAGCACCTGCTACATCTACTGTGCATGCATAAATAACCACCTAGAAGCCTGCAAGGCAGAGCCCCTCCCACACATTCAGGCATTCTCTCATTCTGAAAACGGAGTTAGAATCAATAAAGAAAACACAAAATGAGAAAAGCCTAAAGCTGGAGAAATTAGAGAAAAGATCAGGAACCACAAAGGTAAGCATCACCAACAGAATACAAGAGATGGAAGAGAGAATATCAGGTGCTGAAGATACACTTGCAAAAATTGATACTTCTCTCAAAGAAAAAGTAAAGTCAGAAAAGACCCAAACAAAAAATATCCAAGAAATAAAGGATGTCATGAAAAGACAAAATATAAGAGTAATAGGTATTGATGAAAAAGAAGATTCCAGGTTCCAAGTTCCAGAAAATATTTTCAAGAAAATCATAGAAGGAAAATTTCCCAACTTAAAGAAAGAGATGTCCATAAATATACAAGAGGCCTACAGAACACCAAACAGACTAGACCAGAAAAGAAACATATCATGTCACATCATAGTCAAAGCACTAAATCTACAGGACAAAGAAAAGATATTAAAAGCAGCAAGGGGAAAAGGCCAAGTAAAATCCAAAAGGAGACCTGGCAGAATCACACCAGACTTCTCATCAGAAACTATGAAAGCCAGAAGGGCCTGGGCAGGTATTATGCAAACTCTAAGGGACCACAGATGCCAACCCAGACTACCATACCCTGCAAAGCTCTCAATCAACACAGATGGAGAAAACAAAATATTCTATGACAAAACTAAATTTATGCAATATCTACACAGCAAACCAGCCCTACAGAAGATGCTAGAAGGAAAACTCCAATCCAATGAAAACAACTTCACCCAAGAAAACATAGCATACAGATAATATCCCAACAAAAATTAAAAGAAAACAAGTAATGAATCACAGTAAGACCACCAACTCCACAATAAAAGGAACTGAAATTTATTGGTCACTATTATCTATCAACAGCAATGGAATCAATTTTCCAATAAAACGACACAGACTAGCAAAATGGGTATAGAAACAGGATCCAACATTCTGCTTAATCAAGAGATGCACCTCTGCAACAAAGATAAACACTACCTCAGAGTAAAGGGCTGGAAAAATGTTTTTAAAGCAAAGGACCCAGAAAGCAAGATGGGCTAGCTCTCCTAATATCTAATAAAATAGAATTTCAATCAAAAGTAATCAAAAAAAATGAGGAATGACACTACATTCTCATCAAAGGAAAAATCCACCAAGAGGACATCACTATTATGAACATCTATGTCTCAAATGCAAGAGTGCCTATGTTCATAAATGAAACATTATTAAAACTTAAATCACACATCGATCCCACACCTTAATAGTGGGAGACTTCAACACCCTGCTTTCACCAAGGGACATATCATCTATACAGAAGACAAATAGGGCAACAAAGGCACTTACAGAGGTCCTAAATCAAATGGACCTAATAGATGTCTACGGGACTTTTCATTCAAACTCAACAGAGTATACCTTCTTTCCAGCACCTCATTGAACCTTCTCCAAACTGGACCATATAGTTGGTCACAAAGCAAGCCTCAACAGATACAAGACCACCATGGACTAAAGCTGGACCTCAACAACAATGGAATAAGCAAAAAGCCTATATGCACATGGAAAGTGAACAACTTGATGCTCAATGACAGCTGGGTTAAGGAAGAAATAAAAAAAAAAAAAAGAAATTAAAGACTTCCTAGAATTCATTGAAAATGAAGGTACAACATACCATAATTTATGGGACACAATGAAAACAGTGCTCAGAGGAAAATTCATAGCACTGAGTGCCTTCAAGAAGAAATTTGTGACATCTCATACAATCAAATTAATGGCCCAACTGAAAGACCTAGAAAAAAAGAAGCAAACACACCCAAGAGAAGCAGACTGCTGGAAATAATCAAACTCAGGGCAGAAATCAATCAATTAGAAACAAATAAAACTATTTAAAGAATCAATGAAACCAAGAGCTTGTTCTTGGAAAAAATCAACAAGATAGACAAACCATTAGCCAAACTAACTAAAAGGCAAAAGGAATCTATCCAAATCAGAAAAATTAGAAATGAAAAAGGGGACATAACTACAGAAACCAAGGAAATCCAACAATCATGAGGTCTTACTACAAAAGCCTATATGCCAAAAAATTTGAAAAACTAAAAGAAATGGACAATTTTATTGATAAATTCCATCTACCAAAACTAAGTCAAGATCAGGTAGAAAAATTGAATAAACCTATATTCCCCAGGGAAATAGAGGAAGTCATCAACAGTCTCCCTTTCAAAAAAAGCTCTGGACCAGGTGGATTCAGTGCAGAACTCTACTAGACCTTTAAAGAAGTACTAACTCCAATTTTCTTTAAACTATTCTACAGAATAGAAACTGAAGGAACGTTACCAAACTCATTCTATGAAGCCACAGACACCTTGATACCAAAACCACACAAAGATCCAACAAAAAAAGAGAACTTCAGACCTATCTCTCTTATGAACATTGATGCAAAAATACTCAATAAAATACTTGCAAACCGAATCGAAGAATACATCAAAGAAATCATCCACCATGACCAAGTAGGCTTCATCCCAGTCATGCCAGGGTGGTTCAATATAGGGAAATCCATCAATGTAATCCACCACATAAACAAACTGAAGGAGAACCACATGATCATCTCCTTAGATGCTGAGAAAGCATTCGACAAAATCCAACACCCATTCATGTTTAAAGTCTTGGAGAGATCAGTGATACAAAGCACAGGCCTAAACATAGTAAAGGCAATATACAGCAAGCCTATAGCCAATATCAAACTAAATGGAGAGAAACATAAATCTATCCCACTGAAATCAGGGACAAGGCAAGCCTGCCCATTGTCTCCATATCTCTTAAACATAGTA
>CM053747.1:8575478-8586656 GCA_028658305.1 Pachyuromys duprasi
AAAAAAAAACTCAGAATCTCCAAAACGATCATGTATAACAACAGATCATCTGGAGGTATCACCATCCCTGACCTCAAGCTGTACTACACAGCAATAGTAATAAAAACTGCATGGTATTGGCATAGAAAGAGAAAAGAAGATCAATGGAACAGAAGACCCAGAAATGAACCCACACACCTATGTTTACTTGATTTTTGACAAAGAAGCCAAAACCATTCAATGGAAAAAAGACAGCATCTTCAACAAATGGGGCTGGTCTAACTGGATGTACATATGCAGAAAAATGAAAATAGATCTATATTTATCACCCTGCACAAAACTAAAGTCCAAGTGGATCAAAGACTTCAACATAAAACCAGATACTATAAATCAGTTAAGAGAAATAGTGGGAAGAGCCTACAACTCATTTGCACAGGAGACTACTTCCTGAACAGAACACCAACAGCACAGGCTCTGAGATAAACAACCAATCATTGGGACCTCATGAAGCTGAAAAGCTTCTATAAAGCAAAATACATTATCATTAGAACAAAACATCAGGCTACAGACTAGGAAAGGATCTTCACCAACCCTATATCTGACAGAGGGCTGATATCCAGAATATATAAAAAATGAAAGAAATTAAAAGGCAATAAATCCAGCAATCCCACTAAATGGGTTAAGGAGCTAAGCAGAGAATTCTCTGTAGAGGAAAATAGAATGGCAGAGAAACAATTAAGGAGATGCTCAACATCCTTAGCCATCAGAGAGATACAAATCAAAACAACCCTGAGATTTCATTTTACACCCATCAAAATGGCTAAGATCAAAAACTCAAGTGAAAACACATGCTGGAGAGGTTGTGGAGAAAGGGGAAGCCTCCTCCATTGCTGGTGGGAATGTAAACTGGATTCCAACCACTTTGGAAATCAATCTGGCACTTTCTCAGACAACTAGGAATAGTGCTTCCTCAAGACCCAGCTATACCACTCCTGGGCATATATTCAGAAGATGCTCAAGTACACAACAAGGACATTTGCTCAATCATGTTTGTAGCAGCTTTATTTGTAATAGCCAGAACCTGGAAACAACCCAGATGTCCATCAACTGAAGAATGGACACAGAAATTGTGGTATTTTTACACAATGGGAAACCACTCAGCAATTAAAAATGAAGAAATCATGAAATTTGCAGGCAAATGGTGGGATCTAGAAAATATCATTCTGAGTGAGGTATCCCAGAAGGAGAAAGACACATATGGTATATATTCACTTATTTAGACCCCTAAGTTATGATAAACATATTGAAATCTAACACCTAAACAAGATAAACAAAAAAGAGGACCCTGGGTAAGATCAATCCTTACTTAGACAGACAAATGGGATATAGGAGAAAACAAGTAACAGGACAGGATCCTACCACAGATGGCCCCTGAAAGACTCTACCTAGCAGTGTATCAAAGCAGAACCTCAGACTCATAACCAAACCTTCTGCATATGGCAGGGAATCATATGAAAGAAGGGAAAATTAATATGATCTGGAGAGGATAGGAGCTCCACAAGGATCAAATATTTCTGGGCACAGGGGTCCTATATGAGTCTGTTTCTCCAACCAAGGACCATGGGTGGATATAATGTCGAACCTGAGCCCAAGGTAGCTCAGTTTTCAAGTGGGTACCCTAGTAAGGAAAATAGGGAGTATTTCTGACATGAGCTCAATGGCTGACTCTTTGACCTCCCCACCCTGCAAGGGAGGAGCAGCCCTCCTAGGCCACAGAGTACTTTGCAGCCAGTCCTGAAGAGACCTGATAAACCAAGGCCAGATGAAAGGTGAGGAGGTCCTCCCTGGTCAGTGGACTTGGAAAGGGGCAAGCAGTGACAAGGGAGGGAGGATGGGATTGGGAGGGAATGAGAGAGTGGGAGTCACCTGGGATACATAGTTAATAAAGTGTAATTAATAAAAAAGTATTGAAAAGAAATAAAAAATGCATCTCCTAAAGACAGTTCTGGTTTTGTTGTGTCTATGTTTACTGTACCATTATTATGTGTTTAGTGTAATATATTATTCATACGAAATATGTAGAATTTAAAAGTATTTATTCAATTACATATAAGATTTGCTCTTATGCATGTTTTTATTTTTGTCTTTTATTGAAAATGAATTATTTCATAGAATATAGTCTTATAACAGTTTTTAAAGATATTTTACCAAATATCTTTAGCCGAACTTTTCAAATTCATGCTTCTTCTACAATGGTTGAATAATTGAAAATGAAGTAGTGTCTAAAGATTTACTATAAATTCTTTCAGTACTGAAAGAATTTGTACTGAAGTAGAGTCTTTGGGTAAATTAACATACAAATAAGTAAAGATTAAAAATTTTAATATATTAACATTTAAAGTAAATTTAAAGGAATGCAATGTACAGCAAGATTATTATTCTTCAATTATCAGGTTAACTTTCTCCTTTAGACTATCTGAATTTTATTATATGGATAAGCCTTCAATAAGTAGTAGCTGTATGCCATACTAAAGTTAGCATTAGTTCTGTGATGGATAACTAGTCATTGAAGCACAAAGTAATAACATTGTTCTGGTGTATCAAAAGTTGCATTTTTGTTTCACAAGAATGTCATGATTTGCTTCACCTAGGCATCACATTCAGTTATGGCTTCACAAGTCTTTTATGATAGACAAAATCATCTTCTTTTGGTCTTAGGCGCAGAGGATACATCTCTTAGGCATTCAAATTTTTAGAGAGTGGCTCACTCCATATTTACATTCCTTGGTTGCTCCTTTTCCTGTCTCAGGAGCATAGAATTCCTAGGTTCTATTCACAGGAAGCAGTCACCAGACTCTTAGCCTCTGTTATGCCTTGAGCCAGTATCTACTGTTAATTCTCCTTGTCTATAGTGATGTTTAGAAACTCTCTGGGTTCTCTTCTCTGGAGAACCAACCACAACACAGGAAGACCATCAAAGCACGGTAGCTAGCCTTCTGTTTTTCCTAAGCCTTGAACACATTAAATAAAGTGTGATTTCTGTAAATGCAGCAGTCATCTTACAATGATGAGATATAAGCAGTGTGCTACACTGATCTTCTCAGGAAGGGAAGTGTTTTATGTGATGAAGAAAAAATGAACTAACAGGAAAGATAAAACTATCAAATACTTTGCTTCCTCAGAGGTATTCAGTCAGTTGTTCTCTAATATATATTCTGATAAATCACCAAAATATTATAATAAGCAGAATGTTCATGAAACATAAAAACATATGAATATTACATAGAGGAAATAACTATGTAATACGTTATAATTAATCAAAGAAAAGGGTCCAATTATTATATAATTTATTTTATTTATAAAGTCTCTCTGGAAAGGGATTCATCTTATAAAATTTATACCTAAGACCTGTTGACTTATATATCTAAATTAAAATAATTGAAATTAATATAAAATGTAATAGTCTTAATTCAAAAACCTATTAAATCCAGTAATTTGAAAATTGGCAGTTAAATCATTAAATTTCTACTAGCTACACAAGTAGTTTATTATATACTGGTACAAAAAATCCTTTAGGCCATAAGTCATTAATTAAAAATTCTTAAATTAGTAACAAGATTCTAATTAAATTATTTATTTTTTGAAAACAAGATTATGATTAAAAAATGCCTCAAGGATTCTTCATTACTCCTGTTACACAATAATGTAATTTCATAATTAGTAATAAAGTACTTATAATTATATGAAGGCTTTAAGTTCAGAAAACCACATTGCTCTCATGCTAACAATTATTTTCTTCTCTTTACAGTGAGTCTTACTGTGATGAACATATTTTTCCATTTCTTTGTTGCTTTGTCACCAGCTCTCTGAGTTTCCTTCTGTACCTTGTAGCTAACACAGCGAATCAGATGTCAAGCAGAATGCTTGCCTGGAATCCCAGCAATCAGAAGGTGGCAGGGGCCTTCTGAGAGCAGCGTGTAGTTCATGAAAGGTAAATCTCATAGATCATGCCTTTCCTTAACAGATTCCATGTAGTGGCAGAGAGTTTAATCCCAGCAATTCACAGGAATGCTGTAAAGCCAGCAAAGAGGATTGCTTAGTTTCTGTGATTATAGCTTGGGCATTCATACATAGGGGGAAATGTGTGTGTGTGTGTGTGTGTGTGTGTGTGTGTGTGTGTGTGTGTGTGTGTGTGTGTGTGTGTGTGAATGAGAGGGAGACAGAGACAGAGAGAAGGAGATTAGGTGAGACAGGAAAAATGGTGACAGAGACAGAGACAGAGACAGGGAGATAGAGAAGTTCTCAAGTTGCCTTTCGTTGAGCTATTAATAAAACACAATTCAAGAGTGTGGATGGTTTGGATCTCACTTCTTTTAAAAAATTATTTTTCAATACATTAGAGTTTATTTACATTGTATCCCCGCTGTAGCTTCCTTCCTCATCTGCTTCCAATCCCATCCTCTGTCCCTCATCTCCTCTCCCCAAGTCCACTGATAGGAGAGGCACTCCTCCCCTTCCCTCTGACCTTTACATCATTCTTCTCATTGATCACTGTAACCATGTCCCAGCAATGAGCTAAAGGAGGTTCTAAGAACATGTCTATCAGGTGTGTCTACCACACTCCTGGCAGTTCAGCTGCCCAGGACCTATAAATGGACCCCTGCCATTTACTTGCTTCCTCTCTCTTGCTTTCTTACTCTTACCCCTTTCTCCTTTGGGGCACCCCTCCCTATCATGTCTCTCTCTTTCCCATTCTCTCCCCATCTCCATACAGTAAACTTCTCTCATATAACAATAAAAAGAATGTCTGTTAATGCTGATTTCTTAATTCAGTTTTAACTTGACATAATCACATATTTGGTTTTAGTATACCTACTGTGACCTAGCATCTCATTGTTCATTTGTTAGAAATTTGTCTTTCATGAATGTTTTATAGTTTTAGATATAAATTATTAGTTATATGTGCTATATATATGTCTCAAAATATATATTTTATTTATTTGATAAATTTATCTATTTTACCATAATTTATTGTAGAGCTTTTCTTTACTGTGAATATTTTAAACTATTCAACATTAATAATTTTATAATTATATAGTTGCTAATATGTACTTCAGTATTGTCCTTACAATTGTCATTTTTTGTTTCATTATACTTGTGTTTTTCTTTCAAGAGTATATGTTCCACCTAGAATTATTATTTTACAGAAAGTATGAGTGTTGTTAGTGTATGATTTTAGTATATTCTATTTTTTTAATTTTTATTTTATTTAAATTTATTTACATCCCAAGGGTGGCCCCTCTCTCCTCTCCTCCCAGTTATCCCCCCCTCCTCCTTCTGCTCTATTTTCCCCAGAAATATGTAGCCCTCTTCCCCATATTAACTATCCCTAGCACATCAGGTCATATCAGGATTGGAACATATCCTCATCCCCTGAGGCCAGGCAGGACAGTCAAGCCAGGGGGAAGATATCCAAAAGCAGGCAATAGAGTACCTGTTAAAAAGAGCCCCCACCCCTCCACTCACCAGGAGACCCACCTGAAGACCAAGCAGCCCACTGGTCATATATGAGCAGGGGGTCTAGGCCTAGACCATGCAGGCTCCTTAGTTGATGTCTCAGTCTCCTTAAGCCCCTGTGGGTCTAGGTTAGTTGTCCTTATTGGTCTTCTTGTGGCGTTCCTGTCCACTGCAGGTCCCTCCATCTTTCTTTACCCCAACACTTCCACAGGAAACCCAGAAACTGCTGCAAATCCCAGCATCTGTTTCTGCCCACAGCTAGGTGGATCCTCTATTTTCTTACATTTCAATATTTTTACATTTCACATTTTTATACATTTCTTAGTCATACTATTTCTGTAGGATACAGTTTTGCAAAAATTTTGGGGGAAATTTCTCCAAAAAGAACTATATGCTCACTTTATTTCTGTGTAGCAATTATAAATTATACTATTTGTTTATATTCAACTGCTTATATTTTAAAATGATTTATATTTATATTTCTTTATGTTTATATCATCTTAATTTCTTTCTTTGTAAACACTGATGGTATCTGCCTGAAGATGTGCATAATGTCTTAAAGATAGATGTTTGTATGTGTGCTGGAATGTATGTACATGTGGCACATGCATGTAGGAGAACCCAGAGGACAGTAGAAGGTGTCAGATTCACCATAACTACACTTACATGTTGTTTAGGGTAGCATGGTAAGTGACCTCTGGTCTCCTGGAAACACAGCCAGTGCTTTTCACTACTGAGCCATCTTTCTCCTCTGAACTGGCATTCAGCAATAAGTAGAGCAGCCATTACTTTATATGATAGACATAAACTACGGACAGTGGATACATGGAGCTATATATAAATACTCTGCATTGTATATATGAGGCTTGAGCATCCCCTGAGTTTGATCTACAGAACTGGTGCCCTAGAATCAGTACAGAAAGTATACGTTCAGAAAATTATTCTTTCTTCTTTTTCTATGAGATAATTCATTTCGTTTTTGAGCTTTGTGAAGTTCACATCGAATCAAGAGTAAAGAAGAGCTACAGCTGTTTCCTGCCTGTAATTGTGGAACACTATATTATAACACTGTGTCACTCATTGCTTCAGTTGCAACAAAATAATCCTCTTCATAATAGGAATTTTAGGTTATTATTTCCTCCTTACCTCCCTTTGAGTCTGTATTTAAAAATGTATTCTCAACATCAATGGGCTTAGAACAGACATTTCAAACAGAGCTATTTGTCTAATGTGGTGATCACAAGTTTGTCAAATATTTTTAAATTACTAAGAAAAAGTTTAATATATTTTTTCCTTAAGAGTAAAGATTGAATATGATTATTAATATCATCCTGTACTGCACAGCTTTGGGGTGATCTGCAATGAAAATCAAAAGTATGGATTTGAAGTGTAGTCATAGCAACCACACGATCACTAAATAATAAATAGTAAACAAAAATTCAAAGAGCATTAAGGTGCATTTCCATATAATTTTTAAAGAAAAAAGTAATGAAACTCTTGAAAATAATATTCTGTGTGGTACTGTTAAAGTCCAACAGAGCAACACTCTGAATCCTGGTGGTACATTGAATATTTCCACGAACCATACATTTTCCACTATAGATACAATCATTTGTGGTTTCCTAAAATTCACATGGGGTTGCACAATTTATTCTGGTTCCCCTTAATTATGTACAGTAGCTCCCAAACTGTACAAAAGCAACTAAGTAACCAGCAAATTCACTACACAATATTAGGATTTTCCTATTATCCCTTTTATTTTCTCTTCATAATTCTTTTTCTGTGATTTTATTATAGACATTTATTTCATATTGCCAATTGCTTATTTCCTCCCTACCTACATGCACACATCATTTACTCATTTAAATAATACCAGAATCAAATTTTGCTCAATGAATCTTTCAAGTATTAATTATTGAAATGTTTGTCTGTCTTTTTTTTATATCTAAACATTTCCACTGCTGAAGAAATATGTCATGTATTCTTTCTTCAAGTTCCCATCAATGTTTGTATTTTTGTTTTCTTAGTCACTTTAATTATCTATGGATAGAAAAATAAATAAAAACTGCAGACAACTGCCAAAGAAGAAAGGGAGGCGGTACCTCAGCATGAGGTGTGGTGATTGCAAATAAAGTGTAATTTTATAATACTCAAAGAGTGAATGATGATGTATGATGTGTGTGTTTGTGTTATATATTCATTTATACGTTGATTGGATATGACCGCTGTTTAGTGAGTGCTTGACTTTTGTCATTGTTTAAGATGGATATACATGCCAACACTTCATAGAAAATGCATTTGTACTCAATGTTCTTTGCTTGTTAAGTCATGTCTACATGATAATATCCAGAAAACATGGAAGTGTTTGTTGGATGGAGTACTGGAATGGTTCATATAGCTATGTGATCCATGTTCACAGACACATGTTTTATTAGACTTAGTGATATGCTCGAGTAAATACAAAAAAAATGATGTTGGGTTGCATATTATTTATTACCCTTAAGATTATAACAGCAGTATTGTTTGGTACAGTATCACAAATAATAAGCCACAAATGCCTGTTAGATTAATAATTGCCTATTTTACCTTGGGCAGGGCAGATATTTCACTTACACTGTCTCAATACTCTCACCATCTATCTCCCAGCCCCCTTCCATTGCCATCTATCTTAATCCTTCCTATCAGGTCTACCTTTCCTCCATAATCCCATAGTACTTGCTTGTGTTCTTCTACTGGGTCTTTTTCACACCATTATTGGAGTCCTTCTTCTTAACTCACGTGGTTTTCTCTCCATGCTAATACATCATGGTGTCTCCCTTTCTCCTCAATCCTGTCCCATGATTCTCATTATTCTTTCTTCAACAGCCTGGGAACCTAGCCACACCTACCTCATTCTGCCTTGCCCAGGTATAGGACATTTACTGGAACAATGACGTGTAATGTTTTAGGCAGGTTTACAGAAGCAAAGATAGGTGTATCCCATGGGCAATAACCAGAACTTGTGTGCAAGTAATTAGCATTAGACCAAACCTCCAAAAGTATATATATAATTGACCCAGAAAATAGAATGAGAACACTGTCGATCAGATTAGTGCAGTAAGCACAACTACAATTCTAGCATGACATTTCATATCACAGTGATTGAGAATGGTTTTCCTTTTCTTTAAGATTAAAATATAATTACATTTCTCCCTTTTCTTTCCTCCCTCCAGAATTTACCATTATACCCCTCCCCACTGCCCTTCCAATTCATGACCTCTTTTGTTTTTGCATTCATATATCCACTTTTATATTCATACCTATGTACATATTCCTGGTCAGTCCCCCTGTTATTTATATGTATGTATGCTGACAGTTTGGCACTGGACAAGCAAGTGGTGAGGTCTCCGGTGGGAGGGTCACCTCTCATGTTTGCAGCTTAACTGTTCACTGTAGTTCTTTGTGTAGAGTGGAGGCCCTCTGGCTTCTCCATTGCACTTTGGCATGTCCACTGGTGTAGTTCATCTCACATTTGGTGAGACTTCATGGATGTAGCAAACATGCCTTTAAATCTTGCTACACTCTTTGACCTTCTGTGACGAACAGCAGCATTTTCCATTTGAGTTGCGTTTCTGCTTCTTACACATTGCAGCTGATCTTTCGCTCTCCCTTAATTTGTCACTGCTGTGTGGCACAGAGAAGCTGTCTCATTAGTGTATGTCTATCCAGAAAATGTTTGGAGAGGATTTTATTAAAGTTTGTCAGAAATATTTCCCATAGCTTCTGTTGAAATATGAGCTAGATAAGGCACTGCAGGGTGATTCTTCTGCTTCATTTAGCTATTTTGTATCTGAGCATTATATTTTCCTGGATTTTTTCTTTTTATTCTGCCATGAGAGGTGATTATTTACCTAACATCTTCAAAAATATGTGTTTGCTATAAGAATAACTTTGATTCATTAACATATAACCAGTGACATATTTCACTATAAAACATATACTTTCTTTCTCAAACAATACAATGGCATATTGAGTTTATATTTTTAGAAACAAAAGGCAGACTGAGCCTGACATATGTCTTTCAGTTTTCACTATTCAGTGAGGTATGCAGCATTTTTTATAATAAAATAAGCTGTGAGCATTTAAAAACACCAGTATGATTCTCAAAGATTTTTGCCTCCAGTTGAGTCAAATGTTGGGCACAGACATGGTCATGATTAAATGCACACATTTAATATTTCTAGACAAGCCTAGTATGTAACTTAGATAATGGCAGCCTAAGACCTTAAAGCTTTGTTTTCTTTTTTAACACTTCTATTTTATATTAATCACAGGTTATGTGATTATACCAGCTATAGCTCCCTCCCACATTCCCTCCCTATCCCACCATCCCTCCCTCATCTCCTCCCTGCCCCTTTCCAAGTCCACTGATAGGGGAGGACCTCCTCCCCTTCCATCTAACTCTAGCTTATCAGGTCTCTTCAGGACTGGCTGCAATGTCCTCTTCTGCCCCCTCGGGGGGCAGGAGGGCCTAAGAGCCAGCCATTGAGTTCATGTCCAAAATAGTCGCTGTTCCCCTTACTAGGGTGCCCACTTGGATATTGAGCTACTATTTGCTATTTTCAAGCAGGATTCTAGGTTATTTCCATACATGGTACTTGGTTGGAGAAACAGTCTCATAAACGACCCCTGTGCCGAGATATATTTGGTCCTTGCAAAGCTCTTGTCCTCTCCAGGTCATCCTAACTCCCCCTTCTTTCATATGATTCCCGGCACTCTGTCAAAGGTATGGTTATGTGTCTTAATATTTGCTTTGATACACTGCTAGGTAGAGTCTTTCAGAGGCCCCCTATGGTAGGATTTGTGCTGCTACTTGTTTTCTCCTACACCCAATGTCCACCCATTTGTCTTTCTAAGTGAGGATTGATCATCTTAACCCAGGTCTACTTTCTTGTTTATCTTATTTAGGTGTATAGATTTCAGTATGTTTATCCTATCTTATAGGTCTATATAAGTAAGTATATACCATGTGTGTCTTTCTGCTTTTGGGATACCTCACTCAGGATGATCATTTCCAGGTCCCACCATTTGCCTGCAAATTTCATGATTTCCTCATTTTTAATTACTGAGTAGTATTCCATTGTGTAAAAGTACCACAATTTCTGTATCCATTCCTCAACTGAGGGACATCTGGGTTGTTTCCAGGTTCTGGCGATTGTGAATAAAGCAGCTATGAACATAGTTGAGCAAATGTCCTTGTGTACTTGAGCATCTTTTAGATATATGCCTAGGAGTGGTATAGCTGGATCTTGAGGAATCACTATTCCTAATTGTCTAAGAAAGCACCAAATTGATTTCCAGAGTGGTTGTCCAAGTTGACATTCCCACCAGCAATAGAAGATGGTTCTTCTTTCTCCACATCCTTTCCAGCATGTGTTGTCACTTGAGTTTTTGATCTTAGCCATTCTGGCAGGTGTGAGGTGAAATCTCAGGGTCATTTTGATTGGCATCTCCCTGATGGCTAAGGACAATGAACATTTCTTTTTTTTTTTTCTGTTTGGCAGAGACATTCTTTACATTATTTTATTTTTATTTTTTTTATGTTTATCTCAATCACAGGTTAGGTACTTTGAATCCCAGGCGTAGCCCCCTCCCTCATTCCCTCCTACCCTCCCACTCCCTCATCTCCCTACTCCCTGCCCC
>CM053747.1:8587156-8602690 GCA_028658305.1 Pachyuromys duprasi
TGTGTGTGTGTGTGTGTGTGTGTGTGTTTGTGTGTGAATTTTAAATAGTTTGTTGTTGCTGGGTTCTTTGTTTTGTTCATATTTTGAAAACAGTATGTCCTCTTTCGTGATGAGACCTGATAAGCTAGGGTCAGGTGGAAGGGGAGGAGGTCCTCCACTATCAGTGGACAGGGGAAGGGACATGGCAGGAGATGAGGGAGGGAGAGCGGGATTGGGAGGGACCAATGGTGGTTTACAGCTGGGATACAAAGTGAATAAATAATAATAAAAGTTATATTAAAAAAGAAAAAAAACAGTATGTTCTCAAAGAATTTCAAATGCAATTAAAATGATCCTATTTTCAGTTGTAAATATTAGACATTAATTGTCTATTAATAAAGTATAATCAGTACCAAAGATTTAAAGTTAAAACATAAATATTTATAAACTAATTCTTCTAAAGTCATGTTTCTCAGAATGCTTCCATCATTTTTAATGTGGCTTTGTATGTTAATGTTGACAACAGGATTTACACATGTGTAACAATGGATGCTCACCGAAACTCATTAATATAGATGTAAACCTAAATAATGAAGCAAGATACTTCATTTATTTTATTTATTTTTTAATTTTTATTAATTACACTTTACTCGCTTAGTATCCCCCTGTAGCTCCCTTCCACCTCCCCTCCCAATCCCACCCTCACTCCCCCTTTTCCACCCATGCCCCTCCCCAAGTCCACTGATAGGGGCATTCTTTCTCTCCTTCTTTTTGATCCTAGTCAATGCAGCCACTCCTGATGAGACCTGATACTTCTTTTTTATTTTAGATTGTACACTGGTACATGCTAACAGCAATATTATTCTCTCATTAGAACGATTAGAAGACTTAAGGAAATCTCAAATATCTCAAAAACATCGCTTTTTTTAACCTAACCAAGGAAGCAGTTTATTATGCAAACCCACTGTGTTCCATTCAGTAAATACGAAGTGTTAGTGGAGCCAGGGCAATGACTATGCAGATGAATGTGCTTGCTGCCAAATCTGATGACATGCACTGGAAACCAAGGACCTGAATGGGGGAAGGAGATAGCCACTATCACAAGTTGTCCTTTGACTTTCACATAAGCATCATGATACACATTAGCATGCATATATATATATATATATATATATATATATATATATATATATAATAAACACGGATGTAAACCGTCTACATATTTTGGTGAACTCCTAGTTTAAGTTGACAAAATAACCATCAATTGAAAGGAATAAAATAAAGCATTTCTGTTATCCTGAAACATATATCATTTCCTCTGCACTCCTATGTCATCTGAGGACTTGGCACACACTTCAGTGGCCTGCATTCCTGTGGCCTGCACTGATACCGTTTTTTCATCTCTGAGTCTGGTTAAGAGTTTTGTGTACATCTCTCAGACAGGATACTAGCATGTGTGCCATTTCAAATACATTATCCTGTTAGCAGCAAAGAAGCATTAGCACAAGATGTTTTTTCTAATATCAGGCTTGACAGACACCTAGCATTTATTTTTAGATGTTGGTTCTACTGAAATAGCACAACTATGATTTTTCACCTCTTATGTAGAATGGACTTATTTATACCACTGTTGTATGAGGTCACACATTTTAATGATTTTCTTTATTCATGTCCCTAGTAATCTTTCTACTTTATAAATAGAAAGGTCTTGACAGTACCAGGTGTCATTGGTCTAATTAATAAAAAGCAGATCAGGACAATTTTGAATATGTAAGTGTTATATTACCTGCCTTGGTTTACTTTCCTACTGTTTTGATAAAAATCCCTGACAAAACCAACTTCAGGGAGAAAGGCTTTATTTTGATTCACATTTCAAGGACAACGTCTCTCACAGTGGGAGCGTTATAGCAACAGGAGCTTGAGGCATGTGCTCTCACTGTATTCACAATCAAAAAGCAGAGAAATATTAATGCTTATTCTGTTTATTTTCTCATTTTTAAACAGTTCAGGATCCTAACCTAGGAATGAGGCTCATAGCAGGATAGTCTTCCTTTACCAGTTTAGTCTCATTAATGTGATTCTCCATGGCTATGTACAATGGGAGACCTCCAAGTTCCTTCTAGATCCATCTAATGGAAAACAGAGCTAACCATCACATTCAGATTCAGGAGCGGGCACCTGAGTCCTTTCCCCACACCACTGAAAGGTATGTACCATTTTCACTTTTAGCTCGTCTGTTTCAAGATCAAAATTTGAAAAAGTAAATTCCAAAAAGACAAAAAAAAAAAAAGTGATACAATTGACTGTGCTCCTTTTAAATTAAAATATGTGTGATGAGGGAGAAACAAGTGAAAGGGTCACAGCTAAATATAAAATTTGATGGATAAGTTATAACTCATTGATATATCACAGTCATTATTCTCAAGGAGAAGAACCTTGCTCAAGATGACTGTCACCTTCTGAGAAGAGAGTTCAATGATTTCCGGCACCAGAGACTTTGGCTATCAAGTTCTCCTTCATATGACTATTCTGGGGAAGTGATGGCCTGACACCTGTATGGAAAAAGTGCTTTGTTATTTGGTTTAAAAAAATAAATCAGTGATTTATTCAAAGGTAACTTCTGATTTGGTTTCTACGCAATATTCAAACATATGACTATATGTAACAGTTCATTCTCTGTTGGTTCTTCAATATGCCCCTGCCCTGTTCCTGCTCTTTCTTCTCACCAATACTCTCCCTTTTTATTTCTCACTCCACTTCCTCTTCGTATTCATTGTTTTTCTTTTTTATCCTTCCCCTGTTCTTCCTTTTTTTCTTCTTTCTCTCACTCAAAACTTCTGTCACATAAGGATAGCAAGTTGATCCATACATCTAAAAAGAAGAAAGTATTTTATTTAGAAATCCCAAATAGAGCAGACAGAGTTGAGTCTGTTCTGAGTAGCACAGGACATGGGTGTGTGGGAAAGACTAAAGCAGAAGACTGGAGCCACATGCATCTTACTATCTCCCACATGTCATAACCAACATGTGACAATGCCACAGAAAACACATACTTTCCAAGGAATGTTAAGATTAATGCATTTTTGCTTGTATGTAGCAAATGGTAGCTCAATATCCAAGTGGGTACCCTAGTAAGGGGAACAGGGACTATTTTGAACATGAACTCAATGGCTGGCTCTTCGACCTCCCGCCCCCTGATGGAGGAGCAGCCTTGCGAGGCCACAGAAGAGGACATTGCAGCCATTCCTGAAGAGACCTGATAAGCTAGAGTTAGATAGAGGGGGAGGAGGTCCTCTCCTATCAGTGGACTTGGAAAGGGGCAGGGAGGAGATGAGGGAGGGAAGGGGGGGAGACAGGGAGGGAATGTGAGAGGGGGCTATGGCTGGGATACAAAGTACATAAACTATGATTAATATAAAATAAAAATGTTAAAAAAGAAATAATAAAAACAAACAAAAAATGAAAAATGATAAAATAATAAAATGAAATAATTTATTTCAGTCAAGTTATATAGAATAAGAGTTAAATCATAGAAGTAATTTAATGGAAACATTTTATCTATAACCACATTTCACTTTACTCTTACTAGGACTGATATATTTCTCTGGTCTTCTATGTTGCTTTGTAGAGTCTGAAAAATCAATTTAAACAAACTTCACCTATTCTCATAGCACTTAAGCTCTCTATAGGCATTTGCAAAATGACTGCAAATGTAAACAGCCATTGATGGTTCGAGGTTTCTTCTCTGCACACTGTCTCACTTCAGGGCGTTCCTACACTGAAAGCGAATGTTTGATTACGTTGGCACCATGTGAGGTGAAGGTACTGAAGTTTAGTGCTTTCTTATTTTCTATCTGAATATGAGTCATGGTCTTGTATTTGTATCATAGACTTTTAGTCACAAAAATTGTAATGGAAACAATGGGATGGCTTAATGATCTGGTGCTAAATTTTTCTGTTCCCTTATTATTTCTTTAGAATTATTTGTATTATTGATTGATTGATGTTTTTAATTTATTTTTTATTACAATTTATTTACTTTGTATCCCAGCTGTAGCCCCCCTTTTTCCTCCCTTCCCAATCCTGCCCTCCCTCTTTTCCTACCATGTTCCTCCCCAGTCCATAGATAGGGGAGGTCCTCCTCCCCTTCCTTCCAACCCTAGCCTATCAGGTTTCATCAGGACTGGCTGCATTGTCTTTCTCTGAGGCCTGGTAAGGCTTCCCCCCTCAGGGGGAGGTGATTAAAGAGCCAGCCTCTGAGTTCATGTCAGAGGCAGGTCCTGTTCCCATTACTAGGGAACTCTAACAATGAGCTGCCATGGCAACATCTGTGCAGGAGTTCTAGGTTATCTCCATGAATGGTCCTTGGGAGTATCAGACTCAGAAAAGACCTCTGGGCCCAGATATTTGGTTTTGTTGCTCTCCTTGTAGAGCTCATACCTCTCCAAGTCTTTCTATCTCCCCCTTCTTTCATAAGATTCCCTGCACTCCGCCCAAAGTGTGCTATGGGTCTCAGCATCCACTTCAATATACTGCTGTGAAGAGTCTTTCAGAAGCCCTCTGCAGTAGGCTCCTGTCCTGTTCCCTGTTTTCTCCCTCAGCTGATGTCTATCCTGTTTGCCTTTCTGAATGAGGATCGATCATCTTATCCAGGATCCTCTTTCTTTCTTAGCTTCTTTAGGTGTACAGAATTTAGTATGTTTACCCTATATTATGTGTCTAATGTCATCTTATAAGTAATATATGCCATGTGTGTCTTTCAGCTTCTGGGATTCTTCATTTAGGATGATCTCTTCTATTTCCAGCATTTGCACGCAAATTTCATGATTTCCTTGTTTTTAATTGCTCAGTAGTATTACTAGAAATTCTTTTAACTTGGTGGATAAAGGTTTTCTTTACTCCTGGTAAAGATAGAACTTTTGAGGATTCTGAGTGTTATTAGTTCACATATGGGTAAGTACATGGAATGAATAATACAGTCTTATGCCACCCTCTGCCTTGGTTCACCTGTGTGTAAATTGAAGTTCAATAAATACCATGGAATCAATGTGATACCAAATCTGCTTTGACTACCGAGTCAGGTAATGGGCTCCACATAGTTAATCTACATTAATAAAGTTCATGTAGTGAGCACCTTCACAAATTAGAAACTGATCTCCATGTCTTTATAATACCATACTGTATAGGATTTTCTGGTTTGTTTACCTGGGCAGGTCAACTGTCAGCCAATCTGAGTATAGTAATCTGATATAAGACAGGGAATCTGAGACACTGAAGGTGAGCTTCAATCTCCTGACCACTACAGTGATTAGGCTGAGCCTTCAGGAACAGCTGGGCCAGACCATAGTTAGCACATTCAGACATGTGTGTTTTCATAAGGAAAAGTATGTGTGAGTAACAACAGCATTCATGATCCATAGAAAAGAGGATTGTCAGGAATTATACCTTTCATACAATGTTCCTTGTTCCATGCTCCTTGTTCTTTTTCTTGCTGTTTACTGCCTTTAATATACACTCTGGATAAATGGAATTCTTTAATCACATGTGCTTTCTGAATTTTGTATGTGATTTTAAAAAAACTCTTGAACTTGAAGGTCCATATGTCTCAATACATCTATTTGTCAAGTTGGCAGTTGATTCCTTGAAGTTAAGCTAAGTCATTACACATTAAACACGATTTCTTTTTCTGGACATGCTATATTGCTGTTGTACAAATGGAAATTAATAATTGTACATTTAAAATGGCTTTTTAAAAAATACCATTTGTGCTTGGTGGTGGTGGCACACACCTTTGATCCCAGCACTCTGGAGGCAGAGGAAGGTGGATCTCTGTGAGTTTGAGGCCAGCGTGAGTTACAGGACAGCCATGGCTACACAAAGAAACCCTGTCTCAAAAATAATTAATTAATTAATTATGTGAGTTGTACATATATTATGCTTGTTTTATAATTCGTACCATAAAAACAATTACAGATGAATTAAATATCTGATTATGATAAGTACAACATACATTATCAAATAAATCTTTTGTATAATCTTTTTTCATTCTTTTCATTTTATTTATTTATTTTTAAGAAAGAACATCATGTGTTCCAGGTTGACTTGGAAATCAGTATGTAGTTGAGAATGAACTTGAACTTTTGATCATCCTGTGATGAAAGGATTACAACCTTGCACAATCGTGTTCAAGTCATGGAGCTCTGGCGACTGAGCCCAGGGCCTCTTGTGTGCTAAGAAAGCATTCCACCAACAGGTCCAGATCAATAGATCTTAAAAATATCTTGAGCTGGTTTCATGCATAAAAGAAGCACACAGAAATCATAGTCAACATTTTCATTAAAAAATAACTGAAGGCAGCATTAAATTTAAATCATTCCTTTCATTAAATAGCTATTATTATGAAAATCTTATTTAGAGGCAAGGCAGGAAGAAAATATTTACAGTATGTGAATCTTTTTTAAATGGACATTTAAATACAAAAGAATGCTTTCAAGACAATAAAATATGGGAAGCTTTAGAAAATTTATTCAAGGGACGCAAAGAAAAATTCCATGTAAATATAAGAATGGCTATAAAGTAGGTATTGACTTTAAAAGGGCAGGTTAACAATCTGTTATCAGTTTATGTCTCTGAAAAATGACAGGGAATCTCACCCATGATATCCTAGTAATGTGGCTGCCTAAATTATACCTGAAAAAGAACAGTACCAATTTACATATTATTGTGTGACCCAACAGGAACAATAAACCCTTCCGGATAAGGTTTTGTTAATCCCAAAGATGAAAGGAAACAGACCACCAACCATAAGAATTGTGGCAAAAACAATTAAAGCAAGCTTTTTATTTATGTGCAATGGTGGGTCAAGAGAGGACACTTGAATGTGAGGAAGTCAAGGCTTTCATAGAGCTCAAGAATAGGGGTTTCCAAGTGGGGGATTTGGTGGAAAAAACCTAGGAGGGATTACATGATCAAAACAAAAACATAACATGTTAGATTTATGGACATCCTGAAACAATGGCACAGTTGTAAAGTGTACATAATAGGGTAGTCATAACAACAGGTAGTCATAATAAGGTAGTCATAGGTGATCATATAACTTTTTTAAAGGTAGTGTCACAAGACAGTTACAAATCATACAAGCATATAATTGCCATTCCTGGAATAGGCACTACAGAACCATCTGTAGTTAAGGTTACAGGTGGGGTATTGTCCAATCCTTGAGAAACAGTAATGAATCTAGTTTGCTTTTACTATAAAATAGATTTTAAGCCGAAGATGGAGGAAGACCGGCTCTTCAGTTTTGTTTTTAGTTAAGACAATTAAAAATAATTACCCGGTTTTCCTGTGCAAGTTATTGTTTCTATTTTAAAATAAGAAATAAGCTTCTGTTTGTCCTGTGTTAAGTTCTTGTAAGTTAAGGTTTATATTTGTAATTAAAAATAAGTTCCTTTTCATAAGGTCTGGTGTAAACTGAAAAAGCCTGTTTCTAAACCTACACTAAACGTGAGACCTGATTCACATCATGTATATTTTTACTCTTCTTCTATCCCTTTCATTGTATTTTCCTTAAAATGTATAATAGCCGGCTCTCTCATGCCTATGAACACTTTAACTCTCCCATAAAAAATTTCCTAAGCAACTTAGGGAGAGTCAGCAATATTGATCAGTCCCTGTTTAACCCAAAATATAGCCTAAGCTACTTTTACAATTATGGATTTGCTCTTGAGCTCTTTAGGGATTTGCCAAGGAATGGGATAGCTAGATTATAGAGTATGTTTAGTTTGGGTTTTGGTAATTTTCACTCTGATTTCCATAGTGACTGTATGGATTTGCAACAGGGAATTTTAACAGGCTGTTTAAAAGTGGAACTATATTATCAGCTGGACATTTTGTAATCTAGTCCATAAGAAATGACTACAAACTGAGGAAAGAAAAATAGTCTAACTCTTCTTCAAAATATTTGTGAAGAAAGATAAGTTAGTGTTTTAATTATTTTTTCAAAATATCCAAAAATAACATAAAGAAAATAATTTTATTTTGGTCTGTATATGTGAGAAGATATAGATTTAATTTATATGGTTATTTTTCTGGGCCTACTAGAGCCTCAGAAGTAGAGAATAAGTGGGAACTTAATGGAAATGACTAATTCAGTAGCTCTTTCTGAACCTCCCCACCTCTATTAAAAAGCTTCTTCCCTACACAATTGTATTGCTTAAATCCTTCAGGTGGGAAAGTACTTGATCATGGTTGATGATGTGTTTGATATTTT
Organism: Pachyuromys duprasi; assembly: GCA_028658305.1. Taxonomy (NCBI): domain Eukaryota; kingdom Metazoa; phylum Chordata; class Mammalia; order Rodentia; family Muridae; genus Pachyuromys; species Pachyuromys duprasi. The sequence continues at coordinate 8,595,405 of CM053747.1, forward strand.
CTTGAATTTTGTTTGTATGTATTATATTGAGTAGAATTCCATGCTAAAACCGTTTGGCTTGGGCTTTTTGATTTGGAGAATTCTGATGGCTGTTTCTATTTCTGTAGTAGTTATAGAGATGTTTAAACTGTTTACCTACCCTTGATTTAACTTTGATAGGTGATATCTATCAGGAAAATTGTTAATTTCCTTTAGATTTTCAAATTTTGGGGAATATAGGCTTTTGAAATAAGACCTAATGGTTCATTGGATTTCCTCTGTTATTATGCCTCCCTTTTCATTTCTAATTTTTAAATTGTATTATTTGATTTGCTGGTGTTTAATTTATTGAGATCGTTATATATGATGGATATTAGCCCTTTGTAGGATGTAGAACTGATGAAGATCTTTGCCCAACCTGTAGACTAACTTTTAATTCTATTGATAGTGTCATTTGCTTTACAGACGATTTTCAGTTTCAAGTGGTCCTATTTATTAATTGTAGTTCTTAGAGCTGTTGGTGTTCTGTTCAGAAAGTTGTCTCCTGTGCCAGAGTTCAATGCTCTTACACACCTTCTCTTCTAGCACATTTAATGTATCTGGTTTTGTATTGAGGTCTTTGATTCACTTGGACTTGAGTTTTGTGCAGAATGATAAATCTGGATCTATTAGCATTGTTTTATTCTACATGTAAACATCCAGTTAGACAAGCACCGTTTGTTGAAGATGCTATCATTTTCCATTGCATGAGTTTGGCTCCTTTCCCAAAACTCAGGTGTGCATTGGTGTGTGGGTTTATTTCTTAGTCTTTGATTCAATTCCATTGATCAACCAGCCTATTTTTATGCCATTACCATGGAATTGTTATTATTGCTCTGTAGTATTGCTTGAGGTCAGACATGGAAATACCTCTGAAAGTTCTACTATTGTGTATGATTGCCTTAGATATTCTGTTTTTGATTGTTTGTTTGTTTTCACAGATGAAATTTAAAATTGTTCTTTCAAGGTTTGTGAAAATTTGAGTTAATCTTGTATCCAGTCACTTTGCTGAATGAGTTCTCTGGTTGAATTTTTGGGGTGGCTCATGCACACTATCATATCATCTGCAAATAGTGATACTTTGACTTCTTCTTTACCAATTTGTATCCACTTGATCTCCTTTAGTTGTCTTATTGCTCTTGCTAAGACTTCAAGTACTATGTTGAAGAAATACAGAGAGAGTGGGCAGCCTTGCCTTGTCCCTGATTTCAGTGGATTGATTTAAGTTTCTCTCCATTTAGTTTGATGTTGGCTATAGGCTTCTTGCTGTATATTGTCTTTATTATGTTTAGGTATATGCCTTGTATTCCTGATCTCTCCAAGACTTTAAACATGAATGGATGTTGGATTTTGTCAAATGCTTTTTCGTTATCTAAGGAGATGATCATCTTCCACAAGGAGAGCAACAGAACCAAAATATCTGGGCTCAGAGGTATTTTCTGAGACTCCAACCAAGTTACTTTCATAGATGTAACTGAGAACTCCCGCTGAGATGTAGCCCATGGCAGCTCAGTGCCCAAGTGGGTTCCTTAGTAAGAGGAACAGGGACTGCTTCTGACATGAACTCAGTGGCTGGCTCTTTGACCACCCTCCACCCACCCCTGAGGGAGGAACAGCCTTGCCAGGTCACAGAGGACATTGCAGCCAGTCCTGATGAAACCTGATAAGCTAGGGTCAGAGGGAAAGGGAGGAGGACCTCCCTTATCAGTGAACTTAGAGAGGGGTAGGTAGGAGATGATGGAGGGAGGGTGGGATTGGAAGGGAATGAGGGAGGGGGCTACAGCTGGCATACAAAGCAAATAAAATGTAATTAATATAAAAATTTAATTAAAAAAGAAATTTGAGTTGATATTTTGATAGGGATTGCTTTGAATCTGTAGATTGTCTTTTGTAAGATGGCCATTTTTATTATGTTAATCCTACCAATTCAGGAGCATGGGAAATTGTTTCATATTCTGGTATCTTCTTCAATATCTTTCTCCAGACACTTGAAGTTCTTCTCATACATGTCTTTGACGTCCTTGGTTAGATTTACCTCTAGATACTTTATATTATTTGTAGCTATTGTGAAGGGTGTGGTTTCCCTAATTTAGTTCTCAGCCTGCTTGTCATTTGTATACAGGAGGACGATTGATTATTTATTTTTTGTTTATTAACCTTGTATCCAACCATTTTGCTGAAGGAATTTATCAGCTACAGAACGTCTCTGCTGACAGTTTTGGGGTTTCTTATGTATACTATCATATCACCTCTGTTGGGTCTTCCCCACCAAGCCACGGAGGAAGAAGATGAACTCAGACTTCCTGTGAATGGATGAGGTAGGTACTAGGTAGGGCAGTTTGCCTTTTCAGAGGAATAGGGAAAGGGTATTTGGCAGAGGATTGGACTGGAAAAAGAAGAGGGAGAGGTCTATAACCTAGATGTAAATTGAATTAATTACTTTTTAAAATTCCTTTAGATAATATTTAGTTGTCCCAAGGACCTCTTGTCATTTTGTAGAATTTCTGCATGCCTACTTCCCACCTACACTTTGCTTCTGTACCTGCTCCTTTTAGTAAAGTCTTGCCGAATTTCATAAAATCACGCACCACAGTGACTTCTTCAGCTGGCACTCCTTCTTAAGTACTCTAAAGCTTTTCCACAGCACAAAAGCCACGGTTTGGGGCAAGCCAGCCATGCCTTGCCCCCTCTGAGGCTTTATTGACCCAGAAGTTCTGGTTACCATGGTGTAGTCACAGCTGCCCCATGTATCATGCTTCAGAAAATTATCAGATGTGTTTAAGGACAGTGGTGAATATATACTGAAATATTCACACAGTATAGAATAAACCATTATAAAAATTCTCTAACACATATAACAAACTAAATGGATACAAGTTATACATTTTTCCCATGGAACTCTGAGAAAAATCACTCATGTCTATTTAAGCATAAATTTCCAACATTTGAGAAGTGTTCCCTGTACAATAATTTGATATGGAAATAGTAACATGAATGTTTTCATGTGTGAATATTCTACTTTGTCTGTTTTTCAGTGTAACAATCATAGTGTTCTACAACCTGAGTAGAAAGCCTTTAATGATAGACAAGGTGGATAACCTGATTTCTGTTATGAGGACCAGCATGATGGAGAGAAAAAAACAAACTTTTGAAAATGTCCTCTGACTCCAAAACACTTATTTGCTAACACACACACACACACACACACACACACACACACACACACACACACACCACAAATAAATGCTTAAAAATCTTTAGAGTTAGCAAACAAAATAAATATAATAATATTTGTGATCAAAATGCACAATATTTCCTCTAAATATCCTGTTTCCAAACAGTTTAACTAAAATAATGTCATTTAGCTGGGCAATTACAAGCATAAAATCAACTTACGATTCCTGTAGAATTGGAGTGAAGATGAACATAATTATAGTTATGTGAGTTTAACAGAACAAATATAATTATAACAGTTATTCTTACATTAAACTATATTTTCTCTTTTTTAATGTAGAAGATTGTTGAGGAGAAGGAAATGTTACGTATCATGATGACTGTGTGACAGGAGGTCTATTAAGACTGGTTGCCCACAAAGAATTTCACAAATCCACAAACTGTGGATGTTCCTTGGGAGTATTCACGGTTTGCTGTCTCCAACCATCAACTCTAACCAATAAGTCTTTAGGAACAAAGCAAAAAACAAAACAAAACAAAACAAAAAACCCTAGTTTTCAGTTTTCACTTGATAATTTGAAAATCTGAAAGACTGGGTAACTTAGATCCTTGAAAATAGTCACTCTGAGGAATGGATGAAGAGTAATGAATCTTTGGAGAGAGTGTGGCTCAAGATGTGTTATCCAGTTGGCTCCCTGTGGTAAGCCTGCCAGAGAGTGAATAGTCTTTGGTAAATTTAGTGGGTCACAAAACAAAGGAAGAAGACAGATGTGGAAAAAGATGTGAAATGGGGTCTTGATAAGAATCAGAAAGAAGCAAGAGATGATGGTGCTAGGGAGTAACTGGAATGCACCTTATGCATGTATAAAATTGTCAAACAATGAACATAATTAAAATAAGAATGTGCAAAGGCAAGCATGAGAGGTTCTGACTTGCACTGTTACTTTTTTTTTTTTTTTAAATCCCAGTAGTGTAGGCTATTGAGTAACTCAGCTTTCAGTAAAATAACACGGGGAACTAACCAGTAACACCACACATGTCTGGATCATTTTTACCCTATGAGCTTGATCTATTAAGCTTGAGTAGGGGACTGAAAATGAAGCGTTTATACCTCTCATGCAACTGTGCATAGGAAGGGGTAGGGTGCCCATGAGACGGTAGCCTGCATAAGAGTTAATCAAAAGATAAAGACTAGGCAAACCAAGGAAGAGTATATATGTGCTTGTGGTGTGTGTGTGTGTGTGTGTGTGTGTGTGTGTGTGTGTGTGTGTTGAAAGGTTAGAAATATATTTGACAAAGCCATATCAAATATCTATCTATTAGATGCATATAAAGTAATTCACAAGAGAAAAGAATTAAGGATTTTCACTTCTGAGTAGATGTGAACTTTGCATCCAATGATTTATAAAACTGTACCTTACATTTAATTTCATTCTCTGTTAAGCCAGCTGTAACACCCATAAAGACTATAAATGAGTAAATTTATTTAGCTGTATTTCCTGCTGCCTAAAAAACAATTGGTACCTTAACCTCTCTCTCCAGTTTGCCAAATGAATAGGTATGTTTTATTCAATTCTTTATTGTATATTAAATGCAAGCCACATGCTATTACTCACTTATAAGTGGATATTAGACATACAATATAGGATAAACATTAAAATTTGTATACCTATAGAAGCCAAGGAAGAAGGAGGACCCTGGGTATGATGATCAATCATTACTCAGAAAGGCAAATGGCATGGACATCAGAAGAGGGAGAAAAACAGGCAAAAGGACAGGAACCTACCACAGAAGTCCTCTGAAAGACTTGACCCAGCAAGGTAGATGCTGAGACTCAGCCAAGCTTTCCGCAGAGTGCAAAGAATATTATGAAAGAAGGAGGATATAAGAAGACCTGGAGGATACAGGAGCTCACCACTAGAGCAACAGATCCAAAACCTGGGCACAGGGGTATTCTCTGAGACTGATACGCCAAAAAAAAAGGACCATTCATGGAGATAACCTAGAACCTCTGCACAGATGTAGCCCATGACAGCTCACTCTCTAAGTGGGTTCCCTAGCAATGAAAACAAAGACTTTCTCTGGCATGAAATCAATGGCTAGCTCTTTGATCATATTCCTATGATAGGGGAGCAGCCTTACCAGGCCACAGAGGGAGAAAGTACAGCCAGGGCTAATAATACATGATGGGCAAGGGTCAAAAGGAAGGGGAGGAGAACCTTGCCTATCAGTGGACTTGTGGAGGGTCAATGAGAGGGAGGATGGAATTGGGAGAGAATGAGGGAGGAGGTGACAAATGGCATACAAAATGAATAAACTGTGCCCTATAAATAAATAAATAAATAAATTAAAAAAAATGCAACACACTCTACGTCAGAGTCAATAAGGCTAGGAAGAAATTCAGGCAAGATCATTGCTCATCAGTGTTCAGGTCTTGCAAAAGTTATTAAAAGCCTTACAATATTTAAGTGCATGTTCTTCTATTTGTGCAGCTTACGTATCCATTCATCATCAATAATGCTATGATGAATGGAAGGCAATAAGTGAAGAGTTTTGAGAATTCTCAATGTTTGTCAAGCCATAAATTTCATCCCCACATAGCGTTTCCTCTTGGTCTCTGTTTTACTAGAACTCTTAAAGTAGTGCAAAATGGTTAATTCTGAAACTAAGGAACTCACTTGTACCTAACAAGGCCTTAAAATGTGTGGTTGGATGCAAAATTAACTCAAAAAATCAGCAGTGCTCCTGAATACAAAAGACAAATGGACTGAAAAAGAAATTAGGGAAACAACAGCCTTCACAAAAGACACACACACACAAAACAAACCATAAAGTATCTTGGTGCAACTCTAACCAAGCAAGTGAAAGACTCGTATGAAAAAAAAAATCTTGTCTCTGAAGAAAAAATTTGAAGAGGATATCAGAAGATGGAAATATCTGCCATGCCCAAGGCTAGGTAGTTTTAAAATAGCAAAAATGGACTTTTTACCAAAAGCAATCTACAGGTTCAATACAATACACATCAAATTACCAACACCATTATTTACAAAACTTGAAAGAAAAATTCTCAATTTCATATGGAAAAATGAAAAAAAAACAGAATAGCCAAAACAATCTCCTAAAATAAAAGATCTTCTGGAGGTATCACCATCCCTGATCTCAAGCTGTACTATAGAGCAACAGTAATTAAACAAAATACATGGGACTGGCATTTAAACAGACTGGTAGATAAATGGCATCGAATCAAGGACCCAGATATAAACCCACAAACCTATGGACACTTGATTTTTGACAAAGATGCCAAAACCATACAATGGGAAAAAAGTAGTATCTTCAAAAAATGGTGCTGGACATCTAACTGGATGTCCATATGTTACCCTGCACAAAACTAAAATCCAAGTGAAAAAGATAAAATCTAAGTAAAATCAAAGATCTCAACATAAAACCAGACACATTTATCTGTTGGAAGAAAAAGTTGGGAAGAGACTCAAACTCATTGGCACAGGAGAAAATTTCCTGAAGAAAACACCAACATCTCAAGATCTAAGGTCAATAATTAATAAATGGGACCTCCTGAAACTGAAAAGCTTCTGTAAAGCAAAGGGGACTGCTGTCAGAACAAAATGACATCCTAGAGACTGGGAAAGGACCAACCCTACATCTGGCAAAGGGCTATATAAACTCAAGAGTAGAACTGGGAGGAGATGAGGGAAGGGGCTTCATTTGGGATATATACTGAATAAATTGTGAAAAAAGAATTAAAAATTAAAATTAAAAATGTGCTTCTTATCAAAGTAAAGCTATGGTTTTCACTGTTGCTTCCACTAATCACAGTGAACCCTTGCCTTCCAGGCAAAATATATATATATATATATATAATCACAATTAGAATTTGGGAATATAAACTATAAGATTATACATAATTATGTAAAATAAGCTACAAAGATATTGTGCATTGAGTATCATTTGGACACAAGAGTTACGAAATTAAAAAAAAAACACCAACAAAAATTATGCTTTTCATAAATAGCCATACACCATCATGTGATAGAAAACTCAATTACCTTTTGTATGTTTTATTTGCTTATTTACTT
>CM053747.1:8603190-8632961 GCA_028658305.1 Pachyuromys duprasi
ATCCTTTGGCAGAGTGCAGGGAATCATATGAAAGAAGGGGGAGTTAGTATGACCTCAAGCAGTCAGGAGGTCTGCAAGAACCAAATATATCAGGGCACAGGGGTCTTTTATGAGACTGTCTCTCCAACCAAGGACCATGTATGGTTATAACCTAGAACCCCTGCTTGTATGTAGCAAATGGTAGCTCAATACCCAAGTGGGTATACTAGTAAGGGGAACAGGGACTATTTTGGACATGAATTTAATGGCTGGCTCTTTGACCTCCCCAACCCCTGAGGGAGGAGCAGCCTTGCTAGGCCACAGAAGAGGATATTGTAGCCATTCCTGAAGAGACCTGATAAGCTAGAGTTAGATGGAAGGGGAGGAGGTCCTCCCCTATCAGTGGACTTGGAAAGGTGCAGGGAGGAGATGAGGGAAGGAAGGGGGGATAGGGAGGGAATGCGGGAGGGGGCTATGGCTGGGATACAAAGTACATAACCTGTGATTAATATACAATAAAAATGAAAAAAAAAGTTGTTCCAGTTTAGAAGAAGGAATTAAGTGTAAGAACCAGGTACTCAGTTACAGTTTGAATCATCATTGGGAGTAACTGTACAACAGGCCTGACAGAAAACAACACTCCAAGCCCTGTCCACTGATCTTGAAATTGTTCTTGTAATACTTTCTGCCTAATAAAAACTGGAATGAAAAAAAAAGAAAGCACAAGAAGATGCTTCCATATATTCATTTGCTTATCTGTCTTCCAAAGCAATGAGTATGTTCAGCACTTAAAACTGTTTATGAATTTTGTATTTGTGGGTGTGTCATAATTTTCTGATGTCACAATTGTGTTAGCATCTTCCTGTATTATTCCACCTGGGCCATAATAAGGAACAAATTGCTGTTCTATGGATAGGTACTGAAACTTAACCTGTGCATAAATGCTTGTGTATAAGTGTATAATGAAGAAGCCTCCATTTACTTCTTTTTGTATACTCAAATGAATCTGGGGCTCTGGTTTTCCTAACCTTCATCTTCATATTGAGCTTCACCACCTTTCTATAAGGGAAGACTTCCCCCTATATATTTCCAGATTGCTAGGACACATGGCTCCACTGATACTGGTAAATGCATAAAATTAAAAATTTCAATTTTTATTATTAATTTTAAGTGTTTTTATGATTTCCAGACAAGCCAAGTTCAGAGAAGAAAATTAGTCTGCTTCATGAATCAATTCATTGGAATTATATACAGAAAATTATTCATAGGCCCATCATTTTAACCCTAAAAACAAAAAAGATGTGATGTGTACATCTGGAAGCTAGAGTCAGGAGCCTGTGGATAGCCAGAAACTTTACCGGAGCTAGGTGTCCTGAGGTAGGGCCAGATGTTTCCCCCACCATGGAGTTTTCATTATCCAAGTGGCCTCCATAGTAATGGGGACAGGGACTGTCTCTGACATGAACTGATTGGCCTGTTCTTTGATCACCTCTCCCTGAGGGAGGAGCAGCCTTACCAGGCCACAGAAGAAGACAATGCAGCCACTTCTGATGAGACCTGATAGACTGGAATCAGAGGGAAGGGGAGGAGAACCTCTCTTTTCAGTGGACTGGGAGAGGGACACTGGTGGGGAAGAGGGAGGGTGGGATTGGGAAGGAAGGAGGGACGTACAGGGGGGATACAAAGTAAATAAACTGTAATTAATAAAAATAAAAATAATTTTTAAAATGAAAAAAACATGTTATAAGGAGATTAAATGTAAAGAACATTTGTTAAGTTTTGGATATGGAGCCAAGAGTCTAAAGATGCATATCAGCAATTTTATGTTTTCTTTTTTTTCAAGACACCCATGGAGCACCTGTTGCTCCTAAATATAAATGTCCTACAGTTCAGCTCTCAAAAGGAGCGATTAGCTTTTAAGCTGTTCTCTAGCCCCCTGAATCATGCCCTGCTTAGAAAAGAAAATTACTACAGCATTACTTGATGGATCATTTGGCTTTTGTAAATCCATTTACGATGTTAGATTTTCACAGATTTTGTGGTATTGCATTGAAAGTTCATTCTTAACACACAGGCCATATGGCTGATGTTTTCCATATGCGAAGTACATTTCTAATAAACTCTACATTTTATCTATGGATTTTAAATCACATTTATTATACAGCAATATTCATTAGGGATTGTATGAGCATAGGTTCTCAGGGTTGCTTGCACATGATAAAAATTTATTTTTTTCCATTTTCTATTAGTAATGATCAAGAAAGTAGAGTTTTGAATTAAATACTGAGTTGTATCTAGTAGAAAATATCTGAAATTGTCTAAATACAGATTTTAAAGCCATGTAGATAATAGCTTTGTATCCATATGGCTTTTAAAACTTGTGAATATGCCCCATGACGTAAGACATTCTCAAAGCTGAATAAATCAACACACACATGTATTATGAATTCATGGAATGATTGTCTTGTCTGTCCAGGAAAGTATTCCCCTTTGACAAGGGTGTAGATCAAGTAATATAACTGTATGACAACACACCTTAATCCTTGCTGTGGTTTCAATGAGAATGGTCCTCGTAGGCTCATATACTTGAGTGTTTGGTTACTAGTAGGTGAAATTGTTTCGGCAAGGATAAGAATTCATGACCTTGTTGGAGTACATGTGTAACTGGGTGTGGGCTTTGAGGTTTCAATAGCCTATGGCAGGCTTAGTCTGTCTCTCTGACCCTCTCTCTCTGTCTCTCTGTCTCTGTCTCTCTGCCTCTCTCTCTCTCTCTCTCTCTCTCTCTCTCTCTCTCTCTCTCTCTCTCTCTCTCTCTCTCTCTCTCTCTCTCTCTCTCTCTCTCTCTCCAGCTCTACCATCTAACTTGTGGATAGATGCAAGCTCCCAGATACTGCTTCAGTACTGTGCCTGCATGTTGGCATCCTTCCCGTAAGATGACCATGTAATAATCACCCTCTAAAACGATCAACTCTGTATCTTTGATTTTAAGAATAAAATTATATTAAACTATCACAACTGTTATATCAAAATGTTTTGATACCTTTTCTCGTCTTTTCTTTTGCAAGCACAATACACAAATATATCCATATTTTAATTTTCCTGTCATGTTGCTTTATAATGCATAGGAAAGCCCATGTACCTTGGGTATGTCCACATTTAAACATACATTCTTCTCATACCTGTTCTACCTCAATATACACATAAAGATGATCTCCCACAGTTACCCATACCGTGTGGAATATTGTGTGACCCTTGTTCAGTAAGCAGCATGGCTTTCTTTTTCTTTTTGGTTTTGGAGACAGAGTTTCTCTGTGTAGCATTGGCTGTAGTGGACTCCCTTTGTAGACCAGGCTGACTTTGAACTTAAAGAGATCCCTCTGCCTCTGCCATCCTGTGTGCTGGGATTACAGGCATGCACCACAGCTCCTGGATGCAGCATGGTTTTCCTATTGTGTAAATGTTTCGTGAATGAAATAAATTCTGCATTAGTTAATTCATAAAGAGTTTTAATGTGTGTTTGAAAGCTTTATGACAAAATACGAGGGTTAATGAAAATGGTAATAATAGTGTGAAGTGGACAATGGGTTGAACTTTTATTATTCCTTGAGGAAGATGACGGAAATGTTTTTCACATTAATCTTAACACCAAGTGCATATCAACTCACTGGTGCTGTGTTGAGCTTTACCTGTTAAATGATTATGTCTACTTTCAGTTTCTGAAAATATCTCCTATGAACACTGAGTGTTGAGATTAGCTTTCGTTTTTGAGAGAGGTGACTTTTTAAAAATAATTTTTATTTTTATATTAATCACAGGTTATTAACTCTGTATCCCAACTGTAGACAACCCCTCATTCCTTCCCAATCCCACCCTGCCACCCTCATCTCTTCCCTGCCCCTTTCCAAGTCCACTGATAGGGGAGGACCTCCTCCCCTTTCATCTGACCTTGTTTTATCAGGTCTCTTAAGGACTGACTGCAATATGAGAGGTGACTTTATAATTCAACAGTTACTGTACAATGGGGACTCATTCAATTTGCTTTAAAGGAAATGAGAAAAAGGATGTTTTGGGCATGCTTAAAATTGGCATTTCCTTTCCTGGTAGTCATATGCTGCAGGGAAGGTTCCTCTTCCAGGAAAAGTAAGAGAACCTACCATTCATCTCATACTGATGCTCTTCAAGTTCCCTTGAAAGGAAATATGTAATAAATGAGTATGTACATTAGGCAGGACCTTTGTCTGTGGACGGGCCTTCTGATTTAGTTCTCTAAAGAGGGCAAGTAAAACAGAAATAGTCAAGGTTACATTCCTCCCGCCTTCACACACATGTCAAATTGAACCACTGTGGCAATGATAGGAAGAGGGAAAGTTTAGGAGGCTCAAAGACAGGCATATAAAACACAATACCATGGGCTTGTTTCTCCTGAAGTTAGACAGGTGATGACTTCTGCTGGGAAAGTGGTACATTATTTTCCCAGCAGAGCATCTGAGTCATAGGAATAGGAGACCTTTTCCTTAGATTTAATATTCTTCCAGTCCACTGTACTAACGTAGGCACAAGGCCACCAATGGATCATGCACCAAAGAAAAACTTACACAAACTGAATCTTAATTATATCTATTCAATTTCTCACTGCAATTAGTAAATTAAAATTTAACTTCTATCACTTCAATGAATTAGGAAATGTTTAGTGTTGTTATTCTGCACTTGACAGTAATTAATTGAATGCTTAAGTGTAGGCAAGTTTATCGCTAAGTAAATAAATATAATAATTTTGGTATTGTTGCACATAGGAAAAGCATCCTATAAAATTTTCATTAATATTGCAAAAAGTATAGATATTAAGCAATAATGATACATTCTGAAAGACAAAATTGGTATAAAACTATGACATAGCTATCTTTCCCTAGCTACAAATATTTCTTAAGACATGACAATAGCCTTCATTTTATAGGTAAAACTTTTAATCTAGTAAATCAGTTAAAGTCAAGCTAATAGCCACATGTTTAGGGAATTGGTCTCAAACTTCTGGCATAAACATGAATTCACTGATGTTTGCTGTTTGTCACAAATATTGAATGTCTGTGCCTAAAGGATTTGACATTATTCTTTTTCCTTTGACCAACAGGAGCGTGCTTAGTAAGAATGACCTATCTAAGTATCAGTGGTTAGAAGTCAGCCTCTGACATCACCCAATGAATGAATTGTTCAGCTCAATTTTGCCTGCTGAGACAAATACAAAAATTAATTTAAAAGCAACCTTAATCAGACTTACCTGCATTTCTGTCAGGCAGATAACGGTTCTGGAATGTTCTGGACATGCATAAAGGGGACATAGCACAGGATTTATGCTTCATCTGTTACTAGCATATAAAAGAGAAAGCACAAAACTTCATCTACAATATTGTCTGTCATATATTGAGAATTCGTTCCTCTTGGTAAAACCGGAAGGATTTATTTGAAAAGATAGTACCTTACAATGTGCTCTTTGTTTATGTGCTGGAAATCCCTCACATGCTTGTATTTTTTTTTAGGACTTGTTGCTTTTCACTCTCATAATTGTGCTTAGTATGTTTTCCAGTAAAAAAGAAAATGAGGCTTAGAGTCTTAACTAAAATATCCAAACTCCAAGCAGGTGTTAAGTGGAATAAAATAAGTTTTGAGGAGTGCTTATCCATGGTTAAAGCTTTAAGATTTCACCATTGCTGTACTGATTAAATTAATTATGTTTGGAAAATTTGATGTAATAATATATACTAATATTTGTATAATTATATTTAATAAATAATAGTAATATTGAAACTTCCAAAAAGTCTTTTACAATACACACATTAGTTACTGTATGTATTTTATTGTTTCTTTTCCATAATTATAGATTGTGAAATATGTTATTAAATATAAAATCATTCTATGTGCTTATCAGAAATATGTATATTTTACACACATACATACATGTTTGCAACACTCATAGTCCCAAATTGAAACCTACGTAATTATTGGTATAATAGATATGGTATTGACAACTTTAAAACAATCTTATTTTGAATTTCAGAAATGAAATATGAAATAAAAGAAGCCAGGATCAAAAATGAGTATACATGCTAATTCTCTTCTCCTGAAACATGAGAGTAAGCAAAAATTTTAGGGTATTAAAAAGTCAAGATGATGGAGGCAACATAAAACAGGTTGAACAAACCAACAAGAAGTAACAAGACTGATTTGGTGGTGAAGTAAGTCCTCCCTCTCACAAAAACACAGAGCAGATCCTTTCCTACTCTTCTCTCCTCCCTTCTCTCAAACATTGGTTTAAACAGGCTCTCATGTCCTCATATCGCCTGTGTAGTCAAGGATGTCCAGGAACTTCTGATCCTCCTGTTTCCACCTCCTGAGACTGGTTTTAAGCTGTGTGCCACAACAACCAGCTAAATACTACACTAGGCATTTCACTCAAGGCCACATTTTCACAAGGCAAATACTGTAACAATTGAGGAACATCAGCAGCCCATGTGTCACTTGGTTTTCAACTAATCAAAAGGTATTATGAGGATGACTTCTCTATAACTTAATCTACAATGCTAACATTACTCTGGTACAAAACCCAGACAACACAACCTGAAAGAAAGCTACAAGCCGATTTCCTTGATTAACAAGTATAAAAATACTTTTAGCAAAACACTGACATGACTGAATCAGAGACTAATAGGAATAACCTCCTTTCCTTGTGGTACTGTAGTAGGAGTGAAATATCATATGGATGTAGGTAAATTCCATTAATTCATGGTTAATATACATGAGATGTTTTATTTTAAAAGCTCTGTTAATGTTGAAGTTGCCTTTCAAAAAGATGTTAAGAACAAATGTATTTTGATTTCCTAAATGACAATTATTGAATCATCCCCCAGTGTCTTTGTCCTGCTGTGTGAAAGATCATCCACCAATCAACCAGATCAGATCAATTTCTCTCCTGTCACCACTGATCGCTTTGACTATTGGTCACCTGGAGGAAGCTACCCTGCTTCCAGAGATTTGTGTTGAACAAGCAACAAAGAGACCATCAAAAGCAGAGCATGAGCAGTAAGGAGCACCAGCCAAGTGTGACCATAGGGAACATATCACTGAGAGGGCACCTGGAGGCTCCGTGGACCAGCAGATATAGCCATGTGAGGGAAAAGACTTAAAGAACAGAACTCTGGGACAGGAAACCAGAAAAGTACTAGAGAGTTGCCAAGGTTTAAGGGCCGTGGGCCTCAGGGTTTTAGGGCCCCAAGCACTGTTAATTTCATTTTAGAGGCCAGCCAGTCCCAACATCTAAGGAATGCCTGGGATCTGTAACACACAAAGATAGTGTATCTTGCTTACTGCTGCTTTTTATGGCTTCTACACTCTGAGGATGGACCCTAAAGGTTATAACTGTCAAGTTGAAGCCTTAGACATAAATTCCAGACTCATAAGAATCAAATATGATTATCAAGAGTCTCGGGTTTCCAAAGCCTAGAAAAGTTTATCTGGTTTCTCACAAACAGCCAAGCTTTGAGGTCTCATGGCTGAATTTTCAAACACTAGAACACCCTATCCTTGCTTTAGCTGTGGTTTATGTAAAGGCAGAACAAAAAGGTCTTTAACCCTTGATTGGTAAGAAATATGTGGTTATCTGTCATCAGTGTGAGAAAAATATCTCACACAAAGAAGCTAAGAGAGAAAATATTTAGCTTATCTCACAAAATCATTGGGCAGAATGACTTAGTGGTACAGTCATGTGTCCTAGCCTATTCTACTCAGAATATGTGCAGAAGGGCACCTCATTACTCTTTTTTATTATTATAAATTCAGTCATGTTGACAGGAAAATCAGTCACAAAGTCCATCTTTTGCCAATGGCAGACAAAAATATGTGATGTCACATGATAACATCCTCAACTGGCTTGTTAAATGCTTATATTAATTGATAATGCAGAATGCATGCAGTCAAGCCTCAAGAGTTCTAAATAATCTAAATACTTCAAAAGTTTTAAGTTAAAAATTGTTTCTGTCTTCTCCAGATCTTACTATTTCCCACATCTTCCATAAGATTCAAAGTACTCGGCCCAAAAGTTGGCTGTTAGTCTCAGCATCTGCTTTGATAATCTGCAGGGCAGAACCTTTCAGAGGCCCTCAGTGGCAGGCTCCTGACTTGTTCCCTGTATTATTTTTCTTCTGATGTCCATCCTCTTTTCCTTTCTGGATAGAGATTGAGCAATTTAGCCAGAGTCCTCCCTCTTGATAAGTTTCTTTAGGTGTACAGATTTTAGTAGGTTTATCCTATATTATATGTCTATATGAGTGAGTATGTACTGTGTGTGTCTTTTTACTTCTGGGATAGCTCACTCAGGATGATCCTTACCAGGAACTCCACAAGGAGAGCAACAGAAACAAACAAAAAAAATGAGCACAGGGGTCTTTCCTGAGATGGTACTCCAACCAAGCATCATGCATAGAGATAACCTAGGACTCCTGCACAGATATAACCCATGGCAGTTCAGTGTCCAAGTTGGTTCTATAGTAATGGGAACAGGGACTGTCTCTGACATGAACTGATTGGCCTGCTCTTTAATCACCTCCTTCTGCGGGGGAAGAAGCCTTACCAGGCCACAGAGGAAGACAATGCAACCACTCCTGATGAGATCTAATAGACTAGGATCAGAAGGAAGGAAAAGAAGACCTCCCCTATCAGTGAACTTGGGGAGGGGCATGAGTGGAGAAAGGGGAGGAAGGGAGGGATTGGGTTGGGAGGAGGAAGGGAACTACAGGGGGATACAAAGTGAACAAAGTGTAATTAATAAATAATGTTTTTAAAAATTTGTTTCTGATATTCAAGTTAAACCATTGGGCAGAAAAGTACAAATCACGTACTGCCAAGACAACCATAGGGGTTAAACATTCCTATTCCTGAAAGGCAAGGGTGGCTAGATACCAAGAAAAGCTCAGATCAGAACAATAGAAAGGCTACCAACACAAACATTAACACACAGCTCCATGTCATCTATCAGGAGCATGTTGGGGAATGAGAAGAGTCCTGAAGGTTTGGAAAGGCCCCCTGACACTCACCTATGTCAACCTAAACTGACTCATGCTATGGTTGCCACTACTAATCCTTTGCTGCTTTTCTGTGGCTGCAGTCCTATGTTCCTGTGTCGTCAACAATCTATGATTGACCTATCAAGGGCTTCTTGTAGGGAATCCAGCATTGTCTGGCCACTAATACCTGCCTTTAAATCTTTGTGGAAGCATGTATGAACCTATAACTTTTGAATTCTGCATGGGTATTCTGCCTTACGAGGATAATACTAGGGTCTTCTGCCAGCTCAAAAGGTACTCAGTCTCTCTGCGACTACCCTTTTGGAGCCTCTGCATGTCTAAGCAGATAAACCCATGCAAAACTTCTGTTGATAATGCTTACTAGTGAGTTCCCAGTATCACTCTTCTCAATGGCAATCCTTTCAAATGGCTTTATCATATATCCCAGAGCTCATCATGGGTGAGCAATGCCTCATTGCAGGCATGTCTTTAAGGCCTATATTCTATTCTTCCAGTGTAAAGGGCTGTATAAATTCCCTTCTCAGTGTGAGATGACAACCACCTGAATATAAGGGTCGAATCCTCCCTTGCCTTTATCTTGGGTATGAAAATTTCACAACCTAGGGCTCATCTTTAGCTTCCCATCTTGCAGCAATGGGAACTTGCATAAGTTAGGCCATCTGTGGTATTTTTGCTATGGATACGCAAATCAGACTGAATCTTCATGCCCTGCTTTTGAGTCAGTTTCACCTTGAAAATGATACCAGCATACTGAACAATCTTCTACTCTCACAGTTCACACCAGTGTTTTCTGAATACTGAGAAGGTGACAAGAAGTGTCTGTCCAATGTGTCCATCAGGAATACATTATAATCCACAAAAAGAATTTCACATGTTTGAGCAGTAACAACATAAAAAAAAAGATAAAAAGAAACAGGTTAAATGGATATCCTCACACATTTGGCTTAAACCTGTCTTCCAAAACACTGTTTCAATGCATAAAATAACAGTGAAAGGCTTTCTTATTTCTTCTTCAACTGTGACAAAATCTCCAAAGCTATGTGTTTTATTAAGAAACGTTTATTTAGCTCAAATATCTGGAAGTAGGGAAATTCAAGCCAAATTAATCTAGAAAGGTCTTCCTGCTGTATTAGTAAAGGATGATGGGAAAGAAAACTGCAAGATGGATGTGGGGGAGTGTTGAAGAGGCAAATCCTGGGGTGGCTTTGTATAGTAATATTTCAGTGGGTAAGTAATTCAGGCTCAAACCACTTTGAAATGCCAGGCATTGATATCTTGTCATGATGATGTTACCATAAGAACCTCCTACGGTGTGCTGCCCATTAAAGTATGCAACTACCTATGATGTTGGCAACAGCTGACTTTAGCACACAGACTCCTTGGAACGAGAATGATGCCTAAATGACAGCATATTTTTTATAGCTCTGTGTTTTTTTGGGGGGGGAAGGTGACTACATCTTCCAAAAGTGGGGTGCATTTCTGCATGCATTAGACTTCATTTTGAAGGGAATTTAGATTCCAGTTTCATTATTCATTCTTAGATTTAATGGAGATTACAGTGAAATATAGATTTACTAATTTTATTTGTACTGAAGACACATAAGTGAAAGGTTTGCTATTTAATATTTTTATTTAATTATTTTTAAGGGGAATGTGCTGGGTACCAGGGTGCATGTGTAGAGGACAAAGAATAAGTTTCAAGGCTTGATTCTTTCCTCCTACTTTGGGTTCCTCAGACTGCACTCTGGCTGTCATGTTTGAAAGGCAAGCACTTTTACCTGTTGATTCATCTCTCCAGCCCATTGCACATAAAGGTTTTCTATCCTCTGAGTTTATACTCATCAATCAGTTTATCATTTAATCATTTACATGTATTAAAAGTTAGGTATTTCATTCATGAAATAACTTCGTAAAAGTTATCAGTAGCTACATCATCGTATTGTGGTTTTAATTAGAGTTGATATTATCTCAGGCTACCGAAGCAGAAGAGAACAGGAATGAAGAATTGGGGTATATAAATAAATCTGGTGAATGACATGTGCTTGTTAGGGGTCAAGTGTTCATAACACCATTATGATCCAAGGAGAGAAGAAAAAGAGAGAGCAATCTGATTAATAAGAAACTTGATAAAATAACAAGCCTGAATTCTTCAGAATATAAAGGTCATGGAAGACAAAGATAGCCTACAAAGAAAATGTGCCAGATTGAGGGATGCTGAAAGGGCATGGCATCTTGTTGCAATATGGGATTCTAAAGCTCAGTGCAGACTGTGAGCATGTAATTGATGTGGATATCGTAGTGTAAATTGATAGAACCTCATCATGTACCATGGATTAAATAACGATATAGTATAAATACAAATACCAGATCTTTATAAACATATTGTGCATAGAGTAAGTCTTTAAAAATATAATACAGTATCTGTAATAAAAGGCCATATCTATAATGGCCTTTTAATTTGGATAAGGAAATAAATGTAGAGACAACAAAAGAAATGTATAAATGTATAGAATATAATGTGAGTAGCAAAACAAAAACAAAGTATCTTTTTAACAACTGAGATGGTTATGAACTGTTCGGGACATATCTGTTCTATTTTTAGAACCAATCTTCACACAGCAATTAAAGCAGAAAAGACTTTAAAACCAACTCTCATCCATCCTCCTTTTCAATCACTCAAGATATTTTTATTGGGCTTCGCTTTTGTGTTAGGTCTCTTCATCAATGGTAATACCATAATGTGCAAGATAGATTCCATTATCTTGTACATTTTAGCTAATCTTTGATGAATTTTAACAAATATCAATTTCAATACTTTCCATTAATAAAGACAATCATGGAATCACTACAGTCTCAGTAGCATAGAAAACCTTATTATATTTTTCATACAGTACTGATGTGAAATTAATGTGAAACACATGTGAGATTATGTGTTCACATTATGAATATGTTTTCTTTCCTTCTTCTTCTCAAATGTTTACATTGTATTTCCACATTTATCAAATACGTTACAGATTCCCCATTGGGACAACAGAAAATGAGACAAATACCATGGGGCTTTCCACCACCCAATTGTTCATACATTATTCAAAACATGTGTCTATTGAAATGAATATTCTACAACATGTACATATAAATATATGCATATTATAATGGAATGTTATGAGATAATTTGGAATGAAAATTTTATATATTTGTTACATATATAAATATATATATATATATATATATTATATGTATGTTGCTGTGTATGTATTGTTTATGTTTGATCACATGAGTGGAGGTACCCGAAAAAAACATAAAAAGTTTAATTCATTTTGTGAATTACTTTGTAATGCTAGGTAAAAGTGCTTATGAGTCCATTGTAAGTACTGTGAACTGATCTTGGATCTTCTTCAAGAACAGTACGTGTCATTTATCTCAAAGCCTTTTTCCATACACAAATGAATGAAATTCTGGGTGTCCTTACTCAGGATGATCTTTTCTAGCTCCATTCATTTGCCTGCAAATGTCATCATTTCCTTGTTTTAATAGCTGAGTAGTATTTCATTGTGTAAATGCTCCACAATTTCTGTATCCACACATCCATTGAGGGACATCTAGGTTGTTTCCAGATTTTGGCTGTTACAGATAAAGCTGCTATGAACACAGTTGAGCAAATGTTCCTGTTGTATATTTGAGCATATTTTGGATATATGGCTAGGAGTGGTATAGAT
Organism: Pachyuromys duprasi; assembly: GCA_028658305.1. Classification (NCBI taxonomy): domain Eukaryota; kingdom Metazoa; phylum Chordata; class Mammalia; order Rodentia; family Muridae; genus Pachyuromys; species Pachyuromys duprasi. Next base: position 8,615,960 of record CM053747.1, read on the forward strand.
GGATCTTGAGGTAGCACTATTCTTAATTGCATGAGAAAGAACCAGATTGATTTCTCAAGTGGTTGTACATCTTTGCATTTCCACCAGCAATGGAGGAGGGTTTTCCCTTTCTCTACATGCCCTCCAACATGTGTTGTCACTTGAATTTTTGATTTTAGGCATTCTTATTAGTGTAAGATAAAATCTCAGAGTTGTTTTGATTTGCATTTCCCTGATGTATAAGGATGTTGAGCATTTCTTTAAGTGTTTTCCCACCATTCAGTATTCCTCTCTTGACAACCATGATATATAACACTTAGAAATGGATATTGACCACATAGATAGAATAACTACACTAAAATCTACAGACCTATAGAAGCTAAACAACAAGGAGGACCTTAGGAAGTATGCTTAAATCTCATTCAGGATGGCAAACAGGATAGACACAAGAAGTGCAAAAAGATAGACACCAAAAACAGTGAAAAAGTAGGACTGGAGCCTACTGAAGAGATCCTCTGAAAGGCTCCCCCAAACAGGGATAGAAACAGATGCTGAGACAAACTTTGGGCAGAGCACAGGGAGTCTTATGGAAGAAGAGAGATAGAAGGACCCATAGAAGACAGGAGCTCCACAGAGAAATGAACAAAGCCAAAAACATCTATGCCCAGGGGGGCCTGCAGAAAGTGATGCACAAATTAAGGACAATGCATGGAGAGTACCTGCCTGCGCTGCTCAGATATAGTTGATAGGCATCTCAGTCTCTATGTCGGTGTATGAGTAAAGGGAGCAGTGGTTGTCTCTGACATTAACTGTGCTGCCTGCTGTTTGATCACTTACCCCTGGTGATACAGACTTGCCAGCCCACAAAGGAAGAGGATGCAGGCAGTCCTGATGAGTCTTGATAAAATAGGGTCAGATAGAGGGAGAGGAGGGCTCCTCTTTCAGTGGACTAGTGGAAGGGCATGGGAGGAAGAGGGAAGGTAAGACTTGGTGGAGTTGAGGAAGGGGACTTCAATTAGGATATAAAATTGTAAAAAATATTTAAGAATGAAATTCTGAAATATACTGCTACCTGTGTGAAACATAAAAGCTACAGTCCAAGTGAAATAGATACAAAAGGACAGATGCTGCTTGCTGCACATAGTAATTATGAAGAAAGTATAAAATCAGAGACAGATAGTAGAGTAGAAGCTACAAGTGATTTGCAGAAGAGAAAACTTGCAGTTAGTATTTAATGAGTACAAAGATTCTGTTTGAAATGATAAAAAGGTCTCATATTACTAAGCATTGTTAATACAGTTCATGCCACTGAATTAAGCATTTAAAATGGTTAAAATGGAAAATTGTATGCTGTGTTGATTTCACTACAATAAAAACAATTCACATTTACTAATGCATGTTTAAAACAATTCACATTTACTAATGCATGTTATCTGGGACATATTAAGTAATTGTTTTTAGCTTCACCATTCTGGCCTATTAAGTAGAAATGTCAGTTCTTATCTTATAGTGCTTTAAGGAGGTAATAAATTAATTGCGTAATCTATCTGGTCTGTCACACATGGTTGTATAAAACATGGCAACTTTCTATTGTAATATACACAGCAGTAAGATGCAGTCAAGACAATGCTCTTCATGCCTGTCAAGTTCCTAGGATAGTATTTTCACTGTTAATTGTGAAATAATGACACTGCCTTTCCTAAATGTGGTTATTTGAAAGGAAAAATGTGTTTAAGAAATGGTGAAATAGATACAAAGACCCACAGCCACACATTAGACAGAGATCAGAGTGCTATGGAAGAGTTGGGGGAATGACTGCAGGAGCTGGGGAGGTCAAGGATTCCACAAGGGGACCAAAAAGTCAACTAACCTGGGCACATGGGGGCTCACAGAGGCTAAACCACCAATGAAAGAGCATGCATGGACTGGTCCTAGACTCCCTGAACATATGTAGCATATGCAAGTTTGGTCTTCATGTGGATCACCTAACACCTATAACAGAAGCCCTTTCTGACTCTGATACCTCCCTTTGGATCCTGTTTGCCTAACCAGGCTGCCTCGTCTGGCTTCAGTGGGAGAGGATACACCTAGTTCTGCAGCAACTAAATGTGCCAGGATGGGTTGGTACCAATGAGGGACCTCCCCTTGTTCTAAGGTGATGGAGAGGGGAGAATGTGGAAAAGGGTATACAAGGGGGGAACTGTGCCTGGAAGGAGGCTGCAATCAGGACATAAAATGAATAAATAAATAAATAAATAAATAAATAAATAAATAAATAATCTAAAGGAATGTTGAATGGTATAATTCTTTATTAGACTCTGATAGTAATATTGCCTTACTGAGATGTAAAAATTTTTGGAAGAAACAATTTTGTAGCTGGCCAAATGCAGCATGGTTTTGACGGTCTCTCAACTGAAGCTTATTTAGGTTTCTTTTTCTAGAATGTTCATACAACGATAACTTCACAAGAATTTTTCTTTGTGTTTGGGACTATCTCAGGGTCAGAGGCACCAGAAGGAATCCATAATATTTCAGTAAATCCATCTTCAATGTCAGATGACTATCCCCTCCCAATTTATCTTCTGGAGAAGTAAAAATATGGTAGGTTAATGTATCCGCTTGCTTATTGCCTTCTCCAATAAAAACAGAGAGGCTGTTGCATATAAGAGCATGGATCTATTGGTGGAAATAATCATACAACATAAATAGAACATGAAAAAAATATTTAAATGCCTATGGATTCACTGTAATAGAGGAAACAAAACAGCCAGTTCCATCTCTTGGGCTGAGGAAAAGTATTCACATATTGATGAATATCTAGACCTTGAATTCTTCCTATAATCTTAAATCAATAAAATGAGTATCTGCCAGTCACCAAATCCCAGCCTATATCTCTAATCGAAGCCTTCTACCACACCAGAGGCCAGGCAAGGCCAGCTCTCCCCCCTCCCCTAAAAAAAAAAACATGTAAGCCCCTTCCCTCTATAGACCCTACACACCTACTCCTCACTGGGCATAACCCCATCTGCTCCTCCTCAACATATCCAGCCCCCACCATTGGCAGAAGCTTCCTACCTTACCAGAGGTCAGGAAAACATCTTAAACTCCAGCTAAGCCTGCCACTTGAATCCACCCACATCTGTCCAGCATAACCCAATGGTCTCATCTCTTCTTGCTACTAAATCCTAGACCACACCTTTCAAGGATGCCTCTTACCACACTACAGGTCAGGCCAGCATATTGAAGCCCAGAGACCTGGCCAGCACTTGAAAAACAGGCAGAAGTGTCTTACCCTACCAGAATCCAGGCAAAGATTCCAGAGCCCATAGGTCCTTGGTCCGATCAGAGGCTAGGCACATTGCCAGAATTACAAGCCCATCTTGGGTGGTAAACCCTTGCTGGAGCAGAGGTCATTGCACCATCAAATGTGCATCCCTCAACTCAAGTGAAGACGCTCTACTCAACCACTGGACGCTCAAGCCAGAAGACAAGAGAGGAAGAAATCACCCATACCATAAATACAAACACAGAATTCAATCGGCACCAAAGCCTATAATGAATTCAAATTGAGATACCTAAATGTCAGTGAAAGAACACAATAAACAAGACACAGGGAAATATGTCACTAGCAGAGACTGGCCTTTCCAAGACAACTGAAGCTCAAGAAGACAACCTTAAAAAACTAAATTTATCAAGATGATAGTAGTCCATAAAGAAGAAACAACTAAATCCCTTAAAAATAAAGGAAAAGACAATCAAAAGTTGGATACTATCAATAAATCCCTTAAACAATATCAATAAAGCCAAGAAAAAAGCAGTTAAAGAAAACTGATAAAACTGTTCAATGCCTGAAAATGGAAATAGAAGCAATAAAGAAAACACAAGCTTAGATAACTTTAGAGCTAGAAAATCTATATAAGGAACAGGAACTATAGATGCAAGCATCACCAACAGAATACAAGAGATAGAAGACAGAATCTCGGGAATAGAAAATACAATAGAAGAAATAGATACATTGGTCAACAAAAAAATTAAATATTCAAGAAAACTGTGACACTATGAAAAGGTCAACCTTAGAATAATAGGAATAGAAGGAGAAAATTCTCAGCTCAAAGGCTTAGGAAATATTTTTAACAAAATCATAGAAAAAAAAACTTTCTCTAATTTATAGAAGAACATATCTATAAAAGTACAACAAGCTTACAGAACATCAAATATTTTGACCAGAAAAGAAATTCTCCTCCCCACATTATAATCAAAACATAAAACAAAAAGAAAAACTTAAGAATATTAAAAGATAAAAAGGTAATTAATATTGGTTCTTTGAAAAAATCAACAAGATACTTATCCAAACTAACATAGACGAAAGAGATTATCCACATTAACAAAATCAGAACTGAAAATGGGGTCAGAGCAACAAGCACCAATCATTACGTCTTATTTCAAAACCCTGTAAATGAAAAAATTGGAAAATCTATAAGAAATGGACAATCTTCTTGATAGATACAAGTTACTAAAATTAAATCAAGATCTGATAAACAATTTTATTTGATCTAAAATCCTTATGGAAATAGAAGCAGTCATTAAATTCTCCAAACCAAAAACAGTCCAGGGACACATGGTTTTAGCACAGAATTCTACCAGACTTTCAAATAAGGGCTAATGCCAATACTCTTAAAATTTTTCTACAAAATAGAAATATGTGGATCATTGGCAAATTCATTTTATGGGAACACAGTCATCTTGACACCTAAACTGGACAAAGAAAGAGAATTTCATACCAATTTCCCTTGTGAACATTGATGCAAAAATACTCAATAAAATATTTCCAAACCAAATCCAAGAACACATCAAAATGTCATTCACCATGATCAAGTAGGTTTTATCCCCAAAATTCAGGAATGGATTAATTTATGAAAAGTTAATCAATGTAATTCACCACATAAATAAACCTGAAATAAAACAAAAACAACAACAGTAAAACACATGATCATCCTTCTAGATGTTGAAAAAGCCTTTGACAAAATCCAACATGTCTTCATGATAAAAGACATGGAGGGATCCAGGATGCAAGACATTTCCCTAAAAATAATAAAGGCATTATTTAGCAAACTGAGAGATCGCATCAAATTAAATGTAAGGAAGTGGAAGCAATCCCACTAAAATTATGACCAAGACTAGTCTGCCCATTCACCGTATCTCTTCAATATTGTACTTGAAGTTTCAGCTACGGCAATAAGAAAACTGAATGTGATCAAGGGGATACAAGTTGCAAAGGAAGAAGTCAAAGTGTTGCTCTTTGCTGATGGTGTGATATAGACAACCACAAAAATTCTACCAGGGAAACCTACAGTTTTTAAACATCATCAACAAAGGAGCTGAATATGAAATTTACTCAAAAAATTAGTAGCCCTCCTATATAGAAACAAGAGACAGGATGAGAAAGAAATCAGAGAAAAGAAACCACCCTTAACAATAGGCAAAAATAATATAAAATATTATTTCAAGATATTTGATCACACTGTTAATAATGAGATTAAGTTTTTTACTGGAAAAAATCTATTTCTAGTTGTGGTGTGGCTCAACCCTAGAACACTCCTTTAATCCAAGAGTTTTCTGCTTGAGTACTGTAAACAGGATTAAATAAAGTAAACCCTAGGCCAAAAAGCAGCACCAGCTACCAGTTGACAGGTAGTGAACATAGAAAAAAAAAACATAGAGTAGAGTAAGCAGAAGTAAGAAGGATGGATAGAGAGATGCACAGGAAGTATAATGGATGGACATTCAGTTTGTTCATTTGCTTGTTGTTTTCATAAGGCTTGGAGGCAAGCTTTCTTCTTGCTCTTCTTGTTCTTCTGGTTCTTGTTCTGCTTGTCCTTGTTTTTCTTCTTGTTCTTCTTGCTGTTCTTCATGTTGTTCTTGTTCTTGATGCTTTGGTTGTTGTTGTGGCTGTTCTTGTTCTTTTTCTTCTTGTTGTTCTCCTGTTCTTATTTTTGTTGTTCTCCTTCTCCTCCTTCTTCTCTTTCTCCTTCTCCTGGAACATTGGATGAGGAGAAAGGTACATGGATGCTTTCTTTCCCAGTCTGACTCCCAAGTTTTCACCCAAGCATTGGTTTCTGAGTCTGTATTGGTTGAACTGAACAATTGAGATTTTATTAAAAACAACAATATAGCTTGGCATAACTCTACCCAAGCAAGTGAAAGATTATATAACAGGAACTTAAGACTTTGAAGAAATAATTTGAAGATGATATCTAAATATGCTTATATTTCTCATGTGCATAGATCATTGGTTTATCATTGTAAAAATGGCCATCTTATCAAAAGTAATCTACATATTCAACATAATTTCCACCAAAATACCAACATAATTCTTTTTTTTTGTAGTAAGTTTATTTTAATAGCCAGAAGGTGGAATCAACCCAGATGTCCCTCATTTGAAGAATGGATACAGAAATTGTGGTGCATTTACACAGTGGAATACTACTCAGCAATTAAGCAAAACAAGGAAATCATGAAATTTGTAGGCAAATGGTAGGAATTAGAGAAATTCATCCTGAAACTGTTCTTAAGTCAGTAATTTGTTATGTGTAAGCCAGTTACCTACCCTGCTATAGTCCATTCAACTGCTGTCCTGACACTGTGGTAGTTAGCACCCTCTTTGCCCTTCTCAACTTAGTAGCTCAGTTTAAAAAGTGTGACTGTGTTTAGGAAAGAACTGATGGTTTCGTATCAAAACTGCATCACTGATGTGTTTAGATGGAGACTGTGAGTGTGTGTGTGTGATATCTGTCTGTCTGTCCATCCGTGTCTCTCTGTCTGTGCCTGCATATGCACAAGACACTTGCTCCTGACTATGTTGAGGTAAAGGTTGAGTCGAATGTCTTCCTCTATTACTCTCTACCTTATTATCAATTTTTTAAAGGTAGTATCTCTATCTGAATCTCGGATTTTCTGTTTTGGAAAGACTGACTGGTGGCCAAGCCTCCAGGACGCTCCTGTCTTTACATTCCACCCTGGCCCCGGGGTTTTAAATGCCCACTGTTATAGCCTGTATTTACATGGATCCTGGGGACCTGAAATCAGGTCTGAGCCATCTCTGCATGAAGATATCCTTTTTTTAAATTTTAACATTTTTATTTTATATTAATCACAGGTTATATACTTTGTATCCCATCCGTAGCCCCCTCCCCCATTCCCTCCTATCCCACCCTCATCTCCCCCCTGCCCCTTTCCAGGTCCTCCCCTTCCGTCTAACTCTACCTTATCAAGTCTCTTCAGGACTGGCTGCAATGTCTTTTTCTGTGGCCTAGCAAGGCTGCTCCTCCTTTGGGGGTCGGGGAGGTCCAACATAATTCTTTACAGACCTTGAAAAAACAACATTCCACTTCATATGAGAAACAATAAGCCCAGAATAGCTAAGAAAATCTATGCAATAAAAGAGCTTCTGGGAGTATCACTATTCATGATTTCAACATGTAAAAGAGAGCAATAGTCATAAAAAACTCATAGTATTGATATAAAAACTTAATCATGGAAGTTAGTCAAAATACCAAACATAAATCCACACACCCATAGACTCTAGATATTTGACCAAGAAGTAAAATTATAAAACCAAAAAAGTGTCTTCAACAAATGTTGCTGATCTATCTAAATGTCTGAATGTAGAAGAATGCACATAATTCCATTTTTATCATCCTGCACAAAACTCAAGTTAAAACACCTCAAACAAAAATCCAGAAATACTTCATCTGATAAAAGAGAAAGTGTAGAATAGCTTTGAACACATTGGAACAGAAGACAACTTTATGAACAGAATAAAAATCATACAGACACCAATATCAACTATTAGTAAATGGGATTCCATGATACTGAATCTGTAAGGTAAAGGACATCACCAGTAGGACAAAATGATAGCCTCCACAATGCAAACATATTTTCACTAACCATACATCCAACAGCGGGCTATCATCAAAAATTTATAAAGAACTCATAAACCTAGATATCAATAGACTAAATAATCCAATTTAAATATGAAGTACAGTTCTAAACACAGAATTCTCAACAGAGGAATCTCAAATGCCTGAGAAACACTTAAATAAATAAATATATAACATCCTTAGCCATCAGGGAATGCAAATCAAAACTACTTTGAGGTCACAACAATCAGAATGGCTAAAATCAAACCACAAGTGACATCAAATGCTGGCTAGGATGTGGAGCAAGGAAAATACTCCTCCATTGCTGGTGGGAGCGCCAACTTGTACTTTGCCATATTGGAAATCAATATGGCAGTTTCTCAAAAAATTGGGAATGAATCTACCTCAACACCCAGTTATACCACTCTTGGGCATATACCCAAATCAATCTGGTGCTTTCTCAGACAATTAAGAATAGTGCTTCCTCAAGATCCATCTATACCACTCCTAGGCATATATCTCAAAGAAGCTCAAGTACATAACAAGGACATTTGCTCAAACATGTTTATAGCAGCTTTATTCATAATAGCCACAACCTGGAAACAACCCAGATACTTCTCAGTTGAGGAAGGGATGCAGAAATTGTGGTACTTTTCCACAATGGAATATTACTCAGCAATAAAAAAAAAAAAAAAGGAAATCATGAAATTAACAGGTAAATGGTTCAAATTGGAAAAGATCATCCAGAGTGAGGTATCCCAGAAACAGAAAGACACACAGGGTATATACTCACTCACAAGTGCATATTAGATGTATAATATAGGATAAACATAATAAAATCTGTACACTTAAAACAACTAACCAAGAAGGAGGCCTCTGGCTAAGATGCCCAATCTCCATTCACAAAGGCAAAGAGGATGGACATCAGAAGAGGGAGAAAATAGGGAACAGGAGAGGAGCCTACCACAGAGGGCCTCTGAAAGGTTCTACCCTGCAGGGTATCAAAGCAGATGCTGAGACTTATAGCTGCTTTATGTATAATAATAAAAAATTAGAAACAACCTAGATATTCTTTAAATGAAGAATGTGCCACATTTTCACAATGATAGATTACGTTAAAAATAATTTAATAAAATGACTGGCAAATGGATGGAATCAGAAAAAAAAATCATCCTGTTGGGGGTAACTGAGACTCAGAAAGTCAAATACGGTATGTACTTACTAATAAGTGGATATTAGTTGTAAAGGATAATCATGCTGCAATACATAAATCCAGGGAGGCTAAATAAGTAACAAGGAGTGCTTAAGAAGAGAGAGAAGGTCTTCCTGGGAAGGGTAAATAGGATAGATTTAGTGAGTGGAATGGGGGTGGGTTGCAATGAGTACAGGAAGGATCATTTGAGGTTGGATCAAGAGATAAAAATTTGAGAGAATGACTAGAGTTGGAGGTTATTTGGAAACTCCATGAGATCTACTAGAGAAACACTATCAAAAACTCCTACTTATGGGAAACAGAGTCTTAAACAGCCCTTCTCTGTAATCAGATAAGACTTTGAGTGGAGAGGTTAGGACTAGAACCCAGCCACAAAATCTCTGACCAAGAGTTTGTTATGCCTGCAGGATGTTCTAGGCCTAGCATAACAGTCGTCAGAGAACCAGAAAGATTTCATCCAGTAAATTTCAGAACAGATACAGAGCCCTATAGCCAAATATAAGGCAGAGCTCTGGGAGTCCTCCTTGGAAGGGTAAAGGAAGAGCCAGAGCAATCAAAGACTCCTCAAGGATATGGCCCAAAGAATAAACTCACCAGGACTCAAATGCACTCACAGAGATCACAGAACCTGTATGGGTCTGACCTCTGCATATTATACAATTGGGTAGCTTGATGTCTTGTAGGATTCCTAACAGTGAGAGTGGAGACTTTGTCTGACTAGTTTGCCTATATTTTGGAACCATTTCCTCATAGTGGGTTGCCTAGTCCAGCCTTGGTGTGAGAATATTTGCTTGGTCTTTTTTATTATTAGTTATATTTTATTTTTTAAATGTAATTTATTTATTTTTATATCCATCATAGGTTAGGTACTTTGCATCCCAGGCGTAGCTCCCTCCCTCATTCCCTCCCACTCTCCCCATCCCTCCCTCATCTCCCCCCCCCCCCCACTCCAAGTCCACCAACAGGGGAGGACCTCTTCTCCTTCCATCCAACCCCAGATAATCTTGTCTCCTCAGGGCTGGCTGCAATGTCCTCCCCTGGGATCTAGCCAGGCTGTTACTCCCTGACATGCATGGAGGAGGGTCAAAGAGCCAGCCATTGAGTTCCTGACTGAAACAGTCCCTGATACCCTAGTTACATTTTATTAACTCTGTATCCCAGATGAATCCCACTCCCTCATTCCCTCTCAGTCTCACCTTCTCTCCCTCCTCTAGTCTACTCCCTGCCCCTTTCCAAGTCCACTGATAGATGAGGACCTCCTCCCCTTTCATCTGGCCCTGGTTTATCAGGTCTCTTCAGGACTGGCTGCAAAGTACTCTGTGGCCTAGGAGGGTTGCTCATCCCTTGCAGGGTGGGGAGGTCAAAGAGTTTGCAATTGAGATCATGTCAGAAATAGTCCCTGTTTCCCTTGCTAGGGTACCCACTTGAATACTGAGTTACCAAGGGCTACAGACAAGCAGAGGTTCTAGGTTATATCCACCCATTGTCCTTGGTTGGAGAAAGAGTCTCATATAGGACCCCTGTACCCAGATATATTTGGTCCTTGTGGAGCTCCTATCCTCTCCGGATCATATTAAATGTCCCTTCTTTCATATGATTCCCTGCCATCTGCCAAAGGTTTGGTTATGAGTCTGAGTTTCTGCTCTGATACACTGCTAAGTAGAGTCTTTCAGGGGTCCTCTGTGGTAGGCTCCTATTCTGTTGCTTGTTTTCTCCTACATCCCATTTGTCCTCCTTAGTAAGGATTGATCATCTTACCTTTGGTCCTCTTTTTTGTTTATCTTCTTTAGGTGTTACATTTCAGTATGTTTATCATATCTTATAGGTCTAAATAAGTGAGTATATACCATATGTGTCTTTCTCCTTCTGGGATACCTCACTCAGAATGATCTTTTCTAGATCCCACCATTTGCCTGCAAATTTCATGATTTCCTCATTTTTAATTGCTGAGTAGTATTTCATTGTGTAAAAATACCACAGTTTCTCATTCCTCAGTTGATGGACATCTGGGTTGTTTCCAGGTTCTGGCTATTACAAATAAAGCTGCTACAAACATGGTTGAGCAAATGTCCTTGTTGTGTACTTGAGCAACTTTTGGATATATGCCCAGGTGTTATATCATATTTGGTTGATGTCTCTGGAAAGCATGCTCTTTTCTGAAGAGAGGTGGGGGGTTGGAGCATCTGTAAGAAAGGGGAGGGTTGGGGAGAGACTGAAGGCAGAGGAGGAAGTGAGGGGAAATTACATTCAGGATGTAATGTGTGGCAAAAAAAATAGTTCAAAAAGAAAAAAAATAAGTATATGCCTGTAGAATGGGAGAAGTTGGGCAATTTTTATAATCACGAATTTAGTTCAGAGGAAAAATCCCATAGCTTACCAGCTGAATAATAATTTTATCTCCCTCCATATTAACCTGTGAATGAAATTTGAAAATTCATAATGTCTGTAAGAATCTTAAAAGCTGATAATTAAAGATATTATAATACAGCAAGGATCATATCCACGTAATTCTTGACTCTGTGTAGAGTATGGGAAAGTTATTAATTTATGATCCTTACTATGTAAATAAATCCATTCCAAAGGTTTATCCCCCCCCCCCCGTGCCATAATACTTGTAGGAGACAATTCAGTAGGGAAGACATAGTCATTTAAAGGAAGTGAAGACTAAACAAATGCCTCGTCTAGTATTGTATTGGTAAATGCATTCCTTTTTTTTTTCAGCTGTATCTTAGCTTTATCACAGTTATCTTCTTCGTAGGCTCCACTAAGTCCTCATTTAAACTTGGAGAGAATTCAAGGTTATATTTATAATCAGATTCCTCACTCCTTCAGGGCTGTATTTAAACAATGGAGGATACACTCCTAAAGAAGCCTCCTATGGTAGCTGAGGGAGTCATCACTTACAATGTTAGTACTATAGTTTTCCTTTTCAATTTTCATGAATGGAAAAATCTCTTTCTCTCTCTCTCTCTCTCTCTCTCTCTCTCTCTCTCTCTCTCTCTCTCTCTCTCTTTCTCTCTCCCTCTCTTGCTTCTTTTATAAGTTTAATGGCTTTATTATCTGGTTTATATTCATTCAAGAAATTAATCATCTCCTCCTCATGATTAATATCCTCTTTGCTTTCCTTAATATTTTTAAAACAGTCCAAACAATTGTTCAAGTGACCCACAATGAAACAGGAATCTTTTCCCTTTGTTAATATGGCCTGTCAATGTTTGTTCAGACTCTGCCCCATATGTCTTCACTTAAATTTATTTCTTCTAGAGACCAGGGATTATAACAATAAACAACTTGCAAGCATTTTATGAGTTGTGGTTTTGATACTGTGCTCCTCTTTTCTTTAGCAAATAATGGACATGTTTTACATAAGGCAAAGCCTCAGCTCTTTTCTGTCCCATTATTTTCATTTACTCTTTTTGGGAGGCCCTCCACTTTCTTATCTAATAACCAACTTTGGGTACATGGTTCATGGAACACTTGTTTACTGCTCTGAAGGTGGTGAGATCAGGGAGAGTAGAGACTATAAATGAGGTGGACTTGCTTTTCATATACTAGCCAACATTAATCAGAGTGTCAGACAGTTTATACTCTAAGGATTAAGAAGAATCACATGAGTAAAGTGTATAATCACAAAGATGGGCTGCGATGGGCTGCATGTGGCAAGAATATGTTTTTCCATGGAGGCATATAAACAAATAACAATTTCCAGTTGTAATGAAAAATCTGAAGTAAACTCACTCTAATCCACCACACCTGGGAGGAACAAAAACAAACAAACACATTTCAAGGGCAATTCTGTGTATTTGGGAAAACTGAGGTAACAAGAACCTTGTCTTTTTTTATTTGGATTTTCTCACAAAAACTCAGAATTCTCACAAGGCTCAAATCTTGGATCATGTTCTGACAATGGGGAAGAGTTGGAGAGGAGTGTGGGGTGTTTATCTATAAGACACCTTCATTAACATAATTTCCCAAGATAACATTTAAAATATCACACAAAATGTGAAGTAATATATGGAGTATATGTGAATCACATTAACAGTGGACACATGACATTATCTTCTTACTCAAATCCATACACCTGTAAATTATACAGCAAAGTGTAACCTCATTATGGTTTTTAGTCTACAATACTAAGCCTCTACTGGCTTTCATTAATGGCAAATTCACACTCCTAGAGATTCTATGAGAGAAACTGTGTATGTAATTGGGAATGATAGAATATAAGCATTCGCTCAATTCTTTGAGTAAATTTCTCCTAAATCTAAAATTTTATAATAATAAAATATGACAAAAATGTACGTTGAAACAAAAAGAAGAAAATTCTATCTGTGTTTCTCTGCCTAAATAGTGTATTTTGTTGGAAGCTGAGTAAATATTTTCTCTTGCTACAGATGGGGGAGCACTTTAGTAAAGCAGAACATACATCACATGCTAACTGTACTCCAGACAGGCTTTGGTGAACTTACACTTGTGGACCTATAATGGGAGAGTAGTTGGATTCTCTTATTTATTATAATAATATTTCTTGCTTACTGGTCAATTGATACTTAATGCAACTTTAGGTGAAGTTTAAGATCAGTGATTGGAATGGACAGGGAATTTGTACAAATTATGATAAGGTGCCAAGTGACTGGTTTTTTTTTTTTACGTTTTCTTTTTTATATTAATTTTTATATTAATCACGGGTTATTTACTTTGTATTCCAGTCATAGCCCCCCCATTATTCCCTCCCAATCACACCCTCCCTCCCTCATCTCCTCCCTGCCCCTTTCCAAGTCCACTGCTAGGGGAAGTCCTCCTCCCCTTCCATCTGACCATAGCCTATCAGGTATCTTAAGGACTGGCTGCCATGTCTTCCTCTGTGGCCTAGCAAAGCTACTTCTCCCTCAGGAGGGGTGGGGGGAAGTAAAGGAGCCATTCATTGAGTTCATGTCAGAAATAGACCCTCTTCCCCTTACTAGGGTACCCACTTGGATACTTACCTACCATGGGCTACATCCAAGCAGGGGTTCTAGGTTAAATCCATACATGGTCCTTGACTGGAGAAACAGTCTCATAGAGAACCCCCCTGTCCTGATATATTTTGTCCGTGTGGAGCTCCTGCCCTCTCCTGGTAATATTAACTACCCCCTTTATTGTATGATTCCCTGCACACTGCCAAGGTTTTGGTTATAAGTCTCCTCATCTGCTTCGATACACTGCTAGGTAGAGTCTCTCAGAGGCCCTCTGCAGTAGGCTCGTGTCCTGTTACTTGTTTTCTCCTACTTCCCATATCCATCCCATTTGTCTTTCTAAGTGAGAATTGATCATCTTAACCCTGGTCCTCTTTCTTCTTTCTGTTTTTAAGTGCACATATTTTAGTATGTTTATCCTATCTTATAGGTCTATATAACTGAGTATATGCCATGTGTGTCTTTCTGCTCCTGGGATACATCACTCAGGATGATCATTTCTAGATCCCACCATTTGCCTGCAAATTTCATGATTTCCTTGTTTTTGATTGCTGAGTAGTATTCCATTGTGTAAAAGTACCACAATTTCTGTATCCATTCTTCTGTTGATGGACATCTGATTGTTTATGGGTTCAGGCTATTATGAAGAAGGCTGCTACAAACATGGTTGAGCAAATGTCCTTGTATATTTGGCCTTCTTTTGGATATACGCCTAAGAGTGGTATAGATGGATCTTGAGGAAGCACTATTCCTAATTGTCTGAGAAAGGGCCAAATTGATTTCCAAAGTGGTTGTACAAGTTTACATTCCCACCAGCAATGGAGGAGGGTTCCCAATTCTCTACAACCTCTCCATCAAGCTGTACTACAAAGCAAAAGTAATAAAAATGGCATGGTATTGGCATAGAGGCAGAAAAGTGGATCAATGGAACCAAATAGAAGCCCCATAAATAAACCCAAACACCTATGAATACTTGATTTTCGACAAAGAAGCCAAAATCATTCAATGGAAAAAAAAAAAAGATAGCATCTTCAAGAAATGGTGCTAGTCCAACTGGATGTCTAAGTTCAAAAAAATGAAAATAGATCCATATTCATCACCCTGCACAAAACTAAAGTCCAAGTGGATCAAAGACCTCAACATAAAACCAGATACAGTAAAGGTTAGAAGAAGAAGTGGGGAAGAGCCAAGAACTCATTGGCACAGGAGACAACTTTCTGAAGAGAACACCAACAGCACAGGCTCTAAGAGCAACAATCAATAAATGGGACCTTATAAAACTGAAAAGCTCCTGCACATTGCAAAATACATTGTCATCAGAACAAAACAACAGCCTACAGACTAGGAAAGGATCTTCACCAACTGTTTATCTGACAGAGGGCTGATATCCAAAATATATAAAAAACTAAAATTAAAAAGCAATAAACCCAGCAATCCCATTAAAAATGGAGTACAGAGCAAGACAGAGAATTCTCTGTGAAGGAATATAGAATGGTAGAGAAACACCTAAAGAGATGCTCAAAGTCCTTAGCCATCAAAGAGATGCAAACCAAAACGATCCTGAGATATCACTTTATACCCATCAGAATGGCAAAGGTTAAAACCTCAAATGAATGTTTTTTTTTTAATGTTTTGAAATTTTTATTTTAGTTCATAGTTTATAAGGCATCATTCCATGACTTCATATGCTGTCTCTGTGCATGTGGTGAGGCAGAACATCAAAGTTGAAAGGATGTTGAAAGGATCTTTTAGGCCCATGAAAATAGGGAGGCATAGAGAAAAAAGGAAATGGTCAAGGCAAGACACTGTCAAATACACATCTCCAGTGACACCTTATTCAAGTAGGTCTAATCTTTCATAAATCTACTTCCTAGCAGTCTTTTTCTATTGTAATTTGAAATAGTGAGTTGATTCACTAACTGATCACTTATGATAAAATTTCATCCCTATTTCACTACCTGTGAGTAATACTGTTTTCATTGGAGAATGAATCTTTGCAAACATGCTACCCATATTACCCATTTTTAATTTTTTATTAATAATTACAGTTTATTGACTTTGTATCCTGCTGTGGCCCCCTCCTTCATCTCTTCCTAATCTCTCCGCCCCGCCCATTTTCCTATTCCCTTCCCCTAGTCCACTGATAGGGGAGGTCCTTCTTCCCTTCTATTTGACCCTAACCTATCAGGTCTCATCTGGAGTGGCTTCATTGCCTTCCTCTGTGGCCTGGTAAGGCTGCTCCCCCATTGGGAAGTAATCAGAGAGCCAGCCACTGAGTTCATGTCAGAGACAGTCCCAAGCATACTACTCTTAGTGAAGACATGTGTGCTAAATGTAAGACGATTATGAGGCCATGAGACAAGCTGGCCCACTATCATCTATCACAATTGCAAATACCAAACTAACTCCAGTGTGACCAAAATATTATTATCATTGTTTTTCTGCTGCTAATGCTGAAGATCATATTAAATTGCATAGAAAGTTGGAGAGAGGTGTGTTTAAGTATTTGTTTAAATCATTAGTACTAAGATAAATGAAAACAAATTTTTAAAACTGTTTTGAAAATTTGAAGGAGTTTAACAATTTTCCTGTGGGATTAATTAATTTTTTTAACAAAGAAAAACGGAAATGGTCCTTCCTCTCAACTATGTAATTCAACCAAGCATCCAGAAAAAATAATTAGGAAAACACAATGGAGGATGTTATATTGTCACAAGATAATTTACTAATATATTCATGTAGAATGAAGTGATTGGTACCTTATTCAACTCTTATTTAAAGAGTTTTGATTGGTGAACAGATTTTTTTTAATTTATTTATTTTTATCTCAATCACAGGTTAGGTACTTTGAATCCCAGGCGTAGCCCCCTCCCCTAATACCTCCTACCCTCCCACTCCCTCCCTCATCTCCCTCTTCCCCGCCCCCTCCAAGTCCA
>CM053747.1:8633461-8655601 GCA_028658305.1 Pachyuromys duprasi
AACCCCTGTGCTTTTTTCTTTGAGTGTGTTTACAGAGAGAGCTTACTGAGAAGGGAAACCTGGACCCTTAGTGAGGCACAGCACCATTCTGTTGGACTGGGGTCCTGGAGAGAATAAACAGGAGACCAGGAAGAAATCTGCTGAGAGCCTGCATTCCCTGATCTGTGTTTCTGGTTTCAGATGTGAGGCGTCACAGGACCATGCTCTCACACCAAGAGTCTGCCACATTTACCAACCACGAAATACCATATACTGGTAAACCATGAATCAGAATGATCCTCCGTCCTTTAAATTGCTTTGTGTTGGGTATTTGGTTACAGTAAGAAGAGTAATTAATGTGGAATCTAAGATGGCACTGAAAGTACTTTATAATCTGCAGGCCAAGATCAGCTGTACTCAGACCTCATTATGTCTCAGTCTCTTCTCATTGGATCTGTGTATATCACCAAATATCAACATTAAGGTTTGAGGTGTATATAGAGTGAGATGCTACAAGTAAAGTATTTTGACATCAGCTATGAATCTGTGTATTATTACTGATACGAATGTGGGCAGTGTGTCTTTGTCTACTAATTATGATTATAAAGCTCTTTTCCACTAATAAAACATGCACTCATTCTTTTCAACTTGAATTTTAGACAATTAAGTCCTGGAAACTAAGAAACAAATCCTTCTTGATTGTCAGTTTAGAACGATGTTTTTGGTTGTTGATTTGCTATAGTTTTGCAATTCCTTGATTCTCTGGATTAAACCCAAGGCTATGAGCCTTTTAATTACATGTCACATGGCACAGCTATCAGAATTTCATTGTGACTTGACAGATTATAGTTTTGACAGAAGATAAATGGGCAAACATTTGCAACAGTTCTGATAAATGTATTTTGTGTTTCAAAGAGCATTTAACCTTTCTCCTCACTGTTGGATTTATCTCATCTTTGAAGTCTATTAACATGGGTGGTTCTAATCATCACCTTAAAATGCCGCATAATGATTTATTAGCAACCTATTTTGTGCTATTACACTGAATTTTAACAAAACAGAGAAAATACCTTTAAAGAGATTATCACTTATCTGAGGATCACTTCCCTTTTTATTACTAATTAATTTAGTTTTTCTCCTGAGTGCTAGAATAACTCAGGTTTAAAAAAATACTTTGATTTAAAATTGTTCTATACATATTAAAAATGGAAGTTTAAGATTGGTACATTTTGAATATCCGTGAGTAGTTTAAATAGTTGAATTATAGTGATATTTATTCTTTCTTAAAAATTTATTAGTATATCTGTGTATGTTTCTCCACTGCATAAGTATGCATTCTAATATGTTGAATTATAAAATTATAGAAAATGCAAATCACAATTGCAATGTGTGGGGATTAACACAGGGAAGGAGCTAAGAACGTTGGAAACTTCAGCTCAAAATGAGCATTATTTTGACTAATGAATATAGAAATATTCAAAATAATTTTCTTAGGGAGTAGATACAGCTATATAATCGGCAACTAACTATGATTGTAAAAGTAAAATTATAGAATATTAAATGACTTGATAGCCTTGTGGTAAAATAGATACCTACTTAAAATAAACTTGAAAAAATTTACAAATCATAATAAACATTCAAAAATAAACCTGGTCATTTTTCTGTGTTGGAAGAATTGCTATATGTTTGAAGTCTGCCTGTACTATGTATTGAGAAGCTGTTTCAAAAATATGCATAATAAAAGAAAAAATGTAAGATAAAATATTATAAGCTTTAAAAAAAATCATCTGCAATGTTGAAAATACAGATAGAGACTGGTAGATTTAACTGGCCACTTGTATGTTGTAGTCCAGAACACAGTGAATCAAGCTATGTAAAGCACTCAGGACTCTATTGCTGAATTCTGAGCCCAAATTTTAGAAATATACAGAATAATTAATTTAGATGAGTTTCTTTTTTCCTGAAAAATAAAACCAAAGTATTGAAATCAGCTGTATAGAGTTTTACATTTTATTTATTTTGTGTGAGTTTGTGTATACATGAGACATGCATGCATGGCACAGTATACATGTTGAGGTAAGAGGACAACACTGTAGAGTCTGCTCTCGCCTGTTGTACATCCTTGGGATTGAGCCCAGATAATCAGGCTGGTAGGCAGAAGTGTAGTTGCTGAGCTGTGTCATCACTCAGAAGTGCTTTTATGTTATAGTGGAATAATTCACTCATTCATTCACTCACTCGTTTATTCTTTCTTTCATTCATATATGCTATGAAGAAAGCACTGATGACAGACAGCATCAGACTGCTAGAGCTTGACATCATATGCTAATAAGTAACTATTAGCTAATTAGTTAACAAGCATGGAATAGAAGTGACATTTCCCCTTGCACAGGCTTGCTGATAGGGATGACACCATTACCATATCTGTACAGAGGAAGTCAATGCTTAGCTCACTCTTGATTGCTGACTGGAGATGGTTAAGGGCACTTGCTGTTATTCTAAAGGAACAGAATTACAGTCTTAACATCATGCTGGATTTATCACAATCTGTGCCATTATGGGGAGTTAGTCACCTTCTTCTGCTCTCTACAGGCACCTGCTAAAAAGCAGCCATGCATATACACACATATATTTTTAAAATACATTTAAAAAATGTTGGACTCAATTCTGATATTTGTCTAATCTTCAATGTATTTTTACTATTGTTGAAGTTCTTAGCACATATTCTCCATATATATGTATATATATATATATATATATATATATATATATATATATATGTGTGTGTGTGTGTGTGTGTGTGTGTGTATGTAGTCAGAAAGAAATTCAGTTAGAGTACCCTTACAAAGAAAACCATCCTGCTATAACATAAAGGAGTGGACAGAGTCAGAATCCAACTGGGGAAAAAAGTGGAAACAGATCAAGCTCATCCATGGAGAAGGAGTGGTGATTTCACCAAGCCCAGGAGAAGTTACAGGGACAGAACAGTGTTTTGAAGACTATACTTTTAAACTCAGATTTTCTAGGGTTAGGATAGCAATGGAGCTAGACTGTTTCACAAATGTAAATAAATAAACAGAAATATATATCCCCAACAATGTATTAACAAAAATTCCCCCTCCCAAAATGTTCTAAAAAAACACCTAAGTAAACTACATTAACTAGTATAGCTTTATGTAGGAGTTGAAAACCAGACATTAATTTTGAGCCTGGGACTGTAATCCTTGACAGAAAGAACATGAGACCAGATAACCTTATTCAATTCAGTTTCCTTCATTAAGATATTACCAAATCATGGTGTGCAAAATAGAATGCATGGGAAAATGCTATAGCTATACCTGCCTGGGAAATATATAATTTGATTCTATCAAAAGTCTGTGACACGAATTCAAAGATGTATAATTGTAGATAGTTCAAAAATCCATATGTAAACACCATTATTTTATTCCTAAACTTGTCATAATAAAAGCAATACCTTAAGATTCCCAATAGAATAGTTGGGAGGATAAAATTTTGAGCAGAGATTTCAGAGGCTATAGAGAGAAATCTATATGAGAAGTGTGTCACTACACAGGCATGCACATATGGGCAGAATTAATGAGACTCTGGTTATTTTAAAATCTGTAGATATGAAACTAAGGGGGATGTTTTGGGAGGAGGGGCTGGGACATGGAGAGGAGGGATATGGATCTGTATGATAAAGATACATTATATTCTTTTTTTTTTACCATTTGGCTTTCTTTTTTTTTATCAATCAGAGGTTAGGTACTTTGTATCCCCTGCGTATCCCCTTCCCTCTTTCCCTCCCACTCTCCCCATCCCTCCCTCATCTCCTCCCCGCCCACTCCAAGTCCACATACAGGGGAGGATCTCCTCCCCTTCCATCTGACCCCAGTTCATCTTGTCTCCTCAGGGCTGGCTACAATGTCCTCCCCTAGGATCTAGCCAGGCTGTTACTCCCTGGCATGTATGGGGGGGAGGGGGGAGTCAAAGAGCCAGCCATCGAGTTCATGACTGAAACATTCACTGTTCCCCTTACTAGGGTCTTCAGTTGGATACTGAGCTACTATGGGCCACTTCTGAGCGGGGGTTCTATTACATATCCATACATGGTCCTTGGTTGGAGAAACTGTCCCATAGAAGACCCCTGTGCCCTGCTCAGTTTGGTCTTTGTGGAGCTCTTGTTCTCCACAAGTCTTACTAACTTCCCTGATTTTTATTATTATTTCCCGTCCTCTGCCGAAGGCTTGGTTGTGAGTCTTAATATCTGCTTCGATACATTGCTATATTGATTCTAGGTTGTTCTTAAGAACACATAAAAATTAGGAAGAGTGGCAAACAGAGGGAGTTTACTTGACAACACCCATTTGGTGTAAAAGCTGTACCCAAGCGGTGAGAAGAAATTAAAATCAAACTTGGAGAGGCTGCGGGCATTAGCTAAGATTCTAGGCTGAGGGGCCCATGAGACCACATTTTGGTCTTGCTGACTTCCAAATTTCCTGACACTGAGTGCTTTGGTGCATGGTCTGTGAGTTACCTGTAGCATATTTTTCTTTAGAGAAAATGTTTAGCTCGACCTCAAAACACCACGTATCTTACCCCAAGCCCCTTCTTTTTCTGAGAATTTCCTTATATTGCTATTGAAGGCTACCTTTCTGAATCTGTTTCCAAAAGTACTCACTTCTTTACACAATAGCTCCCTACCCTGTTTATATTGAGGTTTTAATAAATAGTTATTAAGTAACAATGAAATCACCACCCAGCATGATTATTGTTTTCAAGTTAGCTTGTAATGTGTAAGATCCTGGAGCACAATTAGCCTTCTTGAAACATACATCTCCTGTTATAAACTTTCACTATCTTAAATTATTTGTGTTATTTTATTCTTACATGTCTATGAAAGTCTCACAAGGAAACTTTTAGACATTTAAAACTGAAAAAAGGGTGTGTGTGATCAAATAGCAGTCAATTCCATAAGAAAATAAGGACTAAATTTATATTTTTCTAGAAAAAAAGATAAATATCCACATTGAATATTGTTTATTTCAATAACATTATCCAAGCAAAAATTATGGTATTCAAAGATGTTGCATAAGGTAAGCAAACACAAAGAAATTATGTCAGAGATGAATCCATTCTTCGTTAAGATATTAAAAGCAGATACCTTGAAATATTAGTGCTAATTACTTGTAAGGAAGAGAGATTATAAAATTGCTGTAAAATCATGGAGTGTTTTAATAAATCATAATCATTTATTAAATTCTCTCATGCACTATGAGATTGAATGAAAAATCAAATTTAGTCTTTAGTTGAAATATTATCTTATATGACATTAAAATAAGAAACTCATTAGATGGGTTTAACTATGTATGCAATACACCAAGAGAGAATTGATGAAATTTATACACACATGTGTGTCTGTGTATCTGTATGTGTCTGTGTGTCTTGCTGTGTGGGTTTGTGTAGGTCTGTCTGTATGTGTAAACTGTACAAACACAAAAAGCACAGAGTGAAAAAAAACATGTAAGAAAGACAGGATGGGCTTAAAGAGATGGCTCAGCAAGTAAGAGGGCTGACTGTTCTTGCAAAGTTTGATTTGATTCCCAGGTTAACTCCCAGCACCCACATGAAGAAGATGCTGGGACTTACAGCCAAACTTTGAACAGAGCACAAGGAGTCTTATGGAAGAAGGAGGAGATAGAAAGACCTGAAGGGGACAGGAGATCCAAAAGGAGACCAACAAAACAGCAACAATACAAAACAAAACAACAACAACAAAAAGAAACTGGGCCCAGTGGGGCCTGCAGAGACTGATTCATCAGCCAAGAATCATGTACGGAGAGGACCTACAACACCTGCTCAGATGTAGCCCATAGGCAACTCAGTCTCTGTGGGCTAGCCTAGTAAGGGAGGCAGGGGCAATCACAGGCATGAACTCAGTTGCCTGTTCTTTTATCACTTCCTCTTGGCTGGGCGACCTAGACAGATCACAGAGGAAGAGGACTCAGGCAGTCCTGATGAGACATGATAGACTAGGTTCAGATAGTAGGGGAGGAGTACACCCACCCATTAGTGAACTAGGGGAGAGGGAAGGGAGGGAAGTGGAAGAGAAGATGGGACTGGGAGATGAGGGAGAGGCTACAACCTGGATACAAAGTGAATAAATTGTAAAAGTAATAATAATTAAAGAAGAAGAATTTTTAAAATGAGAGTAAAAAAGCTCTCTGGAATGGTATTGTCAGAAGCATGTTTTCTTTTTTGCATTTTAATGCTGTGTCTTGTAAACTATGTGTCAGTTCACCGTGTAATATTTGATTGGTCATCTCTACTTAAATCCCTTCCTAGGAATCCTAGTTAATGTAGCGCTGTCGTTGGAGTACAACAAGCATGCCAAATGACAGAGATCTCTGGGAGGATGTGGAACATTTGTTCAGAAGAGTGTTGGCTGAGGAAGTGGGCCTCTGGCAACTGGCCTTAAGGTATGGAAGCCCATCTGGATTTCCTGTTCCCTTTCAGCTTCATGCTCGAACACAGGTGAGGAACAGGCTTTCTTCTCCTTCCACCATGCCTTCTCTGACTGATGGAAAGCATATTCTCAAAATAAAAGCCATAATAACCCTTCCGTGCCTAAACGTCCACCTGTCTGGTATTACGTCCAGAAAGAAGAAAGTGTATATATTCCCTGAAGATGTCCAGTTTTAAAATAATCCTACTTATATAAGCAGAAGCAGGCTGAAAATATGGAAATGGACTGTAAGTTTTAATCTGTGCACTATTCTGTTTCTGTGACGTATGAGGAAATCAGATGCCACTCCACTCCATTCTGCCTGAACTGTAACTTGATCCTTGTCTAGTGTATCTGCTGTACAGATGCCAGCTGCCTATTGGTCATTTGGTCATCAAACAGTACTAGGTATACTGTCCTAGCACCACAGTACCCATGCTAGAGTATCTCTTGTCCTTCATACCGGCCCCCAAAAACAAGAGTGATGGCAGTGAAAGCTTGCTGTGACCATTGCTCCATCCTGTCATTAATTATTTATGTCTCATTCAGTCTAATTCATAAAACATATGTTTATGCATAAAACGTATATGTATATGCAGTACACAGGATTGTTATACTGACCATTTATGGTTGGGGCAGCACGGGGGGAGGGGCTGGGGTGTATAAGGATTTCTTGTAGACGAAAGAGTAAACTACTTTGTGTCATGCATTTTTGTTCAAATTAAGTTTCATTGACTATTCCTCAGTGTCTAGCAGAACACTTAAAAAGTTTTTTTTTTAATTAATGAATAAGCATTATGTTTCATTACGTGGTTTTTTACCTCCTTTTTTAGAATATATTGTCCTTAATGTCAAGGCAATTTGTCTTACTGGTTATATAATTCCTTTTGTTCATTTGAATAACTTAAGCATCCAATTTCTGTATGGCCATTTCTCACAAATTTGCTATCTCATTCTAGAATTTCAATTATTTTCTGTGCTCTATTTAATATCCATAAAATAAACCATTTAATTTCTTCCTATTTGACTAAATGGTGCTGTTTGGAAAAATGCAATCCAGCTGCTTTTCTACAATCTGAAATATTAAGTTGACTATAATAGACCTTAACCACATCCTCTGAATGAGTTAATGAATCACAGAAAGAAAAGTGAAGAGAAACACAATGAGTAATATTTTCAGATTAGTATTCAAATGTTTGTGGTTTTCTCTATAGATTTTAGATTGTTTTAATAAATTTCCAAATTGTACCACAGAATATAAATAAACTGAAACTTCTCCTCTAGAGGATATTTCCAGAATAAATGTTGGAAGTTTTCTACCCTGAAATTACATCCTAGACTGTAGATTCTATCACATTCTTAGGACATCTTGCATCTTCTCTTTGCATAAACCTCATGGGATTCTTCAAATATACGCTTTTATTTAAGAGATTAAAAAATTAGCCTAGAGTGCAATTCATGACTTATTTTGCTTTATTTTTTTATTTATCACAATTTATTCACTCTGTATCCCAGCTGTAGCCCCATCCCTCATCCCCTCCCAAACCGACCTTCCCTCCTTATTCTCCTCCCATGTCCCTCTCCCAGTCCACTGATAAGGGAGGTCTTCCTCCCCTTCCATCTGACCCGAGCCTATCAGGTCTCATCAGGACTGTCTGCATTGTCTTCTTCTGTGGCCTGATAAAGCTGCCACCTGCTCAAGAAGGGGGGGAGGGTGATCAAAGAGCCAGACACTGAGTTCATTTCAGAGACAGCCCTTATTCCCCTTTATAGGGAACCCACTTGGAGACTGAGCTGCCATGGGCTACATCTGTGCAGGGTTTACTGCCAAAGTTTGGCAGAATGCAGGGATCTTAGGAAAGAAGGGGGAGATAGAAAAACATGGAGAGGACAGGAGCTCCACAAGGAGAGCAACAGAAACAAAAATCTGGGCCCAGGGGGTCTTTTCTGAGACTGATACTCCATCCAAGGACCATGCATGGAGATAACCTAGAACCTCTGCACAGATGTACCCTATGGCAACTCAGTCTCCAATTCACAACTTTTAAAAAATTGCCTTTTTTTGGTTGTAATCCTAGCCTTTAATGGCTGAGCCATATCTCCAGCCCAATGAGAAAATACAGCATGAGGAAAATTAATTGGAGGCTGGAAATTCAATAACTATGATGATAGTTGCCTGCACTAGCAAGGGCTGTCACTTGTTTTTTGAGAACGACAGTTGGCTTTGGTTTTCAGAAGATTTTGCATACCAGTACTGTTGACAAAGACTGATCTTCCTGAGGAATGAAGCTTGTCAGACTCAATGGCAAGTCTGGCTTTCGCTGAGTGGATCAAGAGTACCAAGACATTACAACTCTACAATCGAGCTCAACTGAAATATTTGAGCTTCATTTGAGACTGTTAGAATGCCCAGTTTGTGCTCTTTTACTTTTACCCACAAATATTTTCATTTCATTTTACCAAATATTATTTTTATATAAAATGTTACATTTTATATTAAATAAGTATGCTTAAATGAAAAGAAAGAAAAAAGAAAGAAAGAAAGAAAGAAAGAAAGAAAGAAAGAAAGAAAGAAAGAAAGAAAGAAAGAAAGAAAATGCTTACCAGGGAATTTGTCTTTTTGTTCCCTTCCTCCCTTTACGCCTCCCTTAAAATCCTTTAGTTCTCCCTACACACTCTTCAGTTAAATTAGTTTAATTTCTAATGCTAATGGTATGTGGTTTTTAATTTACCTTATTTTTTTCTAACGATGAGATTATAATCAAAAGTTTTGTCCTTCTCACAGATAACAATCTCCTTTTAAACAACTGGCTTTAGTGGCCACTTCATAAATCCTAAATTTAGGATATGGCATCAGAATCTTCAATGATTACTATGGTTACTTTAATCACAATGTACTGGGAAATGTCCGTTAACTGGGTTTGGTGCCACCTTGTGTGTAGACAAAGCTGATTTACTGCTGAACAAGGCTGACATGCTGATAACTCTCCCATCTCAACGTCTCTGCATAAATCTCTCTTCACATACACACACTGATGTACACAGTAAGAAAAATTTTGCATTACTTTAATTGGTGCATATATAGTGATTAATTAAGAGTCTTGGGGAAGCAAATAAAACACCCACTTTCTCATAGATAGATAGATAGATAGATAGATAGATAGATAGATAGATAGATAGATAGATAGATAGATAGCAATATAAAGTCTTTGAAATTCTACTCTGTCTTTCCACTGAATATGGAGTAGTAGACACTTCTTATTTCTACTTATCTCATTTTTTCCATAACAGTTTTAAAATATGAATAAATGCAGTATAGTAGTTAGCAGAACAAAGTTGTATTACTAAAAATGATGTTCACTTTTTAAGTTTTATTTTAGTTTAGTTTAGTTTATTGGATCTATGTGTCTCCATGTATTAAAGAGGATGTGCTACTACACTATAAATCTCTGCCAAAAGCAGTTTGGTGGTACAGCTGTCTGTGCCAGAGGGTGCCTGCTTTCTATAGGTTTGGTGCGAGCTGGTGGGTGTGGTGTGAGGCCATTGCTGTTCTGTGAATCTGCTCAGTTGAAGGCTTTGTCAGTTCAGTGGCTGCCACTGATGTTGTTGAGCTGGTGAAGCAAATGAGCTGTCTGCACTCCTGCATTCCCAAGGAGTTCTGGGTCAGCAATCTTTAAACTCTCACTTACTGCCTTCACATATAGATAATCACATCTGAAGTTAATTATGACTCCGTTTCCAAAGTTTCTTGATATCATTTCAGTAAATCCATAAGGTAAAATAGATGTAAATAACATTAGATCTTTATTATCCAACATTATATTTGAATCCTAATTTCTATCATTTTGGAATATATTTCAATAATATATACATATATGTGCATATATTTGTATACCCTGGAAACAAAATCTATTACTTGAACACAATTCTTGCATAATACACCTCAAATATTTCATTCAGAACATTTGAAATATCCTTTTTAGGAACACAAACTATAAATTCTTAAGTGCTGAATACATCCTTTCTTCCTTTTTTAATTAAATTTTTATTTTTTATATTTATTACAGTTTATTCACTTTTTATCCCAGCTGTAGGCCCCTCCCTTCCTCACCCCCAATCTCACCCTTCATCCCTCATCTCCTGCCATTCCCGGCTCAAAGTCCACTGATAGGGGAGCTCCTCCTCCTCTACCATTTGACCCTAGTATATCAGGTCTCATCAGGAGTGGCTGCATTGTCCTCCTCTGTGGCCTGGAAAGGCTGATCCCGCATCGAGGGGGGTGTCAAAGAGCCCACCACTGAGTTCATGTCAGAGACAGTCCCTGTTCCCCTCACCAGGGAACCCACTTGGATACTGAGCTGCCATGGCTACATCTGAGCAGGGGTTATATCCGTGAATGATCCTTGGTTAGAGTATCTCAGAAATCCTCCCTGTGCCCAGATATTTGGGTTGTTGCTTTCCTTGTGGAGCTCCTGTCCTCTCCAGATTCCACTCTCTCCCCCTTCTTTCACAGGATTCCCTGCACTCTGCCCAAAATTTGGCTAAGAGTCTCAGTATCAGCTTTGATACCCTGCTGGGTGGAGTCTCTGAGAGGACCTCTGTGGTAGGATCCTGTCCTGTTTCCTGTTTTCTCCTTATTCCAATGTCCATGCTGATTGTCTTTCTGAGTGAGGATTAATCACCTTACCCAGGGTCTTCCTTCTTGCTTAGCTTCTTTAGGTATACAGAATTTTGTAGGTATATTCTATATTATATGTCTAGTATCCATTTATAAGTGATTATATACCATGTGTGTCTTTCTGCTTCTGGGGTACCTCACTCAGGATTATATTTTCTAGTTCCCACCATTTGCCAGCAAATATCATGCTTTCTTTGCTTTTAATTGCTGAGTAGTATTCCATTGTATAAATGTACTGCAATTTCTGCATCCATTCTCCGTTGATGGACATCTGGTTTGTTTCCAGGTTCCGGCTATAATGAATAAAGCTGCTACTACCATGGTGAACAAATGTTCTTGTTGTGTACTTGAGCATATTTTAGATATATCCCTAGGGGTCATATAACTCGATTTTGAGATAGTACTACTCCTAATTGTCTGAGAAAGCATCAGATTGATTTCCAAATTGGTTGTACAAGTTTACATTCCTACCAGCAATGGAAGATTCCCCTTTTCCACATCCTCTCTAGCATTTGTTGTTACTTGAAATTTTGATCTTAGCCATTCTGATGGATGTAAGGTGAAATCTCAGGGTAGTTTTGATTAGCATCTCCCCAAGAATAAGGATGTTGCGCATTTCTTTAAGTGTTTCTCTGCCATTCTATCTTCCTCTACAGATAATTCTCTTTTTAGAGCTGTTCCCCCTTTTTTAATTGGATTATTTGATTTGTTCATTTTTTAATTTTTGTTTTTTATATTAATTAGAATTTATTTACTTTGTATCCTAGCTGCAGCCCCCTCTCTCATTCCCTCCCAATCCCATCCTCCCTCATCTTCTTCCTGTTCATCTCTAAATCCACTGATGGGGGAGTCCTCCCCCATTCCATCTAACCCTAGTTTATCAGGTCTCATCAGGACTGGCTGCAATGTCCTCCTCTGTGCCTAACAAGGCTGTTCCTCCCAGGGGTAGGGAGGTGTCAAAGAGCCTGCCTTTTTAACTTTTTGATTTCTTTATATATTCTGGATATTAGACCTCTATCAGATATAGGGTTGGTGAAGAACCATTCCCACTCTGTAGGCTGTCATTTTGTCCTGATGAGAGTGTCCTTTGCTTTACAGAAGGTTTTCAGTTTTATGAGGTCCCATTTATTGACTGATGATCATAGAGTCTGTGCTGTTGGTATTATGTTCATGAAGTTGTCTCCTGTACCAATGAGTTCAAGGCTCTTCCCCAATTCTTTTTTTTTTTTTCTAACAGGTTTAGTGTGTCTGGTTTTATGTTGAGGTTTTTGATACACTTAAACTTTAGTTTTGTGAAGGATGATAAATATGGATCTATTTGCATTTTTTGCATGTAAACATCCAGTTAGAACAAAACCATTTCTTGAAGATGCTGTCTTTTTCCTATTATATGGTTTTAGCTTCTTTGTCAAAAATCACGTATCCTTCAGTATGTGGATTTATTTCTGGGCCTTCTGTTTGGTTCCATTGACCCACCATTCTGTTTCTACCCCATTACCATGCAGTTTTTGCTACTATTGCTTGGTAGTGCAGTTTGAGATTAGGGATGGAGATACCTCCAGAAGTTCTGTTGTTATACAGAATGGTTTTGGCAATTCTGGGTTTCTTTGTTTCTTCATATGAAGTGGAGAATTGTTCTCTCAAGGTCTGTAAAGAATTGTGTTGGCATTTTGATAGGAATTGAATTGAATCTGTAAATTGCTTTTGACAGGATGGCAATTTTCACTAGGTTAATCTTACTCATCTATGAGCATGGGAGATCTTTCCATCTTCTGATATCTTCTTCAACTTCTTTCTTTAGACTTGAAGTTTGTTTGTTTTTTCGAACAGATATTCCACTTGCTTGGTTAGAGTCACACCAACATACTTTATGCTATTAGTGGCTATTGTGAAGGGCGTTGTTTCCCTAATTTCCTTTTCTGCCCTTTTGTCTTTGGTAAAGAGGATGGCTTCTGTTTTTTTTGTTTGTTTGTTTGTCTGTTTGTTTGAGTTAATTTTGTATACAGCCACTTTGTTGAATGTGTTTATCAGCTGAAGGAGTTCTCTAGTTGTATTTTTTTGCAGTTGCTCATGTATACTATCATGTCATCTGCAAATAGTGACGCTTTTACTTCTTCCTTTCTGATTTGTATCCCCTTCATCTCCTTGAGTTGTTTTTCTATTCTAGCTAGGACTTCAAGCACTACATTGAAGTGATATGGAGAG
Organism: Pachyuromys duprasi; assembly: GCA_028658305.1. Classification (NCBI taxonomy): domain Eukaryota; kingdom Metazoa; phylum Chordata; class Mammalia; order Rodentia; family Muridae; genus Pachyuromys; species Pachyuromys duprasi. The sequence continues at coordinate 8,646,829 of CM053747.1, forward strand.
AGTGTGCATCCTCACCTTGTCCCTGATTACAGTGGGATTGATTTAAGTTTCTCCATTGAGGTTGATGCTTGCTATAGGCTTGCTGTATACTGCCTTTACTATGTTTAGGTATGTGCCTTGTATCCCTGATCTCTCCAAGACTTTAAACATGAATGGGTATTGGATTTTGTCCAATGCTTTTTTGGCATCTAAGGGGATAATCATGTGGTTTTTCTCCTTCAGTTTTTTTTTATGTGGTGGATCACATTGATGGATGTCTGTACACTGAACCACCCCTGCATGCTGGGATGAAGCCTAATTGGGCATAGTGGATCATATTTTTTTCTGTGTTCTTGGAATCAGCTTGCAAGTATTTTATTGAGTATTTTTTGCATGGATGTTATGACAACCTCTGGCCATCTGCTTATCCATAACCTTCACTGTTTTTTCCTGTAGTCTATAGTTCAGTCTGTATCTATCTTTCTGTGGTGTCTGGAGTATTCTTCGTGGCAATGAGATTGGTCCACTGGTTTGAGAGTGTGTGCTGGTGTTTCAGCTGTACCTAACGAAAGATGATCAGCTGGCATAGAAACACAGATGTGAGCAAGCAAGCATATGCATATGCATGGAAGTGTGCCTTAAAGGACAGGGTCCTAGAGAGTGTAGATGCCTAGAATATGTGACAGGTGGTGCAGGTGTAGGAGGGGTAGTGGGCACTGGCACTGTTTGTGGGCACAATGAAATGAGCACAATGCAGAGTTCCTGAGTACCTTTCAGTGGTCCACAGGCCACTGGTATTCAGCTCTGTCTGGGCTCCAGGAATTGTTTGCCTGGACTCAGCTGGCAAACCCACAGAACAGGGGCCTCAATGTTGAGGATGCTGTCCCAAGCATCCCTATGTTGCCCACAGTGGATGTGTGGATGGGAGAGATCCGATGTTTGATTGCTAATGTAGAGGAACACTGGATGTGGGGCTCTGCAGGCACTCATTTGAAGGCACACTCACTTTTTAGCACATCTAGAAGGAGGGCACAGTGGTTCCCACTGTTCTCTGCTCTCAGATTTGGGCCTGCTGGGGCAAATGCTGGTGTAGTCAGCTCAGTGATGCTACTGTAGCCAAACTTAGGGTGTTAAAGCTCTGGTCCTCTGGGAATCCAGCCACAGCAACAGAACTGGGAGGCCAACACAGATGACTGCTGGGAAGTCCTAGGTAACTGCTACAGCAGACCACAGACCTCGATGGCCCAGCCAGCAGGCCATGTTGGACCTGGGTGTCTTATACTGCTGGCTGCCCACCACTAAAGGACTGGGTGGTCTGTACAGTCACTGCCTGTACAGGCACTGCTGGGCCATACAGCTGTTCGTGGACCAGGGACCCAGAAGGCCTGGAACAGCAGACCCAGGACTAGAAGCCTTATACAGCTGGCAGCCACCGCTAAGGAAGTAGGAGACCCACCTCTGCTATCTCAGTTGCCAGGCAGGGGGTTCTTTGCTTTGAGCCTCAGGAGGCCTGAAAGGGGAAGTACAGGATGATTGAATGTTTGGCATCTCTGTCCCCAGAGAAGTCTGCAGGTGACCTGGATCTAAATGGTCTCAGCTCACCTGTTGTCCCCTCTGGCCAAGGAAGCTTTTATGTCCATGTTCTGGCTTTAGCTGCCCCTCCACACAGCAATTTCGGAGTTTCAGATCCTTTGATTCTCAAATACAGCGAGTGCTGGTCGCCGCCATCTTGGATCGTCCTCCTTCCTTCTTTTTAACCTATCTTCCAACTTGTGCTGACACACCTCTACAGTCTTCATTTACGTTTCTTCTTTGGACATATTTGCAAATGATGAAAAATCGCAATGCACCATGTAGACTTTGGGAAAAACTATAAAAATGCAGTTCTCTTACCATTCCTGCCTCCTGAACCCATGTGTTTCTTCACAGCAAATTGCAAAGAGATTTGTATAAAGAATAAAACTGGTTTTAATAGCTCTAGATGCTTGCATGGCATAAAGTGGTAGATCATTCTTTTCTCTTTCTCATGTCATGTTGCATGAGGAACCCTAGCTATATATAAGGAAGATAACAAAAACAGAGCAAGGAAGGAATGGAGGAATGAGAGAAGGGAAAAAGCAAAATCATACAGTACTGATGAGGAATGAAAAGAAACATTTACATTGACTTAATATTAAAATATGCAGATGTCATTGAGGTCTTTGCACTAATTATTTTAACCATCATAGTATTATGAATGCATCTCTTATGTGATAATATTATGTCTGAGAGGCCTAATGGCCTTCCCAGTATCAAAGCACAGAATTGTATTGAATCTATTGCCTGTCTCCAAAAAGGCACAGTTAATTACTAAGGTACAGAATTCACTTTGTACTTTTGCTCCTTTCTGTATTATCATGACACTTTCCAGATTCAGTGTTAGTGTAACTCGTTCGTGAGGATTCTGTTTCAGCATAATTTGGGATAAATATATGGAAATGTAATGTTACTTTATTTATTACAATTTATTATGTAATAAATTACTAATTTATTACAATTTATTCACTTTGTATCCTGGCCTCTCCCTGGTTTCCTCTCAATCCCACCATCTCTGCCTCTTCTCCACACCCTTTTTTCAGGTCCTCACAGTGTTTTCAAAACATTTTTATTTTCCAAACTTCAAATGATGAAATGCATTTTCTTAAGTATTTTTAAAATTCTGTGGGGAATGGTCATGAAAACAACTATTGGTTTTTATAAAGTTGTTAAACTGAAAATATCCTGTTGTAAAAAGGATTATTCTTTATCATAGATCAATTATGATCCACTATTTGAAATATTACAATCCTTTTCTTTTGTATAATGCCATAAAATGCTTTAAAATGGAAAATTGAATACTATGAGCCCCTTAATGTAAAATTTCAATTACATAATAAAATTTAACAATCTACACACTGCTACTTTGCATTGATGATCTTTTAAAAACTCAATTTGTTTTGCATATTGCTTCTCACGCAGTGGAAACTCTAAAAGTAGAACCATTGTTTGTTAATTCTCACTATTCAGGGGGTATTATGATTTGTTTTATAGTGGATGCTTAATTAATGTGTTTTAATGATAAAGCCTAAGTGTGATGGTATTACCTAATGTCATGTCTTCTGTGTACTGTTGTCAGTTCTGGTTTCGTGTTTGTACCCTATTCTTCTCTATTAAAGAAAGCAGCGTTATGACTGCATTTACCAGCACTGTGCTCTTCTACTGCCATTTAAATGTTTCATGTGTAAGATCCCCGCCATTCCCCTCGTAAACACATGTTGCAACAGATGGGCCAGGCTTAATTATCTCAGTTTAGCAGCAGAAGAAAGCAAAGCTCTGGAAGACAGAATATTGATAAGAATGCTTGAATTATTAAGTCACAGAACTAGAATCAAATTGGATTCTTTTGTCAGCCTGATGAACTTTCAGGTATATGGCACCATCTGCAAGTTTTTATTTTACAACTATTTCAAGAACTTCTTTTCCATCACAGCAGCACTATTATTGTAGGCACAAAGGCTTAAAAATAATAAGAGTTTGCTTAAACACATTGTAGCTTAGTGTTGGAAACATCAGTACTCTATTGCTGATTGGTCAGTGACTGTTGACTATGGCCTATCACTTCCAATAACTGATTGCTTGATTTAGAAGGAAAGATTTCTGCTGATTCTGTTACATTTACCCATCTAATAATGTAAGGGTATTCTCAGTGCAATCAGAATTTTTGATACCCTTTCTTTTTAAAATTAATTTAAAGTTAACTTCAAAGCACAAGCAAATGGTTGGCAGCTAAGAAATATGCCTAAGAAGTAGGTGATTTCATTCATATCCCAACTGTTTTGTCAAAATTCTTAGGCAATATCCAATATCTGAGTGAGTCACTGGCCTATGTGTATAGGAGCAGTATGCCCTTAGGGGTTAGTTTATTGCTATATTCTTTTAGCTGAATAATAGCAGCTGTTTTCCCCTTAAGGCCCATGACTTTTATAGTCTCAGATTCATGTCAACTTAGCAGCATGAGGTTCATCTCATGGAGTCTGCCTTTAATCCAATCAAGATGTATTTGGCTTCTCCCATAACACTGTGTCAGCCATTATTTGATCAGGGTACCAACATGTCACTGTTGTAGATTGCAGTTTATCACTAGGTGATATTGACAATTTTTTTTCTTCAAGTATCATACAAAATAACCTTCTAGCAACATGAACGCCACTCAGTAGTGATAAAAATACCAGCTCAATTTCTGTATGTTCAATGTCATGTAGAAATGACACATAAATGCTAGCTTCAGCAATAAGGTCTTATCGTCAAGGTGTAGAGAATAACAAAAATAAATTAGTAAATTTAACATTTCTTAAATGGTTATTCTGATCTCAGAATACTGATACAGCCCAATTAATATTATAAGTACTATAGACATTGTTACAGCTTTAATAAGAAATGACCTCAGAAACTCACTTGAATGTTTGCTTCTTAGTTGCTGAACTATTTAGGAAGCATTTAGGAGGTCTGCCCTTGTTGGAGGACACGTACTGTTTGGGTGGCCACTGAAATTTCAATAGTCCAATTCAGCCCCAGTCATCTCTCTACCTCCTTATGCAGTAAGCTCTTGGATACTTCTGCAGTACCTTTTCTATCTGGCTGCCTGCCTACTGCCATGCTTTCCCAGAGTGATAATGTGTTAACCTCTGAAAGAGCAAGCAAGCCTCACAATTAGATGGTTTCTTTTATAAACTTCCTTGGCCACAATGTCTATTTGGTAGCAGCACAGTAACTAAGTGAGATTGAAACCAGAGACTGGGATGTTACTGTGACAGGTATGACCATGTTGACTGTTGTGAAAATATGTAAGACTTTGGAATTTTGAACTAGAAAAGCAATTAAATGCTGTCAATGGGACTTAATGAACCATCCTAAGAGGAATATAGAAAACAGCAGTGCTGGACTATACAGGTCCAGATCAAGAGATTGTTAATTCTACCCTGCAGAATATCAAAGCAGATGCTGAGACTTATGGCCCACCCTTGGGCAGAGTGCAGAGAATCTTATGAAAGATGTGGGAAATAGTAAGATCTGGAGAGGACAGGAACTCCATGAGGAGAGCAACAGAACCAAATAATCTGAGCACAGGGGTCTTTCCTAAAACTGTTACTCCAACCAAATACCATGCATGGAGATAACCTAGGACCCCTGCACAGATGTAGCCCATGGCATTCAGTGTCCAAGTGGGTTCCATAGTAATGGGGACAATGACTGCCTCTGACATGAACTGATTGGCCTGCTCTTTAATTACCTCCCTCTGAGGGGAGAGTAGCCTTACCAGGCCACAGAGGAAGACAATGCAGCCACTCCTGATGAGACCTAATAGATTAGGATAAGAAGGAAGGAAAAGAAGACCTCCCCTATCAGTGGACTTGGGGAGGGACACGGGTGTGGAGGGGGGAGGAAGGGAGAGATTGGGACGAGAGGAAGGAGGGAACTACAGGGGTATATAGGTGAATAAAGTGTAATTAATAAAGAATTAAATGAGAAAAAATTTTAAAAGAGATTATTAATATTAGCAACTAGCTTAGAAACCATTGTTGTGATATTTTGACAATGAACATTGTCATTGCTCTCCACAAAACCTGCCAGAGGCTAAAATGAACAATTTTAGATTTCAAGGGAACCTGTATTGTCTGTGTTTTGTGGTTATTAGTGATCACACTTACGTAAACCTACAAAGAAAATGAAAAAGTGGGTCAATATGATATGTAAAATGTCTAGTTTGAGAAGAAAAAGAGCACCAGGAAATGTAATGTTGGAGTCAGGTTCTGTGACAAAGAAAATGGAATTTTAAAAAAAGGCCTGACTCTGAATGAAATTAGGGTGGTAATTTCCTCAGGGCAAGACACCACTCAGCTAATCCAGCTATCTGTGAAAAAAAAAAAAAAAGTAGTTGGAGGAATTTCCTCAGTTGAATAACCATCAAGTCAAAGCTTATGCAAATGTAAGTTTTGGAGGGGCCAGGTTATAACCCTAGCATGCAGCAGAGCATGGTACATTCAGCCATGTAGTTCTGGATGTATCAAGAAGGCTTCCAGGAAGAGGTTGTACAATGTTCCTGCAAAGCTAAGGAAAGTCAAATGATGCCAGTGTATGAGAAAAGAGAATTTACATGGAGACCTAGAAAAGCCATTATTGAAGCTGTGACGGTAATGTTTGGATTTCCCTGAAGATCATAGTTTGTGGATGATGGCAGAGTCATGAGGTATCTTCCTACTGAGGAGAGTTTTAGATGGAATATGAAAAACACCAAAAAGAAAGTCAATAAGTAGCTCGGGGTCCAACTAAAGACCCTAGTAAGGGGAACAGGGACTGTTTCAGTCATGAACTCAATGGCTGGCTCTTTGACCCTCCCCCATACACGCCAGGGAGTAACAGCCTGTCTAGAACCCAGTGGAGGACATTGCAGCCAGCCCTGAGGAGACAAGATGATCTGGGATCGGATGGAAGGGGAAGAGGTCCTCCCCTGTCGGTGGACTTGGAGGGGGTGGGGAGGAGATGAGGGAGGGATGGGGAGAGTGGGAGGGAATGAGGGAGGGGGCTATGCCTGGGATGCAAAGTACCTAACCTGTGATTGATATAAAAATAAATAAATTACATTTAAAAAAAGAGTGGTATAGCTGGATCTTGAGGAAGTGCTATTTCTAGTTCTCTGAGAAAGCATCAAAATTATTTCCAAAGTGGTTGTATAAGTTTACATTACCACCAGCAGTGGAGGAGGGTTCCTCTCTCCAGCATGTGCTGTCCCTTGAGTTTTTGATCTTAGCCATTCTGATGGGTGTAAGGTGAAATCTCAGGGTCTTTTTGACTTGCATCTCTTTGATGGGTAAGGACATTGAACATCTCTTTAAGTGTGTCTCTGCTGTTTTATATTCCTCTACAGAGAATTCTCTGTTTAGCTCCATACCCCATTTTTTAATTGGATTGCTTGATTTATTGCTTTTTAACTTTTTCAGTTCTTTATATATTCTGGATATCAGCCCTCTGTCAGATATAGCGTTAGTGAAGATCCTTTCCTATTCTATAGGCTGTTGTTTTGTTCTGACAAAAGTGTCTTTTGCTTTACAGAAGCTTTTTAGTTTCATGAGGTCCCATGTATTGATTGTTGCTCTTAGAGCCTGTGCTGTTGGTATTCTGTTCAGAAGGTTGTCTCCTGTGCCAATGAGTTCTAGGCTCTTCCCCACTCTTTCTTCTAATTGATTTAGTGTATCTGGTTTTATGTTGAGGTCTTTGATCCACTTGGACTTTAGTTTTGTGCAGGGTGATAAGTATGGACCTATTCAATTTTGTGCATGTTGACATTCAGTTGGACTAGCACCATTTGTTGAAGATGCTGTCTTTTTTTCCATTGAATGGTTTTGGCTTCTTTGTCAAAAATCAAGTATTCATACACGTGTGGGTTTATTTCTGCATCTCCTATCCTGTTCAATTGATCTACCTTTCTGTTTCTGTGCCAATACCATGCAGTTTTATTACTTTTGCTCTGTAGTACAGCTTGAGATCAGGAATGGAGTTACCTCAAGACAATCTGTTGTTGTACAGGATTGAAACCACTCCTAGGCATATATCCAAAAGAAGCTCAAGTACACAATAAGGACATTTGCTCAACCATGTTAGTAGCAGCTTTATTCATAATAGCCAGAACCTGGAAAAAAATCCAGATGTCCATCAACAGAAGAATGGATACAGAAATTGTGGTACTTGTACACAATGGAGTAGTAATCAGCAATTAAAAACAAGGAAATCATGAAATTTGCAGGCAAATGGTAGGATCTAGAAAAGATCATTCTAAATGAAGTATCCCAGAAGCAAAAAGACACACACACTATATACTCACTTATAAGTGGGTACTAGATCTATAAGATAGGATAAACATAATAAAATCTATATACCTAAAGAAGAAAAACAAGAAAGAGGACCCAGGGTAAGATGATCAATCCTCACTTAGAAAGACAAATGGGATGGTCATTGGAAGTTGGAGAAAACAAGTAACAGTACAGGAGCCTACCACAGAGGGCCTCTGAAAGACTCTACCTAGCAGTATATAAAAGCAGATGCTGAGACTCATAACCAAACATTTGATACAGTGCAGGGAATCATATGAAATCAGGGGGAGTTAGTATGACCTGGAGCTCTGCAAGGACCAAATACATCTGGGCACAGGGGTCTTTTGTGAGACTGTATCTCCAACCAAAGACCATGTATGGATATAACTTAGACCCCCTGCTCAGATGTAGCCCTTGGTAGCTCAGTACCCAATTGGGTACCCTAGTAAGAAGAACAGGGACTATTTCTGACATGAACTCAATGTCTGGCTCTTTGACCTCCTCCTGCCCTGAGGGAGGAGCAGCCTTGCTATGCCACAGAGGAGGAAACCTGATAAGCTAGGGTCATATGGAAGGGGGGGAGGACCTCCCTTATCAGTGGACTTGGAAAGGGCCAGGGAGGATATGAGGGAGGGTGGGTGTCCCGACCCGCGGGACCTAGTTATTCATGGGGGCAAAGAGGACCAAGACCTGAAAGAGAGAAGGAAAGGGCTCAAGCAAATGTACACTTGTCAAGAGCCTAATTTTATTGAGCAGAAGCAGGTTTTTTAAAGCTGGTTTTAGGTAGGGGTGGGGGTAGGCAGGTGAGTGAGGGTGGAAAGTTACAAAATCTTCTCAGCACAGGGCCTGGAACATTCTGTGGTCATGACAATGGTTACTCCTAAAAAGTCATGGTACAGTTCTCACAT
>CM053747.1:8656101-8677995 GCA_028658305.1 Pachyuromys duprasi
CATGAGAGAAGGTGAGGGAGGGAGGGTCGGACTGAGTGTGAATGAAGGAGGGGGATACACCTGGGATACAAAGTTAATTAACTATACCTAACATAAAAAATAAAATTAATAAAAAAAGAAAGTCAATAAATCTGGAAGCAGTGGGACAGGTGAAAAGCTCTTTGGCATTAGATATTGAAATATAGAATTAAAAATTTGCCCTGGTGAATTTCAGTCATGGTTTGGTCCAATATTTCCTCCCTATGCTACCTGGCTTTTAATCAGTCTTGAGGATGAAAAAAAGAAAAACCAAAACAAAACCAAACCAAAACAACAACAACAACAAAACCTATGCTAACTTTAGAAGTTGGAATGAAAGCATTTTGTATTATGACATGGCTTCAAGACTGTGGAAACCAGGGAGTAAAATGTGGCATTTTGAATGAAATAGCTCCTTAGAGGCTCATATATTTGAATGTTTGATTCCCAGTTAGTAGACTACTTAAGAAGTAGGAGATAGTGCTTTGTTGAAGGTCTACCCTGTTGCTGATCTTTGAAGTATCAAAAACCCAACCCATGCTTAATCCCTCTCTTTGCCTCCCTGTCTTGAATACTATATAGAGACTATACCTGTCTGCCTTCCTAGTACCATGATTACTATTGTCATGGTCATGGACTAACGCTTTGAAACTGTTAGCCAGAGCTAATTAAATGCTTTCTTTTACAAGCTGCCTTAGACACCATGTCTCTTCTCAGCAACAGAACAGTTATTAAGACAGGCAATGTCTGTACTTTGAACTGCTCTAGAAAATATAATCAAAATTAGAAACTAAGGTGTATGTTTATGATCAATCTTATTATAAGGGACTTGAAATGATAATAGTCTTCTCATGAAGTCTCTCCCTGGGGATTTTAACCCCCCTCTCTCTCTTGCTCTTTTTCTGTTTCTCTCTGTTTCTGTCTCTTTGTCTCTGTGCCTCTCTTCTCTTGAGAAACCAATGAGCATAATAATTAGTCTAAGACAGAGAAACTCAAAAGATGTGGAAAGATGATGGGATTTTAAAATCCCATTGCTAATATAAACCACTGAAAAGGCATATGCAATTTAGTCTTATGAAAATAGGCACTTCTCACTAGCTGAAGGAAACTTCAGAATAAAATCTGATATTTTTCTGAGAACTCTATGTTCTGTTTTACATAAATGAATATCTTTTAGAGAATTTTTTTGAAAATTACATCTTGACTATTAACGAACATTGGAATATTTTATGCAGTATACTGAAGAAGTTGGACAAATATAATAATTAAACACATCTATGTCTTTCGTTTTTATTTAGTTTTAGTTAATTTCTTGACTCAGAACATAGTTCTTGAACAAAATAATTTAATATGAATTTACAAAGTTTAATTACTCTTTCCATGGGTATTATCTCTTTCCAATCTTGATAAATTCTCACTGTATTTTGATAGCTCCACATTGACAATTGATTCTTTTCCTCATTTACTTTTGCAAATTCACACTCACCTTTAGTAATTCTTTTTAAGATGATTCTATTATGCAATGTCTGATATCTTTAAATTTATTTGAATATTTAACTTAATAAGTGTTAGGCTAGCAGATACAGCTAGTTGTGAAAGCAAAGGAAAAGAAACATAGTCAAATAATAATGGGATAAAATTTAGTTTGCCATGACCATAATAAAAATGCATACACACATACAAACACACACATATACATGATTTATAGCTAAACTCTAATGGTAAAATTTCTATAGTTATCACCATTTCAACCTTGGAAAAAAATCGTATGACAGGGCATCAAGTTTGAACAGAAGAAGTAAGCATGGGTTTTCAAGAGGAATGGGATCTTGTGCTGAAAGGAATAAGAGATTTCTGTTGAACATATAATTGATAGTCTTCTTCAGATGACATGGATGATAAATCTCATTAATTATGTAGCCTCCATAAAGCACACACCAAAGATAACTGTCTTATTTTTTAACTGTTACTTCTGTTCTTAAAAAAACACTCACATTAAGTGTGGCAGAAGAAACATAGCAGGGCAGATAGATTCAGAACCTATGAAAAATAGAAACGGGGGAACATTGAAAACATGATCTCAAGGAATGAATTTCTCCTAGGAAGACACAAAGCTACTGATGTTAAGTGATGTCAACCTAAAAATGCAAATGGAGCCTGAAGTTGTTTCCTTAATCTTTTTTTTTTTTTTACAAGAAACAGAAAATTAAGCAATTTGATTTTATAGGACTAACCAGAGGTGACTATATAAAGATGTACTATGCAAAATTACTTCAAAAAACGTATGTATTCAATGGAGTTAGAAAGTAAGTGTAGTGACAAAATCATGCTATGACAAAATACTTTTATGACATTGAACTACAGCAAATATATTTAAATGATAATATAAAAGTTATAATAATAATAAACCAATGTAGGACACACAAAAGAAAGGATAGAAGCAATAATGTAGAACACAGTTTGGGAAGTAAATTTGTTTATTTTTATTTTATGTGCATTGATGCTTTGCTTGCATGTATGTCTGTATGAGAGTGCCAGATCCCCTGGAACTGAAGTTAACAGATAGTTGTGAGCTGATATGTGGGTGCTGGGAAATGAACCCAGGTCCTCTGGAAGAACAGCACTGGGTCTTACCCACTGAGCCACCTCTTCAAATACAAATATCCAAAATAAAGGAAACTAGGTAGGTATGTGCTTTTCCTTGGCTTTGGACCACATCTCTAGGGAAGAACCCATCCCATGCTCACAGATGTAGAGTGCAGACAGAAGCCCATAATGGTGTTTCTGGACTTCATCAACACACAAAGGCTGAACCTGGCAGGATGATGCAGAATCTTGGCCTTTAACAGGATTTCTTCATAAATAATTTACAGAATTGTCATTACTCTTGAGATAGTACTAGGTAGCAGGTACTTGAAAAAAATTATGAAAATACCCAGAGTGAAGAATTGTGAAATTATTTCTATATCTGAAGAAGAAATATTCTTTGTGGAATCTAGTAATAATTCTGAAATGTTTTAGGAAGTAAAGATAGAAATAGTACTTAGCATTCCTGTCATTATAGATACTAAAAAACAGCAGTAAGCCAACAAATGTGATGAGTGTTAAATTGCTTCTACGATGGGCTAGCGAAATGGCTCAGGGGCTAAAAATTTTTCTACAAACCTAAAGAACTGAGTTCAAATACAATACCAACAATAGACTAATCATTATGCTCATTGGTTCCTCAAGAGAAGAGAGACACAGAGACAGAGAGACAAAAGCAGAGACAGAGAAACAAAGAGAGACAGAAAGAGAGCAAGAGAGGGGGGATTAAAAACCCGAGGGAGAGGCTTCATGAGAAGAATATTAACATTTCAAGTACCTTATAATAAGATTGATCATAAATGATATTGTTCAAAAAACATATATCTTAGTTTTTATTTTTGGTTATATTTTGGAGATATAATGGGAGAAAAAAATCCCCATGAGTTATAAGGCCATATACGCACTATAGCACTCGTGAATAATAATACACATAGATAATACATAAATTAATTTATTGTAATTGGCTTGACAATTTTTGTGTCTTTTATTAGTGCAGGTATCCAGTAGAGAATCTGATTAAAGAAAGACCAAGAAGAGCCTTACCTTTTGGATAGTTATCACTGACATCTTATCCACACATGCATGACATTTGAGATGATCTTTGTTTTTCAATGAGCAACTGAGGCTGTTAAGTAAGTGAATTCAAACAATATGTCTTGATCTTTGGAGCAGAGTCAAGATTAGATTTTACTCTGTGACTGGACACTGGCTAACACCTACACTGTTGTGAGGATTCTCAGTCTCAGAAAACTATTGACATATAGAAGGCATAGAAAACACAGATTCTCAGAAATAATATATTGTTCCATCCATTTATATATGAAATTAGAAGCGGAATCCTGACAAAAATAAATGCTAATATTTTAATGTGGCATAATTAAATTACTTTTCTTGTTAATCCTTATAATCCACCCAGGTATATGGAGAACCCTGGTCTGGGAAAGGCAATGTGGTGTACTTACTAGGAGATTAGAATCGGTATACCACTTCTATTTTTATATAATTTATTTGTTTTTATTTTATGTGCATTGGTGTTTTGCCTGCATGTACGTCTGGGTGAGGGTGTCAGATCTTGAAGTTACAAAGAGTGGTGAGCTGCCACCTGGGTGCTGGGAATCGAACCCAGGTGCTCTGGAAGAGCAGTCAGTGCTCTTAGCCACTGAGCCACCTCTCTATCCTGTTATAGCACTTCCTATTCTTGTACCTAGAATATTATCTAAGCTGTTTAAGAAATATATTTGTTCCATTTTATGAAATTATGTAATGTGCATAAAGTGTTCCACAAAAAGCTATCAAATGAAAGATCCACAGAGAAATAGGGACAATATTATTACTGCTCCTGCATAACTCAGGAGGAACTATGGGTGTTTGGGATAACTTGAAGAACAATTCTGAATGAGAATTTGGTAGCAGAGGTGACTGAAATATGAGGCTGCTTCCCATTTTCTGGAGATAGTTCTTGAGCACTGCCATGTTTTGCTTATAAACATTTAAAGGCAAAGGAATAAGTACAAAGAATTGACCAAACCTATGAGGAATGACGTCCCAGCTGTGACTGCTCTAACTTCCAGAACACTCAGTGAGTTACTTTTATAGAGAGAATAACTAATTCAAGGATAAATGCTTAATTGCAAAATTTCCGGTTTATGTATTTTCTTGTGGCAGAGTAATAGATAATTTCATGGTCTGCTTATATAATACTCATAAAATCTCTATTTAAATCCACAATACTCAGATGTATCCAATTGCTGCTTCTTCTTCTTCTTGCTTTACCCCAAAATGTTATGAGAAATAAAAAGAGAAAACTTTCAGCAAAAATATATGTTCAGAATAACAAAGTTTTATAAGAACACGAGACGAGCTAAAAAGCCTGTCAGAAAAAACAGGCCACAACACATGATAATAACTTTTACTACTTCACAGGGTAGGAAGTAAGGAAGCATGAGAGCATAAAAAGGAACAAGGATAGTTGATACATCAAAGGGAGATAGGAATCAGCTAAAACAAACCACAGTGACCAAAACAGAAACAAATTAAATGATGAAACAAATAATGTTGGGTTAAAATATAATTCAAAGCATAAAACGCACCCAAAATTCTAACAGAAACCAAAGGTCAATGAGTTAATGGTGAATAGTGATTTATTTGTTCTGTATTTAAATTGTTAACTCCCGCCTGACAGGGGAACTTAATTTGTAGAGCATGGGCTTCATGGCAGGGAAGTTTGACAGTCCCAACATTGTGTCTAAGACAAAATCAACCCAATAAAATCATGCACAGAGTTTATTGTATCGACCATAATGTAATTAGATTTGATGATTGTTGTAGTCAACCTCTTTGGCCCTCTTTATACTTATTTGGTCAGTCAAAGAGTGGTTTAAAAAAATGACTAGATGAACCAAAAAGGAAGTTCATCTTAAGAAATAAATAATTAGCAAGATAATCAGAATCAAGGAAAATCTGGGACATTGGCCTAGTCAGGAAAAGTCTAAGCAGAAAAGTGAGCAAATAAAATATAGTACATTGGAGCAATCTTAGAACAACAACAAGAAGAAAGGGATGTGAAAATCGAAAGGATTCTGAAGAAAGTATAAAGCAGTTACTAAGGCACCAGTACAAGAAGAAATATGTACTATTGCATCTTGTAAGCAGGCTTAAAGTAAAATAATTCTATATACATACCATGTTACATTCACCATAAAGATAGTGGTGCTTAGCTACCATGACTAAAATTGCAAATTAAAAAAAAGTGCTGAGATTGGTACACACACAAAATTTATACAGTTTTCCTTAGTTCATATTGGAATAGAGGTATGTCATTAATTTCTTTGCAAATAGTATTTAAATAGAATGAGTGTAGCCAATGTGTCATTTATTATTTAGAACATTCATTATTTGATGCTCACCTGCTTCTTGTCTTCTATGAAGTGCCACAGGGGAAAACATTATAATAAAATATTTGCAAAATTTACTTTGCAAAGTACATTTGTGATCTTACCCTTATTTTCAAATTGATTTGATTTATATGTGACAGTTTGTACTGTCAATCATTGTCTGGTTTAAGAGATGATTTTTGCTTATGATAGTCCTGAATCAACAGTTTTAGTTTCAGAGAGGAGTTGTTTCCTCTAAATTTTAGAAATATTACAACTTTTCAAGAGAGATATATGCTATCACAGGGAAAATTGTGACCTCATCTCCAATTATAAGATACCGATTATGTTTCCTTGAAAGACACCAATTAGTTTTCATTGAGGTGGAAATAACTCCACTGGAACTATTTTCTTTCAACAAAAGCAATTTAACCTTTTGCTTTTTGTGGGGAGAATGAGGCAAAGATGAGCCTTTAAGAAAATCTGTCTTGATAATTAAGCATGCTAGTAAGCATACATGATTGTTTAAGAAGCATGTGCCAGAAAGTAGAACATTTCAGACTAATTGATGAAAAATTAGAAAGTGTTAATATCTTCAGGGCACATCTATATATATGTGTGTGTATGTTGGTAAAGTACAAATTTTAATTATCTTCCTCATCCTGGAACATTGTAAATATTCAATTTTTTTTCTGTATTTACATTTGCCACATTATTACTTCTAAAATTAACTGATAATAAATAGCCACAATATTCATTTTCTCTTCTGAGAACTACCTCTATCTTACCATGTTTCAACTTACAAGACAACAAGTATTGTCATGTGACAATGGATTATTTTACAAAGGGACTTCATTCTTATATTATTGTGGAATGTGTATCTAAGGTGTATACTTAAAATCATTGAGTCCTATGCTAGGATAGATAATGCTGGTTTCAAATTATAGCTGAATTGAGTCAACTTGTGATCTATGTAAGTGAGGCACAAGTAGACCACTCTTTGGGTAGAAAAACAGTTTGCTGAGGAAAAACTGCAGGGTTCTCTCACAGGAATAGAGGACAACAGCTGGGCAGGAAGGAAGTGGATTTTACAAAAGTCCACAGAGTGGGACAGGCTTTGAGCTGATGAAGACTGTTCCATTAATCAGGATCTAAATGCCAATTTCCAAGGTAGTTCACTGCTGTGGGTAGATAATGGAACTAGTGATTTTCCTAGTAAACACAAACCTGTCTTAGGAAATTCCTGAGGATGGCTGAGTATAGGCTTGTGTTTACCCAACAGCAATCCTTCTTCATCCATGGCCCAGTCCCACCTGGATTAGGCCAAGGTAGTCATATCGGAGGCCCGATATGTTTAGAGCAGTCTATAAAATGCAGACATGCATTTTGTTATTATACAGGAATTTATTTTATATCCATCATCAACAGAATCCATAATACATTGTTTGGAAACAGGAAACATATATACATATCAAATATATTGAGTATCTTGTCACCCTTTTTTCCCCTCTGGCTCACTGAGACCCATCTCCTTAGAAGATACAATGATTTCTGTATTGCTTCTCTGAATCTTTCTTCTCCTGATCCCATCCCTTAATTCTCGATAGTTCATGTCTCTGCTTATGGCTACATGCATCTTCCTCTACAAAAATCATTTTTGGATTTTAAAAATGCTTAAGTAACCTAGAGTATTAAAAGGCAATAGAATCACAATAGATATCTCAATGCGATCTGGTGTTTGTTTGAAACACAGTAATCAATTATTTCCAGGGTCAAGAGTCAAACTCTATACTACAAGTTATTATCCAGAACTCCCCGAAGTACCAGACTGACACTGGAGCTTTATTGGAAATCCTACTCTGTGAGATGTTACTACTTATTTTCTTTCCCCATTCCTCCTTGGTGTTCCATGTAAATGTCCTGTTTTCAGTATTATGTTCACCCAAGCACTGACTGAGATTCTACTTCTGGAAGATCAGGACATCCTGTGCAACTATTTTTCTATCAAGCTAGTCTGAGTTTTTCCATGGGCTTTGTACAGAACCATTTTACTCAATTGGAGAAAACAAATTATTCTGCCTTATGCTTTCAAAGAAAATTTAGGCAGAATAGCTTCTCACCAAAATATTATAAGTGGAGCTTGCAAATTCCAACTTGATAATTGTGAGGGTGATACTACTATGAAATATTGGGATGCAGTCTGCTCGAGAATAGCTGAAGCCTATCATTAAATGATGGTATCCATAGCTTGGTTATTTAAAGCAGTTTTCTTTTTAACTTAAACTTATTTAAAACTACTCTTCAGCTTTGAAAATGAACATATATCACACCCTTTGAGCAACTTAACTTAAAAAGTCACAAAACTTTATAATTAACTTCAGTTAGCTCACTTAGATGTTTGTCTATTTTCAAGTTCTTGAAGGCAAATCTTAAACTCTCCTTAAAAAAACAAACAAAACAAAACAACAACAACAACAACAAAACCTCTTTCTACACCACATTGACTCATCTTGAAATCTCTTTGCATGGCATCAATCAAAAATCTCAGTCATGCCCAGGGAGAGTTTCCTAAGGCTGGAAAGACTCATCAAGCACCAACCTATTATGTCCATCAGTATGGCATGAAAGACTCCAACTGGAGTCCTCATGTGCACAAAACCACACTTTTCTTGGTGAGGCCAAGCATCCTTGATGTGGTGCTTGACAAAGTTCTAGTGCCTAGATGTCCTAGACTGGCCCTTTACTGCCCTCCGTGGATAAATCTTATTCCTATAGGCCTCTTTCTGAAGGTTAGAGTTATGAAAATGTACCAAAAACTGGTGTTAATTAAAAATAAGGGAAAACTAATGTTGGTTCCCTCAGAATAACAGCTATGCAGAAAATTGAGTCTTCACTGAACTTATTTAGGTTTATTTTTAGTTTATTAATAAGTGATATTAGTAAGCATGAGATAGAGGGCCTGATAGAAAGAAAAATAAATAAAGAAGAAAAACTTAGGGACATTTTAGAAGCTGACAATCTGTAACTGAATCACCAGGCTTTCATATTCAGCTTCAGAAAAAAACAAAAACAAAAACTAGGATGGACAGGAAAAGGTTTTGATCAGGATGTTATTTACAGACCTTGTTACCTTCCTGAAGGCAAAGTAAACGGCTTTAGGAACCCTGATGTTCTCCTCTCTGTTAAGGATGGCAATAAAGATGGAAATTATATTGAAAGAAAGGTTCATATCTAAGGCATGGAGAAAAACATTTTGTCTTACTGAAACTTCCTACCTTTTTGAGCAGACTTGTTAGATCATGGTATTTTTCTGATGGTATACCATTTTAAGAATCCAAGAAAAAAATTAAATATAAAAGAAAAACAGAAGAAGGAAAGAAAGGATCGTCTAGGGGTCAGAAAGATTTGACTTTTGGGGGAAAAGAAGTTTGATTTAATAGGTGGAAGGAAATAATTTTTATTTTAGTAATTCTATGCCAAATTGAAACAGACTCAAACTCAAATAGAGTTGTTATGTCTAGTTTTGTTTTGTTTTGTTTTGTTTTGTTTTGTTTTGGGTAGCTACAAGGTATTATGACACCAATCTTATAGAAGAAAACTTTGAGTTAAAAGAAAACTGATTTTTTTCATAATTTTAATTTTCAATTCTTATGAAATTTGCTGTTTGCTCGCTTTGTTTCTTTTGTTCCTATATACTCCTGTAACCAAGAAAGACATAAAGCTATGTAATCAATGATTAAATTTAGAGGAAATTATTTTGTGTGTAAATGAAGCTTGCAAGAGACACAGGGTTGGCAGGGCAGATCAAGTCATGCTGAGCTGTGCTTCTTCCTCTGTCCTGTCTCTCATGAAACAAAACTGGTATCTGGAATTTGAATCTTCCCTAGTTGCTCTTTCATCCACCTTTCTTCAAACTTCCCTCCCCACCCCACCCCACCCATCTGGGGCTGAACCCTGGCACCTTCCTTTTAGCCTTTTTGTAACTTAGAGAGATCTGTTTCCCTAGCAACACAGGCAATTGCAGAACATTTTTTTTATGCTTATACTGGAAGATAAGACTCCTATGAGTTTGAGGAGGAGGTCCATACTAGAGAAAATATAAAGTAGTTTTTGTGAGCCTTGCTTGAGTTTAAGTGAATCAGAAATAACAAAAGCCGGCCTCCACCTCTTTCAGTCTACTACCTTAACCTTGTGTTGACTTTCATTTCTCCTCTAGTGATGTGTTACAGAGGAATATCTATTTACTTCAACCATAATTACTGCAACACCAGTGATTCTATTGTATGCCTCAGCTTGTATTTGCTGGTTATCTGCGTATTCCAGCTTTCCTGCACCCTTGAAGCCACATACATCTGTACGGTGTATTTCTTTGTAAAGCTGCACCTGTACTAGATTATAAGACAAATAAAGAAACATATCCTTATTTTCCCCTCATTTGAAATAATTCATTTCATCATATTTTGGAAAATTTTGAGCACAGATGTTTTTCACAGGTTTCCCTTACTAATTTCTGCCTTTCAGTAACTTTTTCCTGAAATAGAATACATTCAAATATTTAAGGAGATGATTTTGAATCAAAATTTTTTCACACTAAACAATCAGATTGCAGTCATTAAATTCTATTATTGGTTTTTGAAGAGGATTAGGGAAAATGATTATAAAATGCACTCTCCAATTTTAATATTTTGGTGTATTTTTCTCCTTTAAAAATTTGAGTGTTTTGCTTTAACAGAGAACAAAGTACTTACAAAAATGTAGTCAGTGCATTGTAGGGCTTATTGAACCCGATACTTGCTAAGTACTAACTAAGGCGTGAGAGTGACAGTAAAATCACTAAACTGAAGGAGTTTTTTGTGCTGTTTTTCTTTTCCATGATCTTACTGTAAAGGTTGCCTTAATATCCATTTAATTTCAGGGCTCTCAACTAGTAATAGCAGTTTCCTACAGTTAGGTCAAATGCAGTTTTGTATTTTCTTAATTTCCATCCACATATCAGATAATGTTGTTATTTTCAATTAAATTTGCCTTTTTTGGAAATTATTTCAACCTATACAAGTTAGCAACATTATATTTTAGAGAAAACATGACTTCTGATAACATCATATAAAAGG
The DNA here is from genome assembly GCA_028658305.1 of Pachyuromys duprasi. NCBI lineage: Eukaryota > Metazoa > Chordata > Mammalia > Rodentia > Muridae > Pachyuromys > Pachyuromys duprasi. The sequence goes on from CM053747.1 coordinate 8,667,191, forward strand.
AAATATCTTTAAAATTCTATAATTTTGAATATGGACCTGAAATTTAGCTGTACAGTTTATTCATTATGCGGTATAAAGTTACTTACTCTTTCTGGATTTCTGCCTATGAAATAGAAATAATGCTTTATGCACCACTGTATTGCTTTGAGGCATAAATGCGAGACAATTGGATGGTGATTTTAACATGCAAAAAATGGTTCACATACACATATATACAGACATGTAACACACACATGTACACATGCACATATTTGTTATACCATGTCCTTTGTCACAACCTACACCATTGGAGGTGACTGCATCCTTTTCTACATCATCTAACTGGTTCTGATTGTCTCTGTTGTTGCTGTTTTCTTATGAACATTATTGATAGTTGAGCTCCCTAAACATACTTTCATCTGTCTCTGCATTGTTAGGACTATTGGGTCATCCTGATAATTATCTTAATTTTAATTTTAATCTGGTAGACATTTGTTTTTATTTTGGTGGACATTTATTACCCTAGAAGAGAAAAATTATACACATGTTACATTCTTTTTTTTTGTATTTATGGATGAAGAGTGATGTAAAGTATTTTTATTTCACAGCAAGGTACAAGTGTAGCCAAATATATCACCACCAAGGACCAGAAAGATAAGCCATTTGCCAGGAAGCATCTCGTAGGTTGGCTACTCTTCTTGCATTCTTTTTTTTATTTTTTTAACATTTTTATTTTATATTAATCACAGGTTATGTATTTTGTATCCCAGCCGTAGCCCCCTCCTGCATTCCCTCCCTATCCTCCCAATCCCTCCCTCATCTCCTCCCTGCACATTTTCAAGTCCACTGATAGGGGAGGACCTCTCCCCCTTCCATGTAACTCAAGCTTATCAGGTCTCTTCAGGACTGGCTGCAATGTCTGATTCTCTGGCCTAGCAAGGCTGCTCCTCCCTCAGGGGGCAGGGGAGTCGATGAGCAAGCCATTGAGTTCATGACAGAAATAGTCCCTGTTTCCCTTACTAAGGTACCCACTTGGATACTGAACTACCATGGGCTATATCTGAGCAGGGTTTCTAGGTTATATCCATATGTAGTCCTTGGTTGGAGAAACAGTCTCATAAGAGATCCCTGTGCCCTGACATATTTGGTCCTTGAGGAGCTCCTGTCCTCTCCAGGTCATACTAACTCCCCCTTCTTTCATATGATTCCCTGCACTCTGCCAAAGGGTTGGTTATGTGTCTTAATATTTGCTTTGATACACTGCTAGGTAGAGTCTTTCCTAGGTCCTCTGTGGTAGGCTCTTGTCTGCTACTTGTTTTCTCCTACATCCAATGCCCATCCCATTTGACTTTCTAAGTGAGGATTAATCCTCATACCCCAGGTCCTCTTTCTTGTTTATCTTCTTTAGGTGTATAAATTTCAATATGTTTATCCTATCTTATAGGTCTATGTAAGTGAGTATATACTATGTGTTTCTTTCTGCTTTTGGGATATCTCACTCAGGATATATGGGTTGGAAGCAAGCACAGGAGGGGATGTGGATGCTAGTGCAATTAGAAAGCACAGATTGCAGAGGTTTCCTGAATACCCTGTGATCTATAGTCTGTGGCGGGTCAGCAGGCTTGACTCTGAGGTCTGCGGCTGATGCTGTAGGCAGGACATGTATTCTATTGTGGACTCTCTGTGCCTGGCCCTGAGTTCTGTGCTGGAAGGTGGAAGCCTGGCAGGATGCACTCTGCTCCCTGAGTTGGGAAGCGCTTTCTGCTTCCTCAGCTGCTACTCCCTCAGACAAGGCTGTGGGGGAATGCCAGATATCTGTGCTTGGAGCTTGCAGCCTGGGCTCCTTGCAGGTTGCTGTGTGCACTGCGGGCTGCCACGTCTGCTTCAATGCTGGTTAGGGTACTTCCACTGCTGCCTTCCTGCTGGCTGTGGTATCTCTCCCGCTTACTCTGCTGCAGGCTTGGCTATGTCCGCAGCCGCTTCTGCCCGTTATGGGGAAGTGCCCAGGAATTGATTCCCCAAGAGAAGTCCATGGAGATGTTTGCAGTTGACCTGTGTCCTATTGGACTCAGATCAGGTTTTGTCTCCCTTCTCCCTGGTCTCCTCAGTTGTTTTGGGTTCCACAGCCCCTGGATTCACCAATTCGGAGTCCTTCCTTGTGGGGTTTTCTCCAGATAGGGAAACCCAGGCTCTGATGCCCTGGTGCACACAGTTCTTCTATGGCAGCAGAGAGTTGGGATCACAGCAAGTCTATGTGCTCAGGGGTGGAGCTTAGTTCAGCGAAGGAGGCTTGTGCCTGCCATTCTGCTGGACCTTTTCCTGGGGAAAGCTGGGTGACCTAGGTCAGACCCGTTTCCTTCCTTCCCTGTAGGTTTTTCTCATGACTGGGATTCCCAGTCTCTGGTGTTTTTTGTGCCCACAGTTCAGGCTGGGAAGGTGATCAGGGCATGCAGGCCTGTGGCTCTGGTCTGGTGACCTAGGATCTCTTCAAAGTTCTGGCTGGCTGTCCGGGGAATGGACCGGGCTGGGTCCCAAACTTTGGGGCTTCCTCTCACCTGGAAAACAGGGTCACTGTTGTTTTAGGGCCCACAGTTCAGTCCCTTGGTCACTGTACCGAAAATGTTGTTCTGCAGCTCAGACGCAGAGTCCTCCTGGCACAGCCATTTTGTCCTGCCCTACATGGTATATTCTAAACTGGAAAAAGACTTCAGAATAAAAATGATTATTAGTTTAAAATATCCTTGCTAATTTAATCTCATCTGGTGAATTTTAGTGCATAGACATGTTTTCACAAAAGAATTTAAAACATGTTTTGATGGACTGTTTTTGACATTTCCAATATTTAAATAAACTTTCATTGTTGAGAGTAAAGAGTATTAAGCAAACATCTAAAAAAATACAAGTCTTGGAAGAAATCTCAAGAAAAAAAATACTCTCAACTGGGGCTGGAGATAGCTTAGTGGTTAAGATTACACACTGTTCTTATAGAGACTTTTTAGAACCTGTGTGAGAGGCTAATGATCCCTTGACATTCCATCTCCAGATGATATAATGCCACTTTCTGACCTCTGTGATTACCTCTATTCATACAAACTGAGAGAGAGACATACCCATGCTCATTGAAATTGCAAAATAAGGTAATGGCAAATGAAGTTATAAATAAATAAATGCAGTTTTATTGGAAGTAGGGGTGGGAGGAGGGAAAAGTGCTTGCCAATGGAGGAAGAGAGAGAGAGAGAGAGAGAGAGAGAGAGAGAGATATGAATTAGAAGAGAGATAGAGAGAGAGAGAGGAGACTGAGAAGAAAGACAGAGAAGGGGAACCAAAATGGCTGGATTATACAGTGAAGGACCTCTGGGAGAGGAAAAACCCAGCCCCAGGGCTGGGGAATTCAGGGTAGAGGACAGGCCATGTCAGCCATGCCCTACAGCCGGTAAGGACCAAGGGATGCCTGAAACCAAACACATAGCTTATAAGTAGTAAAGCTAAATGTTTAAAATATGTTCAATTAAGTGAAAGCATAAGTACAATCTATCAGAATCTTTCAAGACATTTAAATCAGTTCATAAAATAATATTTGTGTCATTTACTGTAGAAGAATTTCAATCCAGTAACATGGCTGCTGATCATATCCAAAGACCTTCTAGGTTTATTTGATCTGGCTGGAATGTAGACAAGTGCTTAGTAAATTCCTTTTATCCAAACAATGAAAGTTAAAGTTAGTTTGTAGAAAGACGCACCCATATTTGAAAGTAGTGTCTAATTCAAAGGCAGAAAAATTGATGAACCAGAGAAAGATCTGACAAAATAATATATTCCCAACTCTCATGAGAGCAGTGCAGAGAGAAGGAGAGGAAGCAATTTTACTGAGTTTTACAGAGATAGGTTGAAGAGAGAACAAGTTAGACACCAGAAAAGACAGAATGAGCCAGTGAATGAGAGGGTGCCAGAAGATTAGAACAGGTTATTAGAGTTGTTTTGAGGCATAGCAGAGGAATTCAATCAAAGCCAAGAGAAGCAATTTTGAATCAGTCAGCTTAAAAGGAGTTTTGAGCCAGATAGCTGAGTTGAACCTGCCAGCCAGTGTTCAGAAAAAGCTAAACTAGGTGAGCTTATTCAGCAGTAAGATGTTGAAAACATTTTAGGTCTAGATTTAGGCTAGAAATTTCCAGTTCTAGGCCTAGGTTAGCAGAGAGAGGCAGTAAGCTCCCCAAATGACTATTACTTTAGACAAATAAAAGATAATTTATGATTGACTGCATGATCTAGGAAAAATAATTTTAAATCAATTGCCTATGACTATATATTAAAATTTTGAATGAGAGAACAAATAAAACAAACAACCATGGAAATCAATCAAATAAACTATATTAAAAGCAACTAGGAGAAAACAAATGATAAAAGAACAATGAAAAAACAAATGTAATTGAAAGCAGAAATTCAACAAAAATAATTAAACCTCAAAGTTGATTCTTTGAACAAAATTAGACAGGCCAAATGGAATAGACATCAGAAGCAGAAGGCAGGGAACAGAACAGGAGCCTACTTTAGAGGGTTGCTGAAAGACTCTACTGATCAGGGTGTTGAAGCAAATACTGAGACTCACAGCCAAACTTTGGGCAGAGTGAAGGGAATCTTGTGGAAGAATGGGGGAGATAGAAAGACCTGGAAGGGATGGGAGCTCCACAAGGAGACCAATAATACCAAACAACAACAACAACAAACAAAACAAAACAAAACAAACAAAAAACAACTGAGCCCAGGGGAAACTTCAGACACTGATATTCCAACTAAGGACCATGCATAGAGATGACCTAGACTCCCTGTTCAGAGGTAGCTCATAGGCAGCTCAGTCTCCAAGTGGAAATAAGGGGATCAGGGTCTGTCTCTGACATGAACTCAGTGGCTTGCCCTTTGATCAGTTCCCACTGGGGGCAGGGGGAAGCAGCCTTGCCAGGCCGCTGAGGAAGACAATGAAGCCAGTGCTGATGAGGCCTGATAGGATAGGGTCAGATAAAAGGAGAAGAGGACCTCCCTTATCACTGGAATAAGAGAGGGGCATAGGAGAAGAAGGAGGGTGGGTGGGCTGTGAGGAGATGAGGGAGCAGTCTACAGTCGGAATAAAAAGTAAATAAATTTTAATAAATTGTAAATAATAAATTTTAAAAAGAAAAAATTAGACTTCTAACTAGGTCAATTAAGAGAAGAGAAAAGAGACAAAAATTAGAAATTTGAGAAATGAATAGAAAGATATATTGTGCTTCTTGGATATTTGAGTACATTTGAAAACCTACACAACTTCTCAGCTTTTTGAAATTCATACCTGTAAAAACTTACACCAGAGATAAGAAGCTTTCTGAGGAAGTTTATTATAGGAGTTGCATCTGTAAGAGTCTTCCAGAAAAGAGCAACAATTCTGGGTGGTCTGTGGCTAAATCATTCCAGCTGTTTAAGAAAGAATCTAAGTAAAATTTCTCAACAGAAAATAGGACAAGTTGAATGTCACCAAATCTATAAAGACAAATACAGAGTGACTAATTGTCGTTGGGCACAAATATGCAACTATTTTTAGCCTTTGATGGTCAAATATGATAACATCAACAAAATATATAAAAAAATCATATAACTCGTCCAGAAAAGCTGGCTTGCTCTAGATTTCTCTGTCTCAAAATATATGGTAGAGACTACATAAAGACATTTGACTTTGATCTCTACTTATGCCAAGACAGGGACACTTGCTCACATACAACATTGCATATGTTAACATAATGCTTAAAGTTCAACACTAAGTGTTCCAGCTGAGAGCACCACTAAGTTTAAAAAAACTGCTTTAAAACGTCTAAAATAAAAAACCTTCTTTCAGCACAATATTATATGTTTTCCTTACTTCTTTAAGGCAAATAATAAAAATGAAATATGATATGTGGATGAAAAATTAGAACATCTTTATTTCTATTAGTTAAAGTTTATTCACTTTGGAACCCCCCTGTAGCTCCCTCCCACTTCCCCTCCCAATCCCACCCTCTTGCCTCCCCACCTGTGTCCCTCTCCCAATCCTTTGATAAGGGAGGTCCTCCTCCCCTTCCCACTGATCCTAGTCTATCAGGTCTCATCAGCAGTGGCTGCATTGTCTTCTGTGTCCTTGCAAGGCTGCTCCCCCCTCAGGGGGAGGTGATCAAAGAGCAGGCCAGTCAGTTCATGTCAGAGACAGTCCCTGTCCCCATTGCTATGGAACCCACTTGGATGCTAAATTGCCATAGGCTACCTCTGTGCAGGGGTTCCACTCCATGAGTGGTCCTTGGCTGGAGTATCATTCTCAGAAAAGACCCCTGTGCCCAGATTTTTGGATCTGTTGCTGTCCTTGTGGAGCTCCTGTCCTCTCCAGGTCTTACTCTTTCCCACTTCTTTCATGATTCCCTGCACTCTGCCCAAAGTTTGGCTATAAGTCTCAGAATCTGCCTCGATACCCTGCAGGGTAGAGCCTTTCAGAGGCCCTCTATGGCAGGCTCCTGTCCTGTTCCCTGTTTTCTCCCTCCTCTGATGTTCAACCTCTTTACATTTCTGAATGTGGATTGAGCATCTTAGCCAGAGTCCTCCTTCCTGATTAGCTTCCTTAGGTGTACAGATTATAGTATGTTTATCCTATATTATATGTCTAATATCCACTTACGAGTGAGTATATACCCTGTGTGTCTTTCTGCTTCTAGGATACCTCACTTAGGATGATCTTTTCCAGTTCCCACCATTTACCTGCAAATTTCATGATTTCCTTGATTTTTTTTTATTGCTGAGTAATATTCCATTGTTCAGATTACCACAATTTCTGTATCCATTCTTCAATTGAGAGACATCTTGGTTGTTTCCAGATTCTGGCTATTACAATTAAAGCTACTACAAACATGGTTGAGCAAATGTCCTTGTTGTGTACTTGAGCATCTTTTCTGTATATGCCTAGGAGAGGAATAGCTGGATCTTGAAACAGCACTATTCCTAATTGTTTGAGAAAGTGCCAGATTGATTTCCAAAGTGGTTGTATAAGTTCACATTCCTACCAGCACTGGAAGAAGATTCCTCTTTCTCCACAACCTCTCCAGCATGTGTTGTCACTTGAGTTTTTGATCTTAGCCATTTTGATGGGTGTAAGGTGAAATCTCAGGGTCGTTTTGATTTGCATTTCCCTGATGACTAAGGACATTGAATATTTCCTTAAGTGTTTCTCTGCCATTTGATATTCTATTGATAATTGTGTTTAGCTCTGTACTCCATTTTTTATTGGATTGCTTGATTTGTTTCTGTTTAACTTCTTGAGTTCTTTATATATACTGGATATTAACCCTCTGTCAGATATAGGGTTGGTGAAGATCCTTTCCCAATCTGTAGGCAGTCGTTTTGTTTGAATTTCTCTCTTTTTTTTCATCTATTCTCCAGTCTTGAACTATTTTATTTAATTCAATCATCGGTTTGCCACCCACCTTTCTTTTATCTTTTTTTCTTTGATGTCTTCAAGGGATTTGTTTATTTCCTCTATAAAAGTCTCTGTCATCTTCATAATACTGGATTTAAGGTTATTTTGTTGTGTTATGTCTGTATTGGGTATCCACGGCCTGCGGTAATAAGGTATCTGGGCTCTGATGATGCTATATTGCTATTGTTGTGTTCTTATGCTGGTTCTTTGCCACATAGGTTTGGGGTTGTTTTAAGTGTATGCTCTGATTTCTGAGTTTATATTTCTTAGTTGGATTTTTTGTTTCTTTGTTTTTCTTGGTTTCTTTCTGTTTCTTCCCTCGTCTTCTGGCCTGCAGTTTCGTGACCAGTGAATCTTCAGGTCCAGTAAGGTGTCTTTGATAGGGGTTTTGCAGCCTACTTGGTATCTGTGGTTCCTGGTATGTCATGGCCTCCAGCATAGCAAAAGTCTTCTGCCAGAGATATTGGATAGAACATAGAGCCCATGAGAAAGGATGAAATTTCGAGCTTTTGGAAAGGCTTCCAGAAGTGTTAGCAGGCAGTGGTGGTATCTTCCTTAGTGTCCTAGTGTTGATATTGGCTTCAGGTAAGCAGCTGGAGTCTTGGGCTGGAATATGGAGCCTAAGGGAAGGGTGCCATTCAAGGCCCCTGGACAGGCTTTATGGAGAGTTAGGGGGCTGTGGATAGTGTCTTATCTGGAGTGCCTAATACCTGTGTGTCCTCTGGGAAAGTAGCTGGGGTTTTTAGCCCTCTTCCCATTTTGAGCCTCTCATTCCAATCCCCTCGCCCAGTTTTTCAATAACTATCTGTCTATTTATCCTTCATACAGATATCCAGCCCTCCCGCTGTTGATCTTGGCCATTCTAACTGGTATAAGATTAAATATTAAAGTAGTTCTAATTTGGATTTCCCTGCTAACTAAGGATGCTGAACATGTAACTGTTTTCTGTTTACAACTGTACCCAAATTTTACTTGGGTTATTTGTTTTCTTGACATCCTTTCTTTTGGGTTCTTTGTGTAATTCAGAAATTAGCCCTACATCAGATATATAGCTGGTAAAAGTCTTTTCCAATTTAGTAGCCCCCTTTGTCACAATGATGGTGGCTCTCGCCACATAGAATCTTTGAGTTTCATGTGGTTCCATTTATTAATTTTTTTCTTAATTCCTGTGCTATTGGTGCTCTGTTGAGAAAGTCCTTTCCCTTTACTAATGAGTTCAAGACTGTTACTCACTTTCTCTAATTCAGTGTTACCAGTCTTATATTGAGGTTTTTGTTCTTTTGTGCTGAGGGACAGATTGGAGACAGAGAAAAAAAATTACTAATGCAAATGATAAACAACAGAGCTGGCTACTATTTGTAAAACAATTACCACTAGATAAAACTTTGTTGAAAAATGGCTAACAATATAATGAACCAGCACTTCCAAAATGTAATAAAATCATTCATTTATCCACAGATCCATGTAGCTCTGTAAACATTGGACAGATAAATGTGGTGAAAAGAAATTTAAAAAAAAATCTTTTTATAGTCAACCTACTGAAAATCAAACCTAAAGAGAAAATTTTCCAAACACTGTGAATAAAACACAGTGCAGGGAACACACCTGGCTCATCAGAGCCACAGCCCACAGAACAATAGGAAATCGCTAAGACCCTTAAAACACTTAGCAAACCAAGAATTCTACAGTCAACAGACATGTCTCCAAACAATGCCGGAGAAACAAAAACACTTTCACATAAGAGCTGAAGAGATTTGCTGCTGTCCAATCTATCAGACAAAGGCTGTCAATCACATTTCTGCAGGCTTTAGAAGGAGAAGCTATAGCATGGAAGAAGCAATGGAGGTGTCAGGCATTCCGCTTGTGAGGCTTACTTAAAAGAAGAATGCGTGCTTGTCTTTGAAGTTACTTAGAGATTAGCTTACTGTTTAGAAAAAAACATTAACGTCTTATCTAATGTAAATTTTGTAGATATAAAACATGTAAGAAAAATCATATTGGCACACCCAGAATCATAGGGTTTTCTTACTGCTTTCCATGCTAAAAAAAACTAGGGACTCCCCGTTTCTTTGTTCTCCCTAGAGAGGCAACTATAGTGCAAAAAATCCCCAAGAATATATAAGTGTACATTATGTTGTCTATAGTATATATAATTTTTGTATTGTCTGTTTGGCTAAAAGATAACAAATTTCAGATGGCACACTCCACAGTGCCTGAAGTCTGAAAAGAGAGGTGAAAACATTGTTCCAACTTAGAGGTCAATCTTGGCTACATTGTGAGCTCAAGGTCTGGTGGGACTATACTGAGATACCACCTCAAATAACAACAACAAAAAAAAAAACAATAACGAAAGTCCAACAAATAGGTAAGAACAAAAATTTAAGAATGTAGCAAATTGTTGGTCAATCCTAATGAGATGTACAAGTACATTAAATGTTATAAGACAGATCTTCCTATTTTAATAGTTAAATTGTACAGGAGGAAATGAGTTCAAATCCCAACATTCGCTTAAAAACTAGGCATTATTGTACTTGCCTGTAATATCAGAATTGAGGGATAGAGACAGGTGAATCCTAGGGTCCCTTCTGTTAGCCAGTTTAGCCAAAATTTTTGCCTTCTGGTTTAGTTAGATGCTCTGTTTCAAAGAGTGAGGTAGATTGTGATAATGGAAGACACCATATATTTTCCTCTGACAGCTACATGTAAACACATGCTCACACACATGATTACAACATATGCCAATGGTTCTCTCTGTCTCTGTTTCTCTCTGTGTCTCTGTCTCACACACACACACACACACACATGCACAGGTACATTCACATGTGCGCACACACGCACACACACACACACACACACACACACACACATACTGTCCAGAAGAGATTCCCATGGCATTTATTAAACTCACATGTTTGGCCTAAGCAGCAGATACAGGGATCCTGAAGAACGACAGAGAATTATTTCAAACACACCCACGTGCTGACTCCCCTGGCAGCTGCTCTAACAGATGTATGTTCATTGCTTTTGTAAATTAACACATCCCTTGGTGCCTGATACGTAGCTATTGGTATGACAAATTGCTTTGTCTTTATCTCTGTCAATAAGCCAACCAGAAGTCATCTTAATTGAGATGGTTTGATTTATATACTTGTTTTATACATACATATACCTGGAGTCACGGAAAAGTCTCTGTCACAAATTGTGTGTACATATGCATGTATGTGTTTGTAAAGGTGTTTATGTGTGTATTGTTGCACACACCAAATTTGCAAATATTCTAATTTTAACTTTAAAAGTACTATTTGCTATGAGGAACAACAAGAACTCAAAAGAAAGAAAGAAAGAAAGAAAGAAAGAAAGA
>CM053747.1:8678495-8698543 GCA_028658305.1 Pachyuromys duprasi
TATATATTGAAATGAATTTATATAAACTGAAGAAGCATCATGGGCTAATAATTTCTGAATGCTTTATAGCATTTTTACAGGAATTTTCTTCTTTTGTTATTTTTTAAATTTTATTTTTTAAATATTAGTTACAGTTTATTAACTTTGTATTCCAGCTGTAACCTCATTCCCTCCCAATCCTACCTTCTCTCCCTCATCGCCTCCCTGCCCCTTTCCAAGTCCACAGATAGGGGAGGTCTCCTCCCCTTCCATCTTACCCTAGCTTATCAGGTATCTTCAGGACTAGCTGCAATGTCCTCCTCTGTGGCCTAGCAAGGCTGCTCCTCCCTCAGGAGGGGGGGAGGGGTCAAAGATCCAACCATTGAGTTCATGTCAGAAATAGTCCCTGTTCCTCTTACTAGAGAACCCACTTGATTCTGAGCTACCATGGGCTACATCCAAGTAGGGGTTCTAGGTTATATCCATACATGATCTTTGCTTGGAGATACAGTCTCAGCATTTTGTCTTGAAAATGGCACATCATAAAAAGCATTGAATTGAAGATGGCATTAATGGATAAAAGAAGTAGTTTGGACTCTGTGCTGAGAACGTTCAAAGTTCAGATTTCTTCACAAGAAATTGGGTGAGCATCTGAGCATTGAAAAGAATTTGAAGCTGGAAAAAAAATGGTTCAGTGAGTAAAATGTTTGCAGCCCAAGTATGGGGTTCTCAGTTTGAATTACAGAATGCACGTAAGTCAGTATGCTTGAGACAGTAGTCTGGCATACTCAGTGGCAAAGCAGTGAAGAATCCTTGAATCAAACATGGAGGAAAGTGAGAACTAACCATCCCCTGACACTGTCCTCTGATTCCTACTGGTAAAATGTGGCACATATCACCCAAGTTGCATGCGCATGCACACACACACACACACACACATACACACACCATACACTGCATGCAAAATGGCTCTTTAAATTTTAAAACCAAAAAGAAGAGTTTGGAGAACGGTATACTATTTCTCAAATTCTCTCTTACTTCTCTCTCTCTCTCTCTCTCTCTCTCTCTCTCTCTCTCTCTGTGTGTGTGTGTGTGTGTGTGTGTGTGTGTGTGTGTGTGTATGTGTGTGTGTTTTAAGCAACAGGATTTATGGAAAAAAAGAAATAAGTGTTTCATTTTGTCCACTCATTGAATGTCATTTTACTTTAAGTGAATAACACTGCTGACAGCTGTTATTGCCCTGTATCCTAAGCTACACACTAAATATCATTTTCCCTGATCCTAATCATTTCTAAAACGCTTGCTGTTCAGAATAAATACCCACAAAATGAAAGCTTGTGTTTTAAAAGGAGACATTACTTTACAGTATGTTTGTTTATGCCCATAATCCCCATGATGAGAACACAACCTGCTTTTAAGATGTCAGAAACTGGTAATGCTCAACCTCACTGCATGCATTAAAACAGTCCCCAGACAAATTCTATCTTGTTATAGTATTGAATGTGAGAATGTCATTAGATATATTTTCTAAGTATATGACCACACACACACATATACACACACACACACTTATATATATATATATATAAAAGGATTTAAGCATGTAATAACTTATCATTTGTTTTTAATTACAAAAATGATTTGTAGCAAGCATTTTAAAATAGTTATATTGAATTTTTGGCATAATTATTCATTTAAATTTACTAGTTGATATGCTTTTGCTTCTTAGGATGCTACATACTTGTAAACCCTTTATAAATGTAGAAAAGAACATTTTTATGTTTTTGCCTCTTAGGGTGCACATATTTATAAATACTTCATAGATATGATTAAGTTGAAATGATCAGAAAATTGGCTTGAATCTTGGAAAATATTGTGGATAGAAAAAGTCATATCCATTTTGCCAACATTTTTATACTAGGGATATTTTGCTATCCAGTTGGCTTTGGAACAATTTACTTTACCAAGGAACCTCAAACTCTTAATTGTATATGGAAAGAAGCTTTATTAGGAAAAAAGGAGAGAGAGAGATAAAGAAAAAGAAAAAAAGACACAATAAAACAAGCCAAGAATTTCCTTAGAACAGGAAAGGGTGACTAATAACTCAGAGAATCCTGACCTTAAGACACCAATAGTGACATGATCTCTCCAAGAAAGCTGTAGATCTGCATTGAAGCATGGTAAATACAAATACCTATGTACTTTGTTTTATTCAGCAAGGGAAAGGTGAGAAATAGGTAACAGAAAACACAATGAAAGTACAAGTGCATGGCACAAAACATTCAGTTTTATTCTCAAGGAATTGCTCCATTATTTGGTGTTATTTAAAATATATTAAAACATATTACAATATATAACATTTAAATGAATATATTGAGTGTTAGTTTGATTAACCATAATATTTATATAACATATATTTATATGCATCCTTGTAACATATATATATATATATATATATGTATTTAGCTTAATACCGTCATAGAAGTCCATAATAAAACAAGAATGTAATTCCACTTCCTTTATAGCTAATGCTACCACACTTGATCTCACCCTTGTGTAATCCTTTCACTATTTTCTACAGTCATATTGATTATCATAAAAATATTTGTTTTTTTTACTCCCAGGAATATCTTTTTCATGCTCTTTTTTTCCTGATATGATACCCTGCTTTATAGTCTTTTTGAATCTTTCTAAGGATGTGTGTTCACATTATCTGAATGTCAGTCCTGGGATAGTTTCCCAGAGAGCCACTTTCTATCCCCTGAAGTAGATACTACATAGTCATTTATCAATAACAAACTGTTTATTTAATTATTTTTGATAAAATTTATCATTTTCTATAGTAAATTATTTTAAGGTGTTTCTACGTCTAGAATATCATTTTGTCATCAAATTACTGAAAGACTTATGCCAACAATATATACTGTTTATTTACTTATAATATATTTCTTAAATTTACCCTACACACCAATATTGATATAATGTTAGAACTAAGTAACTTAAAAACAGGCAGGAAAAATCTTCATTGTCTGAAAGGAGAGATTAAAATAGTTGAATGAGTAACTCTACAAAGTACTAGTGATAATAGGATCTGACAGATTTTACTCTGGCAATCCCCAGGTAACTTTCAACTCATTTTAGATACATTGTAACTGGCTTTACCTTGACCAGATTTTTCTTAGTTAGGATTCAATAGACACACTCTCCCAACAGACCTAGGATGTAATTTAAACTGTATCTAGCAGATTTACCCTTCATCAGATAACACTTAAGAACATAAGCAAAAGCTTCCCCCACACAGTTAAAGAAACTGTTGCTGGGACTGGAAAAATGGCTTTTCAAAGCACTAGTTGTTCTCAAAAGAGGGCCCAGTTTCAGTGCCCAGAGTTCAGTTGGTGTCTATGACTGTCAAATAATCTATTACAAAGAATACAGCTCCCTCTTATGTCCTCCATATCAAGCACCAATTCACTTCACACAAATATACACAGGCAAGCAAAACACTCGTGTGTATACACCAAGAAACAACAAATACTTGTTCATATGCTAATGACATTTTTAAATTATCTAAACCAATAAAATAAATTTATCAATAAATGAATTAATATATTGATGTGTACATATCCTTATACCTTTTTAATTTTCAGTGTATTATGACACTCTTCCTTTTCTCTTTGTGCTGATATCTTTTTACAAATACATTTATATCATTGAATAATGGAAAATCCTCATTACTTCATAACTGAATTATCTCTTTGTAGATCATATGTCAAACTAAAGTAACATTCTGTCATACAAGGGATTATGAATTTAAAATAAAATATTTAAACATTTGTTTATATGTTTATTAGTGCATATAGTTATGTTTCATTTGTTTGTTTATGGCTATAGAATAAAAAATAAGTATTTACTTCCAGAAAATAAGCAATAATCAAATATCTGTATCATGTGTCACATTAATGAACATTATGGAGAGTCAAAGTTTATAATTTCTTACTAAACTAAAGCAAACAGACATGTATACCCTTGTAACTCTCCACATACTTAAGTCTTAGGTCGGTAAGTTACTCTTATGTGATCTTTTCCTGGGGAAAGTAATAACCATGTATTCAGCTTCAACAGGGGCCACTGGTTTAGAAAGAGACCAAAGGCCAAAGGCAGGATTCCATTCTGCTGTAGATTGGTGAACAATAGTTTATGGTAGCGTAACTTACACGAAGATGAGAAAGTTATAAGCAGTTGCTCCACAACAGACAAAATTTTTGTCTTTTTCCTGACAACAGTTCATGGTCTTCCTTACTCACGGAGAGGTGGAACCTCCTGAGCCCATCTCTCCATTCATGAAAGACTACTTCTGTACCTCATCTTCTGCAGCCCACTATGAATAGTCACATTTGCTGCAAGTTCATGATTACAATGTCCGTGTCATGACTGGCAAACAACATTCCACAGGATTTACACAACAGGAAACAATAGTATTATAAAATATGAATGTTCTACATTTACAGAGTTTAAAGTTCAGATAGGTTTAGATTTCAAGGGTCACCATCTCATTTAAACATCTGTAACACAAAACTTATATCTTTTACAGGCACAATGCTATTAATTCTAGGAATGACACATGGAGAAGACATCATGAAAAACATCGTTTAAACTAAGGAATAAAAATAAAAAACGGAATCTTCCTTATTAGGGTAAAATGCAATATTATATACAAATATAACATGGAATACACTAAACATTTGCAATAACATCCTGTGTTTTTAAATTTTGCTAGATATATATTTTCCTCAGAATGTGGACTGATTTAAAAGTTGTCAGTAAATGAGTACAATAAATTAATAAATACTTAGTAGAGTTAAATTTTCCAAAGAATCTTCTAGTTGGCTTTTGTGGCTGTTCCATTTGAACATGTTCTGTTCCCCGGATAAACTAATTCTTGTTAATATTGCCAGAAGCAAAGAACAGGTAAATGGGGTAGCATGCCTGATTTTTGTCTTCCTGATGTTTTCTGCCTTTTTCATCCATGTGGGCAAAGCTTCTTTGAACTCCATGAATATTTGGTGTGATGCAGAGATAAAGGGGAGCACAAAGCAATAAGTAAGCAAAAGGAGTGAAGGCTGTAAGCTTCTTGCCTTGAAAGAGCTAAGCCTCCAAAGAAGTCATCCTTACCATGACAGACTTACGACTAAAGGACAAAAAAGCAAAGGAAGATCATGGGAGTACTTCCTCAAATATAATATGAACCATCTCAACGTCCTTAGTCATCAGGGAAATGCAAATGAAAATGACCCTGAGATTTCACCTTATATCCATCAGAATGCCTTAGATCAAAAACTCAAGTGACAACAAATGCAGGAGAGAATGTGGAGAAAGGGGAATCCTTTTCCATTGCTGGTGGGAATGTAAACTTGTACAACCACTTTGGAAATCAATCTGGTACTTCCTCAGAAAAATAGGTATAGTGCTCCCTTAAGACCTAGCTATACCACTCCTAGGCATATATCCAAAAGATGCTCAAGTACACAACAAGGACACTTGCTCAACCATGTTCATAACAGCTTTATTTGTAATAGCCAGAAGCTGGAAACAACCCAGTTGCTCCTGAGTTGAGGAATGGATACAGAAATTGTGGTACATTTACACAATGGAATACTACTCAACAATTAAAAACAAGGAAATCATGAACTTTGCAGGTAAATGGTGGGATCTAGAAAAGATCAACCTGAGTGAGGTTTCCCAGAAACAGAAAGACACATATGGTTTATACTCACTCATAAGGGAGTATATTAGATATATAATATAGGATAATCATACTAAAATCTGTGCACCTAAGGAAGCTAAGCAAGAAGGAGGACCCTGGTTAAGATGCTCAATCTTCATTCAGCAAGGCAAATGAGAGGGACATCAGAAGAGGGAGAGAACAGGAAGCAGGACAGGAGCCTACCACAGAGGGCCTCTGAAAGACTCTATCCAGAAGGGTATCAAAACATATGCTGAGATGCATAGCCAAACTTTGGGCAGAGTTCATGGAATCTTATGAAAGAAGGAGGAGATAGAAAGACCTCTTGGGAACAGGAGCTCCACAATGGGAGCAACAGAACCAAAAAAATCTGTGTGAAGGGGTCTTTTTTGAGACCAATTCTCCAAACAAGGAACATGCATGGAGATAACTTAGAACCCCTGCACAGAAGTATTCCAAGGCAGCTCAGTATCCAAGAGGGTTCCCCAATAATAAGACCAGGAGCCATCTCTGACATGAACTCATGGGTTAGCTCTTTGATCACCTCCACCTAAGGAGGAAGCAGCCTTACCAGTCCACAGAGAAAGACAAAGAAGCCAGTCCTGATGAGACCTGATAGAATATGATCAGATGGAAAAGGAGGAAGACCTCCCCTATCATTGACTGGGGGAAGGGCATAGGAGAAGAAGAGGTAGGGAGGGTAGGATTGGGAAGGGATGGAGAGAGGGCTACAGCTGGGCTACAAAGTGAATAAACTGTATTTGATAAAATAAATAAATAAATAAAACCAGAAATATAAAAGAAGATGTGTTGTCCGTATATGCAACAGAAATCTCAAAAGTTTGCATGCCAAAGCAGGACAACTTGTACTTGGTGACTCATAAGCACAGCTATCAGAAATAGTTAATCATTCTTACAGGTAGTTTTACTTTACAATGTATAAAGTAGACCATGATATCAAAGGGCATTATGAAATGCAATTTTGTTCTTTAAGGACCAAGTAAATACATAAATATCACACAGAGTTACCTCACTAAGTCATGATAAGGACTATTTATTCATTGTCAACGGTCTCTCTCTTTGGTTGAATTTTGGTACCTGGGATGTCAGTACTATCGCAAATTTTGTATTTTACCAAAAGTATTAGTGAATGAATTTTCTGAGAAGGCCTCAGGCAAGAAACAGTTCCTGTAGAGCTCACAGGAGACACTGGATGATGTTAAGCCATAGTGGGCTCAGATCTCTATGGAAAGAAATAGGCCCAAATGCCTAAAATCAGAAGTGAGAGTGTGAGTATGTTTGCACAAGAGTGGATGTTCATGCAGTAGACCACCATGCTCTACATTCCTGTGTCAACAGGACAAGTAATGATATCTCTACAAAGGCTTACTAGGCAGGAATTTAAGAGGTATGCTATAGACCAAGTACTGTACCTCATACTTTCAGCCCTTATTATTTTGGGCATGTTTGTTTACCACCTCACCTGGATTTTTATAAATTCACAGAAGTAGAAGCAACTAGAGAAAATAATTGACTACCTACATGACCTAAGCCTTCATTATTTGTCATTATTTGAAGTTTTTTTTAATATTTATTTATTTTTAAAAATGTATTTTAATTGGATTGCTTGGTTTATTGTTTTTTTTTAATTTCTTTAGTTCTTTATATATTCTGGATATCAGCCCTTTGTAAGATATAGGGTTGGTGAAGATCCTTTCCCGGTGTGTAGGCTGTCACTTTGTTCCGATGACACTGTCTTTGCTTTACAGAAGCTTTTCAGTTTCATGAAGCTTTTCAGTTTATCAATTGTTGCTCTAAGAGCCTGTGCTGTTGGTGTTCTGTTCAGGAAGTTGTCTCCTGTGCCAATGAGTTCCAAGGTCTTCCCCACTTTTTTTTCTAACCGATTGAGTGTATCTAGTTTTATGTTGAGGTCTTTGATCCACATGGACTTCAGTTTTGTGCTGGGTGATAAATATGGATCTATTTTCATTTTTCTGCATGTAGACATCCAGTTGAACCAGCACCATTTGTTGAAGATGCTCTCTTTTTTCCATTGAATGTTTTTTTGCTTCTTTGTTGAAAATCAAGTGTTCATAGGTGTTTGGGTTTATTTCTTGGTCTTCTATTCGGTTCCATTGATCTACTATTCTGCTTCTATGCCAATACCATACCATTTTTATTACTATTCCTCTGTAGTACAGCTTGAGATCAGGGATGGAAATATCTCCAGATGATCTGTTTATGTACAGGATCATTTTGGAAATTCTGGGTTTTTGTTTCTCCAAATGAATTTGAGAATTTTTCTATCAAGGTCTGTAAAGAATTGTATTGGTATTTCGATGAGAATTGCATTGAATCTGTAGATTTCTTTTGGCAGGATGGCCATTTTCACTGTTAATCCTACCAATCTATGAGCACGGGAGATTTTTCCATCTTCTGATATCTTCTTCAAAATCTTTCTTCATAGACTTCAAGTTTTTTTTTTTCAAACAGGTCTTTCACCTGCTTGGTTAAAGTCACCTCAAGGTACTTTATGTTTTTGGTGGCATTTGTGAAGGGTGTTGTTTTCCTGATTTTTTTCTCGGCCCTTTTGTCTTTGGTATACAGAAAGGCTTCTGATTTTTTTGAATTATTTTTGTGTCCAGCCAGTTCTTGAAGGTGTTTATCAGCTGAAGGAGTTCTCTGGTTGAATTTTTGGGGTCACTCATGTATACTATCATGTCATCTACGAATAGTGAAATTTTGACCTCTTCTTTCCGATTTGTATCCCCTTGATCTCCTTTACTTATCTTATTGCTCTAGTTAGGACCTCCAGTACTATGTGGAATAGATATGGAGAAAGTGGGCAGCCTTGTCTTGTCCCTGAAAAATGGGGTACAGAGCTAAACAGAGAATTCTTTGTAGAGGAATATAGAATGGCAGAGAAACACCTAAAAATATGTTCAACGTCGTTAGCCATCAGAGAGACACAAATCAAAACGACCCTGAGATTTCACATTACACCTCTAAGAATGGCAAAGATTGAAAACTCAAGTGACAACAAATGCTGGAGAGGTTGTGGAGAATTGGGAACCCTCCATTGCTGATGGGCATGTAAACTTGTACAACCACTTTGGAATTTAATCTGGTGCTTTCTCACACAATTAGGAATAGTGCTTCCTCAAGATCCAGCTATACCATTCCTAGGCATATATCCAAAAGACGCACAAGTACACAACAAGGACATTTGCTCATATATGTTTGTGGCAGCATTATTCATAATAGTCAGAACCTTGAAACAACCCAGATTTCCCTCAGTTGAGGAATGGGTACAGAAATTGTGGTACTTTTACACAGTGGATTACTACTAAGCATTTAAAAATGAGGAAATCATGAAATTTGCAGGCAAATGGTGAGATCTAGAAAAGATCATCTTGAGTGAAGTATCCCAGGAGCAGAAAGACACACATGGTACATTCACACTTATATAGTCCTATAAGATAGGATAAATATACTAAAATATGTGCACCTAAAGAAGATAAACAAGAAAGAGCACCCAGAGTAAGATCATCAAACCTCACTTAGAAAGACAAATGGGATGGAAAATTGGAGTAGGAGAAAACAAGAAACAGGACAGGAGCCTACCACAGAGGGACTCTGAAAGACTCTACCTAGCAGCTTATCAAAGCAGATGCTGAGACTCATAACCAAACCTTTGACAGAATGCAGCTAATCATTTGATAAAAGGGGAGTTAGTATGTTCTGGAGAAGACAGGAGCTCCACAAGGACAAAATATATCAGGACATGGGGGTCCTCTATGAAACTGCTTGCTCCAACCAAGGACCATGTATGGATATAACCTAGAACCCCTGCTCAGATGTAGCTCATGGTAGCATAGTACCCAAGTGGGTTTCCCTAGAAAGGGGAACAGGAACCATTTCTGACATGAACTCAATTACTGGCTCCTCTACCTCCCCTCCCCAACCCTGAGGAAGTAACAGCCTTGCTATGCTACAGAGGAGGATATTGCAACCAATCTTGAAGATACCTGATTATCTAAGGTCAGATGGAAGGGGAGGAGGACCTCCCCTAACAGTGGACTTGGAAAGGGACAGGGAGGAAATGAGGGAGGGATGATGGAATTGGGAGAGAATGAGGGAGGGCCTACAGCTGGGATACAAAGTAAATAATCTGTGATTAATATAAAAAATTTAAAAATTATATTTTATATTTATTGGTATTTTGTCTACATGTATGCACACTACAAGAAGTACTATGATACCATGGAACTACCATTCTAGTCAGTTGTAAACCACCATGTGTCTGCTGGGAATTGAATGCTGGTCCTTCTGGAAAATTGAACCCAGTGATCTTAACTGTTGAGCTGTCTTTCCACCCATGGGATCCAAGTTCTTAATTGACTCATCCTTACTACTACATATCTGCTTAAATTTTCACTCATGTCTTTCAGAAAGCCTGGAAACAGATAATTCCACAAAGAATCTCACCAATCTATACATTCACTTACTGTGTGCTCATAATCAGTGGTCTTTCTTTGACTTCTGAGCACTGATCTAAAGAACATACAAATTGGCATAGGTGAGTATTTAGCTTTATACTGTAGGGTATATATATCCTCCTCTCAAGAAATAAGATATAGTATTTATACAAAGGCAGTCCTGTATGCTGGAGGTTTGCCATTAGATGCAAAGACAGATAAGACTACTGACTGAATGGTAGTTCCATGGGTACATATTCCCTCTTCTGGTGTACATATATGTAGACAAAATATAAATATCTATATATATGTAAATGTGCATATATTTGAAGTAAATAAAATTTAACAACAAAACAAAATGTCAACAGCAACAACAAAAACTTGGATTCCAAATAATGAAGGCTCAGGTCACGCTGATAAATAATACTTCTGAGGGCTTCTGAGAGGTATTGCTTCCCTGCTGAAAAAACGTGCAGTCTACTGGGTTAATGTGCCAGTATAAAGGTTCTGGTATTGTGAGTCCCACGGTATCTCAGCCCTTTCTAGCCAAGGTGGTTGTAACACAGAGAGGGAAGCTCTTCCTGCTTCAGAGCTGACTCCAAGTAAAGGCTTTGAAAACTAAGAAGGCTCCACTAGATGGTATCCACAGCCATGAAGACAAACACATCCATCTTTCCATGTGCCTAGATGCAGTGGCTTCTTAAACAGGCCTTACATCCTGAAGCTAACCCTTAAGAAAATCTTGACCACAGTTCTGTTAAGAGCCCTCTGACCAGCTATGAGGAATGCAAAAGGCAAGAAGCACCAGCACTGTGTCCATCTTGGATGTTGGGGGCCAAAAACAATAAATCAAATGTGCTGAGAAGTGCTGAGGAAATTACACAGCCAGGGTCAGTATCCTGGTTGGTCCTGATGAAGAGAAAGTGTATGCATGGCATAAAAGAGGCTTGGACATTATCAGGATTATTCAGATCATTTAAACTGAAACACCAGCAAATTGTAATTAAAACTTTTTTTTAACCACTGAGAGAGGAAGAATGAAAAAGAGAGGAGAGAGAAATTTCCCAGTGAAGGAATGAAGATTCTCAAAGAAAGTGAAAGTCATATCCAGTAAGAGAACCTCCTTTAAATCCCAGCTAGCCCCTGGGCCCTGGCGCCTGAGCTGGGTGCTCTGGTAACTGTATTTAGTTGGGGCTTTCTCTGGCAGTTGGATTCCTGGGTCCTCTTGAAAAGGCAATTTACAGTCAAAATGAATGCTGTGTTATTTGTAGGAGTGCCAAAGAGTGCATGTGGGAAACTCTGGCTTTGTCCAAAATGAACCGTTATTTGGATGGACATATAACATGAATGAGCCTTACTCAAAAGACTCTTTTTATTTTTTGTGACTCTTTATTACCTCAAGTGCTGAATAACATACACCAGACAAAAAGCATAAAGAAATTAATTTACCCATGATGCACAGAGAGAACAGGGCTTCTCTTACAAGTGTGTGTAGCTACCTGCAGACTCTCCAGCTAAAGAGGAGAAAAGCACCTTTTGCCTGTGGTTATTTTGTTTCTCTGCTTTGCTGACCTGGATCTCAGTGAGTCACATTCATCTGCATGTCTGCTGGTTCTTCTCTACCAACTTTAGCTTGTGTGTAATTGCTGCACTGGGAAAGCTTTGCAAAAAGATTGGACAGGATCCCTTCTAAGGAGTGATTTATATATATAACCTTTGACCCAATTATTTTTTTTAATTCTGTAGAGAAGTTCTAAGATGTATGAAAATATACATAGGAAATATGGCCTGTCCTTTGGAATTGTGTAAATTAAAAGCAACTTAAATGACCATTGACATGAATGTAATTAACATTACAGTTATATGTGTACCTTGGGGAAAAATGTTTTGGCAAATTGTGACAACATACAAGCAGTTGCATCTTTAACAACTTTCATGAAATATGTGGTCCTTGCACCCACTTCTCTCTCTGCTCTTATTCCTTCACATAGAAATATTAGTGTTAGACAGTATCATTAACGTATCTCCCTGCATATAGCCTTCAAGGCTATTTTTCCTTGAAAGTATAATATGTAGCAAAGATTCAAAGTATAGCCAGGAAGGCACAGCTATAGTCAGATTTCACAGTTGGACACATGACAATAAAGACAAACTGCTACAGAAAAAAAAAAAAAGGACTCAATGCGTCCTGTTATAGTGGAATTCCTGAATAATTGCTTATGATAAGATGTTAGAACACCCCTCCAGAATGGAGGAAGTATTAAGTATGAGAAAAGGGAGATTAGATATCTGTTGCTATGGTGATTTCATGTTTCTATGGGAGATAATAAAATGCTTAGAATGATTATCTTTAAAGGTGAAAGAAATAAAAATTTGTTAACATTAGAGAATGTGTATAAGACAAAGAAGGCCAAAATTGAGGTGTAAAATACAGCACTAGAGCAACAGATCTCCAGCTTCCTTCTCAGCATTCATTCATCAGGCCTGACTCTAACTACGAAAATAAAATCTTAGGTACTGAGTAAAGTTACTGGTCTGTGCAATTACAAGCCATATGTCTGCAGATTTGGGAGCTGGTGATGTTAGTGTAGTCTTCACTTTTACAAGATGATATTCACAAGCTACTCCATCTTTCCACATTCACTGATACATGAAAGGTTACATAACACCAAAAAGAACAAAACAAAATACATGCACAAATACCTTTGAGCCAGAATCTATGACATCTCTTTGTCCTGCTTGTATTACATAGTAACCCTGGGGGAGTCTCAACACAGTTTCTCAAAGAGGGGGTGCTGGAGTTGCTAGGAAGTTTAAGGTATGTCCTCTGACTAGCTGTAGGATATAACAAAGCTACTGGTAGGAATGAGGACAAGAATACATGAAACCAATGAAAGGCTGCAAAATCAGGGCAACACATCATAAAACAGCACACCAATCTTTCCCCTTCCTCTTACCATGTTTACTAGCATGTCTGATATAGCTTTATCCACATTTAAAAAAGAAGGGCATATAGTATTAATCTTTCTTTATTTGACTCATTTCAATTAGCACAAATCCCTTCAGTACCATCCATTCTTGTTGAAAACACCCTATTGTTTAAAAGGCTGGATAACATTCAGGTACTGGTGTTCTCCAAATCTTTATCTAGTCATTGGTATGTTGAACACAGGCCTGCAGTGAGCATTGGCACAGCTCAGCTTTTGCTACATAGATTTCAATCTCTTTCCCAAGACACCAAACATGCAGTGGATCATGGCACTGTTCTTAATGGAGTTGGCGAAAGAACCTTCAGAGATTGTCGTTACTATGTTTAAGTATGTGCTATGTATCCCTGATCTCTCCAAGACTTTAAACATGAATGGATGTTGGATTTTGATAAATGATTTTGGCAACTAAGGAGATGATCATGTGGTTTTTATCCTTTAGTTTATTTATATGGTGGGTTAAGTTGATGAATTTCCATATATTGAACCATACCTGCATGCCTGGGATGAAGCATACTTGGTTATGGTGTATGATACCTTTTATTTGTTCTTGGATTTGGTTGGTGAGTATTTTACTGAGTATTTTTGCATCACTGCTCATAAGAGAGACAGGTCTGAAGTACTCTTTTTTTGTTGTTGCTGAGCCTTTGTGTGTGACTTAGGTATCAAGATGATTGTGGCGTCATAGATGAGTTTGGAAATGTTCTTTTCTGTTTCTATTTTGTGGAATAGTTTGAAGAGAATTAAAGTTAGCTCTTCTTTGAAAATCTCAGAATTTTGTGCTGAAACCATCTGGCCCTGGGCTTTTTTATGAAAGGGACACCTACGATGACTGTTTCTATGTCCTTGGGGGATATAGAACTATTTAATCCATTTACCTGATGTTGATTTAATTTTGGTAAATGGAATTTATCACAAAATGTCCATTTCAAATAGATTTTCATATTTTGTGGCCTATAGGCTTTTGTAGTAAGACCTAATGATTGGATTTTCTCAGTGTCTGTCTTGTTTAAAGTCTTGGAGAGATCATGGATACAAGGCACATACCTAAACAGATTAAAGACAATATGCAGCAAGCCTATAGCTAACATTGATTAAATGGAGAGAAACTTAAAACAATCCCACTGAAGTCAGGGACAAGGCAAGGCAGCCCACTCTCTCTGTATATCTTCATTTGAAGTCCTAGCTAGAACAATAAGACAACTAAAGGAGATCTAAGGGAATAAAAACCAGAGAAAAAGAAGGCAAAATATCACCATTCACAGATGATATGACATTATACCTGAGTGACCCCAAAAATTCAATCAGAGAACTCTGTCAGCTGATAAACACCTTCAGCAAAGTGGCTGGATACAAAATTAAATAAAAATCATTACCCATCTTGTATACCAAAGACAAAAAGAAAGTGGGGAAAATATAGCCTTCAAAATAGCCACAAATAACATAAAGTACCTTAGTGTGACTCTGATCAAGCAAGTGACAGATCTGTTAAAAAAAAACAACAAATAAAAAAAATACTTCAGTTCTCTCAGGAAAGAAATTAAAGAAGATATCAGAAGATGGAAAGATCTCCCATGCTCATGGACCAGAAGGATTAACAGTGAAAATAGATATTCTGCCAAAAGCAATCTATAGATTCAATACAATTCCCTTCAAAATACCAACACAATTTTTTACAGAACTTGAAAGAACAATTCTCAATTTCATATGGCAAAATAAAAAAACTCAGAATTGCCAAAACAATCCTGTACAACAACAGATCATCTGGAGATAACTCCATTCCTGATTTCAATCTGTACTATAGAGCAATAGTAATAAAAACTGCATGATAATGGCATACAAAAAGAATGGTGGATCAAGGGAATCGAAAGAACACCCAGAAATAAACCCCCACACCTATGGCTACATGATTTTTTACAAAGAAGCCAAAATAATACAATGGAAAAAGGACAGCATCTTCAACATAAGGTCCTGGTCTAACTAGATATCTACATATAGAAAAATGCAAATAGATCCATACTTATCACTCTGCACAAAGCTAAAATCCAAGTGTCTCTGACATGAACTCAGTGGCTGGCTGTTTGATCACCTCCCCTTGAGGGGAGAGCAGCCTTATGAGGCTACAGAGGAAGACAATGCAGCTAATCCTCATAAGACCTGATAGGCTAGGGTCAGAGGGCAAGGGAGGAGGACCTCCCCTATCAGTGGACTTGGAAAGGGGAATGGGAGGAGATGAGAGAGGGAGAATGGGATTGGTAGGAGATGAGGGAGGAGGGCACAGCTGGGATACAAATTGAATAAAGTATACTTAATTAAAAAAGAACCTTCTTAGATATATCTAGCTGTCTATGCTAATTTAAATCCTGCCAGGAGGAGGTAAGAATTTTCCTTTAATTACACCTTTATTGGAATCATTTTTGCTTTTGATGACTCAGAGAATTGGCATTACTTAGTCAGAATTGGGCATGCCTGTGTAGATTATTAGTCTGTTTCAAGGGTCATGTGTCTAGTCACTACATTTTAATAGTTGCTTTTCAAGTGAGAGTCATTTTAGAAATGTCTGTTCTCCTGCATTACAAGGAAAATGTTCTACATTTTCTAAATATCTCCCTGTCTAACACATATGTACTGAAAGACTACCTGGAAAACTTAACAACTCATGTATACCATGTTCTATTTTCATTCCTTCACTGCAATGAATTAGTGTGATGCACACAGTTTAAAACTTGTCAATATGCTTGACACTAGGCAAAAGACAGCATGTTTATCTTCATACTCACTACCAAATAGGGGACTTCTATGATCTTGCTGTATTGATGAGAATTGAAAAAAATATTTCCCAGGGCAATAGTCATGTGTTAAAAATCAAAAGCTTTCATGTCAGAGACAGTCCCTGTTTCCCTAACTCGGGAACCCACTTGGATACTGAGCTGCCATGGGCTACATCTGAGCAGTGGCTAGCACTTTGACTGACTTGCCTGGAAGGGGGAGCAGCCTTACCAGGCCACAGAGGAGGACAATGCAGCCAGTTCAGATGAGATCTGATAAGCTAGGGTCAGATGGAAAGGGAGGAGGACCTCCCTTATCCGTGGACTTAGAGAGTAGGAGATTTCAGAGGGAGAATGGAATTGGGAGGGGAGAAGGGAGGGGGCTACAGTTGGGATACAAAATGAATAAAATGTATTTATATATAAATATAAAAATTAAAAAATCAAAAGCTTTATTGATCTCTTTTTTTAAAGACACTACAAAAAGTGAAAGTGCATTATCCATAAATTGTAAAGTCCATAGGTATTTTAAATGAACTGCACATGCATTGGATTTTCATACAGTGGGAAAACTTTTTATTCTGTAATCTGGTTGGACACTGAATTTCCCTCTGCGATTCAGCAATGCTTAACATGTACTGTCCAGGTAAGTAGGAGGAGAGACACCTAGCTCAATGATCCACAATGAGTAATTCAGCAAAGCTTTCAGAAATCAGGGAGAAAGACTATATTTGTGCATGTTCTCACTCCTTCTGATGAAATTACTCACAAAATAACTGAATAACTTAACAAATATAGTCTGGGGCTCTAGGTGACACTTAGATTCACTTAAAATGAAGGGATGCATGTGGCAACTGTTTGGATAGTCTGGATAGTTCCTTCTCTGAATAAAGTTACTATGTATGAGCAGTTATCTCTATAAGAATATAGAATTATTTGGATATATGCCAAGGGTGGAGGATGTTGCAGGATATAGAAGGATAATATGGATGTAGCTTTTGAACCCTTCACACTGATTATTGCTACTCTATTCACAGTAGCCAGGAAATGGAAACAAACTTAACATACATCAACAGACAGATGAATGATGAAAATGTACATTTACACAAAGAAATAGTATTCACCTGTTAAGAAATATATATATATATATATATATACATATATATATATATATTGCAGAGGTCACTCAGAACCTTAGTTTAGTTCTCAGCTCAAAAACAAAAGTGTCCTCAAAGCACCCTGTAGCTCCAGCTTCAGAGGATATGATACCCCTGGCCTCCATGTGTACTTTCCCAGATGTCCACATGCCCACACACACACATACACACATACATTCACATACCTACACATAAATAAATACCTACCTAAATATATGTTATTAAAAAATCACAGGCAAATGGATCTAACTAGAAACAATTATTCTGAGTGAGATAATCTAGACTCCACACGTCAAATGTTAAATGATTTCTCTCATTTATAAATATTAACTGCAAATAATAAGATATATGTATTTCATTTGGAATATCCAGAGAGGTCAAGATATTGGTAAGAAATCATCTGGGGAGAAAGGAGGCTTTCAAGGGAAGGAAGATAGAATGCAGTGATATGAAAAGCTAAATGGTATTAAAGTTACAGGAACAGTTAAATTTAGATAGTAGGAGGAAAATATAAGGAGGAATACTGGGGGGGGGAGACAACTGACACTGAAAATATTTTGAAAAAGTTATATGGAAACCAATTAGTGTATAATTTTTTTTAAATACATACATACCTCCTAAAATGCACAACACAAACACACACGAAGAGATTATGTGGAGAGAAGATACCCTACAAACAGGTAACAGTGTTCCTAGAGACTACACACAGACATATAAAAAAAAAATCCAACCAAACAAACAAACACAAAAAGCATGATGTTAGGAATGGGTCATATCTTTCTTTTGGAAGTTGTTGGTCAGTGAGTTTCCATGGAACCCAGAATATCACAACCTAGTGCCCACACTTTCAGTTGACCTTCAAAACTTGATGGTAAGACTCAGTGAAGATTCCACATACTTGAATCATAGAACATGGAGAAATCAAGCTAGTTTGCACTCATTTAGAAGCTTTATCTCCAATGGCTTGCATTTTTAGTGCTGGAAGAGGCTCTGTATGCTATCAAAGAAAACTACTCATTAGTCTTACACAGGTGTTATCCCTGTGAGCTACAATAATGACTGTCTTGGTATAAGAGTTGCTTATTGGTGAAATAATAATATGAATATCATGGGAGAAAACAACCACTTTCTGATTGGATTAGAATCCCACTCACAGCATACACTCACTTAAAAGTGGATATTAGAAATATACTATAGGATAAACAAACTAAAATCTGTACACCTAAAGAAGCTAAGCAAGAAGGAGGTCCCTGGGTAGAACACCCAAACTTCATTCAGAAAGGCAAATGGGATAGACATTGGAAGAAGGAGAAAACGGGAACAAAACAGGAGCCTACCACAGAGGGTCTCAGAAAAACTCTACCCGGCAGTGTATTAAAGCA
The DNA here is from genome assembly GCA_028658305.1 of Pachyuromys duprasi. Taxonomy (NCBI): domain Eukaryota; kingdom Metazoa; phylum Chordata; class Mammalia; order Rodentia; family Muridae; genus Pachyuromys; species Pachyuromys duprasi. The sequence continues at coordinate 8,696,990 of CM053747.1, forward strand.
GATGCTGAGACTCATAGCCAAACTTTGGGCAGAATCTTATGAAAGAAGAGGGAGATAAAAGACCTGGAGGACACAGGAGCTCCACAAGGAGAGCAAAAGAACCAAAAATTCTGGGCCCAGGGGTCTTTTCTGAGACTGATACTCCAATCAAGGACCATGCAGGAAGATAACCTAGAACCCCTGTACAGAGGTAGCCCATGGCTACTCTGTTCAGTGTCCAAGTGGGTTCCCTAGTAAGAAGAGCATAGGCTTCCTCTGACATGATGAACTCAGTGGCTGGCTCTTTGATCATCCTCCTCTGAGAGGAGAACAGCCTTACCAGGCCACAGAGGAAGATAATGTAGCTAGTCCTGATGAGACCTAATAGACTATGGTAAGAAGGAAGGGGAAGAGGACCTTCCCTATCAGTGGACTAGAGGAGGGGCACAGAATGAGAAGAGGGAAGTAGGGCAGAATTGGGAGGAGACAAGGGAGGAGACTACAGCTTGGATGCAAACTGAAAAAATGTAGTAAATAATAAAAAATTTTAAAAGATGAAGCCTATACCTGTTTCCATTATCAGAAATAAGACTGGTCATAGACCCTAAGGAAGAACCTATTACTATTATTTTACTAAATGGACACAGTATTGTTTTATTGCTGTGAAGATACACCATGACTGCAGCAAATTTTTAAAGCCTTTAATTGGGAGTTTGTTTATAGTTTTAGAGGGATTGTTTAAAACTATAAACAGACAGGCATGACCCTGGAAACGTCACTGACTGCCTTCTATCCTGACTCTAAGGCATCAGGCAGAGAGAGAAAAACTAGGTCTTATGGGCTTTTGAAACCTCAAAGTCCACCCTCAGTAACATACCGCCTTTGACTGGGTCATACCTCCTAATCAATCCCAAATAATTCCACCAACTGGGGTCCAAATGTACAAACATGAGCTTATGGGGGTATTCTTCACTTATGCCATGCCAAATAGTAAGTGAGTTCCTTGTGCCTTAATCATTGTGATCATAGACTAGTTTATCTATCAATCCCTGTCAAAAACTTTACTATTTTTTTGTAGATCATGATGAACACAGAGACTTACAACTTATGACACAGAGAATCAGAGACTCTGGGATGATAAGCTTTAAATGGGACATCACAATGCATTAGCCAAAGGTTCAGGTATCATTGTGGATGAGGACTGATAAAGATGTAAGATCCACTGGGGGAGGTTGTTGAGACTTGGGGAGAACAAGAGCTCCACAAAGACCAAACTGAGCAGGGCACAGGGGTCTTGTAAGAGACGGTTTCTACAATCAAGGACCATGTGTGGATGTGGCCTGGAACCCCCGCACGGATGGGGCCCATGATAACTCGGTGTAGGGCTGAAGACCCTATTCAGGGAAACAGGGACTGTTTCAGTCATGATCTTGATGGCTGACTCTTTGACCCTCCCCCATACAAGCCTGGGAGTGACAGACTGGCTAGATCCCAGGGGAGGACTTTGCAGCCAGCCCTGAGGAGACAGGATAAGCTGGGGTTGGATGGAAGGGAAGGAGGTCCTCCCCTGTTGGT
>CM053747.1:8698643-8729794 GCA_028658305.1 Pachyuromys duprasi
CAGATAAAATCCCACCATGTTATCTTGAAGTCCCTCCCTATCTGAAGAGTTGTTGGCAGTAGATTCCAGTTGGAAGAAAAAAATAAATAAGACAACATGCTTTTTATTCCCTAGGAAGTGGACTACATGATACTGAAAGTAAATTCTTTCAAGAATGTCTGGGTTGCACAAATTGGTCTTGACAGATTAATAAAAAAAGAACAGAAGTTTTCTTAGATAGGCAAGGATAATTAATAGATTACAGAGAAGGTGGGAATGTGTATTAATATGATCAAAATCCATTGTATAAAATTCACAGTGAATTAATAATAATAATAAAATAGTGGTTAAATTTTTGTGACTACTAAATTGTTTTCAATGTAAAAAAAGATTGAGTATTTCTTTTTTCGCTTTTTAATCATTTTTATTTTTTTAAATATTAATCAGAGGTTATTTACTCCCTCCCTCATCTCCTCCCTGCCCCTTTCCAAGTCCACTGATAGGGGAGGACCTCCTCCTCTTCCATCTGACCCTAGCTTATCAGGTCTCTTAGCGTTGCCTGCAATGTCCTCTTCTGGGGTCTAGCAAGGCTGCTCCTCCCTCGCAGGGAGGGGGAGGATCAAAGAGCCAACCATTGAGTCCATGTCAGAAATAGTCCCTGTTCTCCTTACTAGGGTACCCACTTGGATACTGAGCTACCATGGGCTCTATCTGAGCAGGGGTTCTATGTTATATCCATACCTGGTCTTTGGTTGGAGAAACAGTCTCATAAAAGACCTCTGTGCCCTTCTCTATTTGGTCCTTGTGGAGCTCCTGTCCTCTCCAGGTCTTACTAACTCCCCTTCTTTCTTATTATTCCCTGCACCCTGCCAAAGATTTGGTTATGAGTCTCAGCATCTGCTCTGATACACTGCTGGGTAGAGTCTTTCAGAGGCCCTCTGTGGTACGCTCCTGTCTCGTTACTTGTTTTCTCCTATGTTCAATGTCTATCCCATTTGTTTTTCTAAGTGAGAATTGATCATCTTACCCCAGGTCCTCCTTCTTGTTTATCTTCTTTAGCACTATTTCTTACAAAAGACTATTTCCCAAGCCTATGCCAGAAACGAGCAAGGTAGAAAAAGAAAGCCATCCCAGACAGGAAAATTAGAGGCTCCTAATCAGTGTGCAACAGTGAGTTATGAACAGTTTAACAATAGACACTTCTAACAGAAGAGGAAAGAATGGCAAAGTGCATACATTGACACAGCAGCAAAGAAAACTTTTACAGCCTGCATTGCCCAGGCTCCTTCTTCCAAAGGCAAAAAAAGGCAGAGCTTGCTAGAGGGCTGATACTCTAGTACCATAGCTTGGTTTGTTATTCTCCAGTCTCAATTTTTTTGTTACCTTTTATAGCAGTATAATATTAATCTTTCTGAGAAAATTTATAAAATTTAAAGCTTCTAATGTTATAATATTTCCTTTAGTTACAAATTAAAAGTTTCTATGCTATGCACATTTATGAATATTTATCAGAACGTGGTGAAAAAAGAATGACCAATGGTGAACAATGCCTTGGGAAACTGAGAGAGGTTCCAGAGAAAAGGAAGAGGTCCTTTTACCTCAGGTGCATTTTTTCCTCTGGATTGTTTTTGGATGCGATTTTGTGCTTCCTGTAACAAACATTTACATTCAAATTATTACATTCATGTGTTATTCTTATTGGATGTCAGAACCCAATCTGGTCAGTGTACCTTGAATCTGAATATGGCCTTTGCTCTTCCTTTCATGATTTTCCAGGTAAAATATATAGTATGTGCCAGGCACTGTCTTTAAATTGGTCCATCCTAAGAAAATTCTAGCAAACGATGCTCCATTAATGTTTAGTATGTGCTCATTGGTATTTATTCACGTTTGGCTGATCATGATATTTTCTGACCATGGTTTTCTGACCTCAAACAACCTTCCTTGGGTCATTGCTTCTTTGTTACATTCATTTAGAAAAGACACTGAAAGAGAAATAAGATGGTCTACAGTATCAGACTGTATTCCCCCTATTCTTTCAGGCCCGAAGATACCAGGTCCATCAGACAAAATTTATACAGGTTTGGAAAAGTCTACATGTATTATATAAAATCATTAAATAGATATGTTTAACGTTTCTTTTGAAAAAAAATGAAATGTTTTTTATTAAAAATATTTTTATTAAGAATGTATATGAAATATCGAGTCCCATGGTTTCCGGTATTATAAATTAATAGATCTTTGAAACACTGGAGAAGAAATCCCCTTTCCAGTTTGAATACTTTTGTCTAAAATATAAAGATATATAGCATATTTAATGCATTTGATATATTGAATATATTGTATATTTATACAATATAAATGCAATCGCACATTAAACTGAAGACTTTCACGATGACAGTTCATGAATTATTTACGTATACTGTTGTAAACCATTAGAAAAATAAATAATCAAAGAACAATGACTTGTATAAAGTCAACATATATTTTGAAGTAAAGTTTACATACCATTTCCAGAGTTCAATGAATCTAACTAAAGATAAAAATGGATTGCTTATGCCATATGGGCAAAAAGATGGGTTTGTGTTTTAGCGATAAATTAAATGTTTATTTCTTTAAGAACATATGTCATGTGTCATTTTACATGGATCTGCCCAACTAACAGGACTTTGTAATAAAGTTAATATTTGATGTCATTAATCAACAAGAGTTTTTTTAATGAGTAACATAAGATTTTATAATATAAAAATCATTAGGTAAAGATTCAACAGATGGTAAATTACAATTCTATACAGAAAACTTCATATGGCACCTTCTCGTATGTAAAATCAATTCTTCACATTCGAGTAGGTTTAAACAAATTATTAAATACATTTAATATTAGTGATATCAAAATGACTAAAACAAAAATTAATTGATGTATTAAATAGGTATCACTTTTAATTTAGAGACTATGGACAAATTTGCATGAACAGATTGTAAATTTTCATGAATTAAAGTGGAATATGCATCTAGACATTTAAATAATGTTTCTTATGTTTATTCCCACATGTAAAATAAAAAATATTTGACTCAAAATAAAAATATTTATTTTCTTGTTTCTAACCTATCAGGGGAATTATTATTGCTTTTCTCATCAAATTCTAAGGCCAGTGTTCTTTACCCAGTAACATTTTTATTAATTTTATACTGTTGATATTAAAAAAAACATTTCAGATACTCCTTTAGAGGTTTTACTTATCCCTGTAGGTACACATAGTTTTGTTTCTCTTATATGCTTTATTGAATATTAAGCACATATTTCTTAAATCTTTGATTTAAGAATGATTGAAAAGTATATACTCTTTAACTTTTATAAGGTACACATAGAGCCTGCTCAATGCAAGCAATTTTTATGCCCCCATATAAAAAATGTATAAAAGAGTAGGAAATACTGAAACATCCTCAGCTACATCACATCCTGAGCACTATTATCTCTGAATCTTCTAATCTCATCTTGTTTCCTCCCAGTGCACATCCCAGAGAGACTTGTATTTTGAAGCTTTCCTTGCTGAATGCCCTCACTTGGTCTCTCCTGGACATCTGCCCTTGCCTGAATCCCCTAATTCCTCTTCCTCCCCTGGGTGGCAGGAATTCCTCCCCCATTCTCTCCCCTGCTCAGCTATTGGCTATAAACTATTTTATTGGCATATTAGAGGACAATCAGCGAACAGTGTTTGTAACATTGAAACAGAAGATTCTCAGAAGAGGGATTGCAACTGGATATGGAGGAGGGGAGTACAAAAATGAGCAGTTGAATTACACAATGTAACCTTATGCCTACAATTATTCATGTCAAGTATTTTATATACTTTCATAATTTTTCATTTGTATTCCGTGTGAAAGAGCACACAGGACTCAGTGCAGTGTGGAGTTCGGAACTGTCAGTTGTTTTGCTCTACCATGTTGGTCTACGCATTGAACTCCCTTTGTCAGGCATGGCATCAAGTACCTTCGCTTACTGAACCATCTTGCTTGGCCAAGTCAAATATTGTATTGCTTGACTCATAGCTTATTTAGAAAGCTCTAACTTCTATATTTTAGTTATCTTCATTACACATTTTACTATACATACCACTATATTTTTTAACTAATAACTTCATTGTATTTTTCTTTGTCCCTGTTTTTTCTCGTTTGTTTATTTTATTCACTTTACATCCTTGTAGCCCCTTCCCTCCTCCCTTCCCAGTCCCAACCTATCTTTATTTCCCTTCCCCCTCCCCTTTTCCTCAGAAAAGGGTAACTCCCTTTCCCATCTACCCCAGCTTAAGGATTGAATGCTTCCTCCTCCCCTGTGGCCTATCAAGGCAGTCCTGCCAGGAGTTTATCAGAAACGTTGACAAACTATCAAACTATTATAATTTTTCCCAGATACATTTTTACAATTTTCTGACTGTAAATTTAAGTAAATCAATTTCTACACAAGGTATAGAAATGTACTAATCAAGAAAAATGAGAATTATTCCCATCTCACAAATTATGAGAAAGAATAAATAATGTAAAATATACATTCTATAAATGAGGGATTTGTTATGAAGGTTTATTCTTATGCATTCTAGGCGATATATTTTGTATTATCTCACATTCCACATATGAGGGGTTTTTTTTCAATAGGAATTTTTCCAATTAAATATGTTCATTTGGTTAATTGCTTAACTATGCTGGACTTGGGTGCTAGTCCATGATGATCGCCCTGTGTTTGTCACCCGTTTCTCTTTAGATCTCAATGCATTTGCGGATGGGAACAGGGACATGTAAGGAAGGTTCACCTCAATGTGTGATTTGTTTCAAGGTATTATTGTATAAGTGAAAGAATGATGTTCAGTATTTTTATTCATCTTGATTTTGCACTAGATGTCCTGTGGATGATGGACACATTAATAAAATTTTTAGTTGCTGGCAATATCCTGTGGCAAAAGCCTGCATATAAAAACTCTTCCCATTAACCTATAATTAATTAATAATAGAGGTTTTAAAATGTGAAAGAAAAAAAAAACAAAACAAAAAAACACTCCCAAATGCCCCAGAAGATATTTAACATCTCCTGGAAGAATGGTAAAGAAGCCAAATAATAGAGAAATGTGAAAAAAAAAAGTGATATTCTCAGTCATGTTTGGGAGCAGCAATGCACGTGTAGCAAAATGTAGCATGCCTTTGTGTGATTAGCTACTCTAAATGATGGGGGGATGAATAATTACAGAAATATACACAATTTAAGAAAACAACAAAGTAGAACTAAAAGATAAATATTTACTTCTGAGTGTAAAATTATTACTGTTTTAAAGAAATCATCTCAAAGAATAGAAGGGGCACAGATGGATCTGTTAGCAAAGTGAGTGCTGCATCCTGAGTCTCTCAGTTCCCCACTCAGAACCCATGGGTGGGAGGGTAGAAATTAGTGCAGGAAGGCATGCTGCCCATGTTTCAGCTTTGTAAAATGTGTCCTCAAAACCTTGGTATAACTTTGAAAACAATTCGTAAGTCTTAACTATGTTTTATTAGAATTGGAAGGGAAATTATTTAAAATTATTTTGGTGTGAAACGTGAGTTTCATAAAACAGTTAAACCATCACCAACCTTTCAACTTTGTGGAAAAGCAAAGCGTTTAACTGATGATTGGGAAGGTGGTAATATGAAGAATTTTGAAATAGAACAGCTTGAAAGCATGTTTCTTTGAAGACACCCCCTCCCCCAAAGTCATTAAATTCTTTATTTGGGCAGGAGGTGACTCAATAACTACAAGTGAAACTATTCTTTTCTCATTTAAAAAGTACAAAACAAATTAGAGGACTACTGTAATTCCCCAAACACATGACGATTTGTAACTCTAACACAGTGAATATATTCTCTCTTTGAACAGGTTATTCTGGAGTCCACACAGAGATGCTAGGTGTGGAATTATTGTCTACAGGCAGACACTACTCCTAATGCTTTGAGAATCACTGGTGTGAGGCTTCTATGGTGTGGATTCTCATGCTAATACGTCCTGAGGTAATATTATTCAGCTAGCTTGTGGAAAAATCATGGTTGATTTCTCTTGTCTGACTAAATAAGGAAAACTTATCTGAAAAATTATAAATGCCAAGGACAAAATTTTGTTTTCAAACTGAACAATTGCATATTGAGCCAGATGCTGGCTTGTCATTAAAACCTAAGCAATCTCCCTTCTCAAATTCAGATTTTCATTCCAGTTGTACAGTTTTTCTCTGATACCTTCTTGCCCTTGTTTTCATTTTTATGTCACCTCAGTGTTTACTAAAGATACTACCCCTGCTTTAAAAATTAATGTTATAAGTGAACCTGGCAGACTGCAATGATTTAAGCATTTCTCTGTTTTATAACTGAAACAGAACAGACTGCAAAATATCACTACTTTTAGAGGCTCCTTGAATGTGAAATTCACATAGGATCTTGGAGATTTAAATTAAATGAAGCCAATCACATACGAGATAAAAGTAAAGTATTTATATTTCCATATTTTGGTGAGAAAGGAGCAGATGGCTTATGGAGTACTCTGGAGATGTGAAGTTGTGCAGTCTAAATAAGAGTTTTCCAAGAATAGAAATCAAAGGCAGTAACGATACAAGAACTGATTTCCAATGCAGAAGGTCAACCATCTGTGAAGCCCGTTCTACTTTTTAAGGGTGTTCAGAGTAAATATGAGACAACTTATCGTATCATGGTATGTCATAAAAAACCTGATTCTAAACTTACTTTTACCCTACCTATATACCGTATAGGTATTTTTCTTCTTTCACAAATTGCCAATATATGAGCTGCTACATGGTAAAGCCTTTCCAGCAATAGTTCCAGGAAAAACAGAGTAATAGATTCTTTCTATATATTTCTCCCTAAAGACAGGTATCAAAATTTTCATTTTAATGTTAGTACCCAACTTGTATTGAAGCAACCTAAAAATTGCTTAATTCTTTAAAAAATATTAATTTTGCAATATTAGCTAAAAGTTTTTATTTCTTTCCCTCGAGAGAAGAGAATTTGAAACTGGAGGAAAATGCTATTAAAAAAAAAACATGTAAAATGTGCTCTGTGCTTAATCACTTTTGCAGTCTGAACAGTTGATGCGTTTTAGTCAACACTGTGAGGAAAAGTCTGTTTACTTTCTTAATGTTCCATAATAATTGGTGAGAATTGTGTATTTAGAATGGTGGAAATTTGAGTATCTTATTTTCCTGACCATAGTCTTTCCATCAAGTGAAATTTTCAAACTATATCATCTGTGTAATCCCACTTTTAAATTCCTGTAATTGCTTTTATAAAACAAGGCTTCTTACACTTCATCTTCTGTCCAATCACAGTCCTAGCTACAATGAGAAATGAGATCTGAAGGGGCTGATGAATGGCTGAAAGCAATAGATGATGCAGTGCATTCCCAGACTACCACATCTTTACTCATATCCATGACCCAAAGGAACATGTGCTTTACTCTTAGGCTACTAAGGTTGTCATTACTTTTCATGGAAGTGGAATGATCTCTGGATACTGAACATGGGGCGCTGTTGTCAGTGAGTGTGAAATTAGTTGGGATGGCCTGTTCTGAAGAGTCTGGGCTCTGCCACTCCAGTAGTGAAACTTTTAAAAGTGGGTTGACATCCATGTGCTCCATATCCTGGACCTCCACAAAAGGAGGGTGGTAATGGCGTCTTAGGGTTTTCAGCACCAGAGTTTTCAGAAAGATGAGATGACTCAGCATCTGTAAAATAATTAATACAGATCTTGGTAAATGGGCAGACTATATAACTGTTAGTTAAGAAAACACACATTTGGTAAATATGGACTTTCTCCAATGACAGCAACAAGTGTGTGTATGTATTTATGTATATGAAGCCAAGTTTACAATCTTGCCTAAGTTTATGTAATATGCAAGTTGAAATGTTTTTGCTAGCAAGACATGATTAAACTCTGAGTCATCTTTTGGATTGAAAACCTACCCACGATATGCTGCAGGATCATACCTCCTTACATATTGAAATAAATTGGATGTCAGGTCATTTACAAATTTCCATTACTTTTGTGTTTAAAATACAATTTTCTTAAGAATTCTAGTTTAAATATATACATATATACATATATATATATACATATATATATATGTAAATATATCCTCTAAATGTTTTGCTCTAAAATATGTATATTCTGTACCTCAAATCAAACTCTTTACCATTTACTCTTTACCTTGGTTAAGTTTCGATTTAATACATTTTAGATTCTAATATAATTCCATATTTTCCCCATCCCTTTCTTCTCTTCAACTCCCCCTATATCTCTAACCTTCAGTCCCTCCCATGTTTGCCCCATCTCTCTCCTAAAATTGCTGATCATTGTTCTTTGATTACGCACACAGAGACACACATACAAACAGAGAGAGAAAGAGAGAGATAGAGAATTAACCTATCCCAGGGTTGAGTCCTTTAATTAGCTGTTTAATTTAAAGTGGTCAGCCTAGAATTATACATATACAAACAACAGAAACAGACTCAATGGGTTATATTTAGATACACGTGTGTTTGTGCATGTGTATGCATGTGTGTGTGTCCTGACGCTTGGACTGGCGACTCCAAACTAGAGCTATAAGATATTTAACGAAATCCCCTGTGCCAAGAATGAAACCTTTCATTTGACTTGTTGGTCAACGTAGTCCAATGGACTGCGAAAACAATAAAAGTTATTGCTATCGCCCTTGCTTGACTCTTAGAGGTGAAATATAAGTCAGGACTTTGCAAAGACACACCAGAATATGTTGAAACATAGGGCTCCAATTTTAAAGGTGCATCAAACCTGCAAGCCTCCTTCCTCTATTCTAACCTCCTCACTGTCAGGCTGCTAAGGGAGGGGCGTAAGCAGCAATCTTATCTGTGTTATATATGAAGCACAACACTGATTCCCCTTTGTTATCATCACAACTTGGAATCACCCGGGAAAAGGGCTCCTTCATGGAAATATTGATTCTTTTGGATTGGCTTGTGGTCATGTCTGTTTGAACCTGCCTGGACTGACAACAGATGTGGAAAGCTCTCCCCCTCTGTGGGCAGCACCGTCACTATGTTGGCCTGAATATACAGGCAAGCTTTCAGACAGACAGATAGGGTGAGGCATCTATTAAGCAGCATTCCTTCACGGTTTCTGTTTTAGTTTCTGACATGACTTTCCTCAGTGCTGTCCTATGACCTGAGAGTATAAGTCAAATAAGCCCTTTTTATCCTCAAGTTGCTTATAGTCACAATATTTAAACAAAGCAAAACAATAAACTGGAACATTCCTATAGATATTAGTTTTTGTATTATTGAGAAACATAAACTTTTCCATTTAGCAACATTTGAGAATACAATAGAGTACTATTAACTATAGTTTCTACAATAGGCATGAAAGGTAAAGATCAAAGAAACTACAAACCATTGAAAAAGATATGTGGGTTCATGCACTGCATAAATATTTTATGAAATAGCATCATTAACAGAAATAGGGAATAATCATTAAATTCCCACAAAAAAACATACTACCTGACTATTGAGGAAGAGGACATTACACAATAAGACTTTAAAATACAATAGGTATTTGGAATCAAAGCAGAATGGCACATATATTTATGTTTGATATGATCCAGTATTCGTATTTCATGGTAATTATGAAAATGATTTCAAATTAATATTTTGAAAGAACATCTGCAAACCCTTCTCAAGTATACATTTCTGCTAATACCCAAGAAATATAAACAAGTCTATCAAATGATAAAGAAGAAAAGATAATGTGGTATATATCAAGAAGAGGTTAATATACACTCATGAAATAAAGAAAATTATGTCATTTGTGAAAACATGAATTCAAATGAACTTAAGCTCATTGAAATAACTCCACCACAGAGAGAACATAAATTTTGTCGCTTGTGTAGAATTTTAAAAACATAAAAAACCAGTTACCAGAAAATAGGCTAAAACATCCTTTTCATTAAATAAATGGGAAAAAGTTTAATAATTATTTGACAGTAAATCCATGAATTCTTTGCAAGGCTTTCTATTTTGTTTCATTGGTCAGAATATTTGTTCTAGTTCACTGCCATGCTGCTTTGATTCATAATACTCTGTAATATATTTTCAAGCATTGTGATGTGATATATTCAATTTGATAAGTAGAAGTTACATGGTGGAAAAACAGAAATGATTCCTGCAAGTTTACCAGTGATGTCTCTATGTGTCTTGTAGAAGAGAAGTAATATAGTAATAAAAAATGAGACAGCTTAACATGTATGCACACTCCAGCAAAGTCAACACACTGCAGTGGAAACTGTGCTTTAACTAATTTGTATTAGTTTACAAATATAGCAGACTGTTTAGAATGCGAGAAAAGGAGAGATGGTATAGAATCTCTACTGAAATTCTGTCAACATCTTAATTTCTTATCAGTCAGTTACTACTATAATTACTATAAATGCATTGTTTTGTTGGTTTGCAAATAACTCAGTACAAAGTCCCTGCAATCACATGGGCATGGCTGGGGGCAGGGGTTATTGTGCTATATAAGTTGGTTTTTGTAGGCAGGGAGACAAATGATTTCAGAGTGGATCCACCCTGTGTGTGACCAAGCTCCATTTCCTGAAGATGGAATTCTATACCCACTCTCTCTTTCTCCCTCTTCCTCATCTTCACTGAATCTTTACCTTTCCCACTTTCTTCCTCTCCCATTCTCTCCCCCTCTTGCAATCTACCATACTTTCTCTTCTCTGAATCTGATCCATGCTATGTGTTTTATGTCTATTTTGTTAGCTGAAAACAGATGAATATAACGTTCAGAAATGCCTCAACTCAGAAGAACCTTGACATTCCATAATTTAATATTTATTTTTAAGATTATAATTTTATATAAATGTCTCTTTATAAGTACCAGAATCCTTTGAAAGTTTGCTTTATTTTAACTTTAGCAAGCAGTCCTAATAGAATCTGTGAATCTGCCAATCTCAGCAGAGAATGAAGCATGAACTGATTTGTAAAATGCCGTATTATGACTAACTTTTGCTTGTGGGTTTACCTTCTGATTCAGGCTCATTTAAGAGTCTGATATTCTATAACATCTGCTTTAAGTTTATAAAGAATTGTCTTCCCCTTTTATATGTAACAATGACAGATGACCTTTTTAACACTGTACAACACTATCTATCTACGTAGCTATCTATCTATCCATCTATCTACCTAAAAGTCTATCATCTATCATTTTATTACACAGGATGTTGCCACTGGGCATTATTCAAGTAATTCTATATTCTCCAAAATAGTACTGGTAATGAATTTGTATGTGTTTAAATTAACTGAGGACTCTACCTGGTGAAGGAAAACGTTCTGTTAGGATTCACAGTCCATTATGATATGGACACTATTAATAATGACAGTAACTCCTATCAGTTTTTCTCTCGTGGTTACTCCAATATCACCTTTTTGTCTCTTGCAATTATTACCTAAATGCTCTTAATGCCCAAAGGTAAGTAGAGCTTTTGGTCTTCACTGCAGTGCCTCAGAGCACATTCTGACATTCAGGGAGTTTCAAGTTTCATTTGGGGGGGGGGTATGAAGAGTCTCAAAGGTTTCTTAGCATAAATATCTAAGCTGCCCTGTCTCCCGGCAAAGTTTTGGAGCTTCTGCAATCTTCTCAGCAGACAAATAAGAGAAAATACAGTCTAGTTCTTATTGAACTAAATATTATCTTCCATCACATAAGCAGGTTTTAATGGTAGCAGGGATTTTTTTCTGTGGATGTACTCAAAGTTACAGAACAATGAAATAGGGATGTTTTGTGACAAAATCAGGGAAGGTAGACTTGTCTGGCAGTGTGTAAGACACAAAGACATGTGTCCTCCAAGAAGTAGCTAGGTATGTTACTGTAATGCCAGGAATCAACTGAGCCCTGAAATCAAAAGATCCCTGATGTGGTACCACTGTGTTCTTTAGAGTCAAACAGAATCAAAGAGACCAGATGCTGTCTAGCTAAAAAGGACTTGGTTCAATAAAATTACTTTTACCTTCTGGGATACCTCACTTAGAATGATCTTTTCTAGACACCACCATTTGCCTGAAAATTTCATGATTTCCTCTTTTTTAATTGCTGAGTAGTATTCCATGTGTAAAAATACCACAATTTCCCTATCTATTCCTCCATTGATAGACATCTGGGTTGTTTCCAGGTTCTGGCTATTACAAATAAAGCTGCTACAAACATGGTTGAGCAAATGTCCTTGATGTACACTTGAGCAACTTTTGTATATATGCCTAGGAGTGATATAGCTGGGTCTTGAGGAAGCACTACTCCTAATTGTCTAAGAAAGCACCAGATTGATTTCCAAAGTAGTTGTAACAGTTTATATTCCCACCAGCAATGGAGGAGGGTTCCCCTTTCTCCACAACCTCACCTGCATGCGCTGTTCTTTGAGTTGTGATCTTAGCCATTTTGATGGGTGTAAGGTGAAATCACAGGGTTGTTTTGATTTGCATCTCATTGTTGGCTAAGGACTTTGGGTATCGCTTTAAGTGTGTATACTCACTTATTTAGACTATAAGATATGATAAACATAATGAAATCTATACACCTAAAGAAGATAAACAAGAAAGAGGACCCAGGGTAAGATTATCAATCCTCACTTAGAAAGACAAATGGGATGGGCATTAGATGTAGGAGAAAACAAGTAAAGGACAAGAGCCTACCACAAAGAGCCTCTGAAAGACTCTACCTATCAGTGTATCAAAGCAGATACTAAGACTCATGACCAAACCTTCGGCAGAGTGCATGGAATCATATGAAAGAAGGGGGAGTTAATATGATATGGAGAGGATAGGAGCTCCACAAAAACCAAATATATCTGGGCACAGGGGTCTTATATGAGACTGTTTCTCTAACCAAAGACCATGTATGGATATAACCTGGAACCTCTGCTTGGATTTGGCCCATGGTAGCTCAGTATCCAAGTGGGTACCCTAGTAAGGGGAACAGGGACTATTTCTGACATGAACTCAATGGTGTTCTCTTTGACCTCCCCACCCTGCTAGGCCACAGAGGAGGACTTTGCAGCCAGTCCTTAAGATACCTGATAAAACAGGGTCAGATGAAAGGGAAGGAGGTCCTCCCCTATCAGTGGACTTGGAAAGGGACAGGGAGGAGATGAGGGAGGGTAGGATTGGGAGGAAATGAGGGAGGGGGATACAGCTGGGATACAGAGTTAATAAAATGTAACTAATAATAAAAATTAATTAATTAAAATAAATAAATGAAATTACTTTTAAATTTTTAACCAAAATCTTTGAGATCACTGCTATAACAGACATTCTAAGTAATGGACATAATCCCCAAAACGTTTAAAGCAAAGACAGATCTACTGATGAACACAGCTAGAAAGTAAGCTTAAATACAAAATGATATTTGTTAAAATACTTTTTAAAAGATGCATACTTACATTTTCATTAAAAATAAGAAATCCTGAAGTCACTGTTCTCCCCTCTCCCTCTGCCTGTGGTTTGTCTTTAACCCACTGTTTACGATTTACTGTCCAAGTCACCCAATCCTGGAGTGTCAGTAAAGGTAGAGACCTAGGTGTGTTCAGAATGTAAACTGTAGGTGAATAATATGCTTCTTTACTTAATTGTTTAATAAACTCTAAATAGTACACAAAAAACAAAAAAATTCAACAGAAAAAGAAAACTGACATCCAATTTAGCCTGTCCCTAAAACCATGGTTCTGAAAGTTCGCTTTAAAAAGTCACTTGCAAAAATTCGAAATTTACAAACCTGCTCCTGCCTATTATACGATAATTATGTTCTATGTGCCTGCAACATTAAGCCTTTAGATAAAGTAATGGTAGATTTGTGACTTGGATCATAATTTCCACCTTCCCAGGTTTTCATGTAAACTGTCCTATTCAGGGTAATTATTGCTGTGATGAAACAGCATGAAAAAAACAAAAACAAAAACAGTTGGAGGAGGAAAGGGTTTATTTAGTTTATGCTTCCACTTCACAGTTTATGTTTCCTTCCCTCATCATCAAAGGAAGTCAGAACAGGAACTCAAGCAGGGCAGGAACCTGGAGGCAGCAGCTGACTGAGAAGCCATGGGACAGTGCTGTTTACTGGCTTGCTCATCATTGCTTTTGCACCCTGCTTTCTTATAAAACCTGGGAATATCAGCCTAGAGGTGTCACACCCACAATGGGCTTAGACTTCTGCTTTAGTCACTGACTAAAATACTTACAGGTTTGCCTACAGCACAATCTTATGGGGGCATTCTATTAATTCAGGGCCCCTCCCCTTAGATACTTTAGTTTGTGTCCAACTGACACGAATCTATTCAGCACAGACATCCAGAAGGCATCTGTTCAATGAAATATGTGTTCACTATGTCCATTCCATTTTCTTTCATCTACAGACCACCAAAAGGTGTCTCCTGGTTTGATTTGTACTGAAAAATCTGTGGTCAGCATGCATCAGGCTTTTGGTGGCAGAATAGACATAGTGATAACTTACGTTTGACATGTTTGACAGAAAAAAAATATTTAATGGCAGAAGGTGACAGCCTTCTACATTCTCCAATGTAAAAACAGTAAAGAATTCCACGCCTGTGGCAACAGCCTGCCAAAACACAAAATAACACGATAAGTAATAAAAATAAAAATTAATGAAGCTTTCTCAGAAAATCAGAGAGTTCTTTTTCTAAGAGCTGAAAGAGAAATGTAAGACACTAAAGTAATTGTCTCAGAGACAGAAAAAATATACATGTAGGGAAGAGGGTGGATCTTGGAACAATTGGCAACTGGGGCAAATATAGTCATAAACATGAACTTCTCAAAGAACTCATAAAGCAGGAACAATTTCCATGGTATTTTTGTTTCCTTTCCAATTGTGGTAAGTATATTAAAAAGTTTCATCTTATGCCATTTTAATTTGTGTTGAAATTTAAGAAAATGACATCTAAAAGTAATATATCTACAGTGGCATAGCTTTCATTTCATTAAAATATAACAGAAACAATGACAAGAAAATCCCTCCTATACATGCTTCTGTCTCTACAAAAATATTTGTAGCTTTTACCCTTGTTTCCAGCCTTAAGCCCACTTAGAAACTTCTTTTTTTCATACAGACAACCATATACCAAGTATAATTACAGCCAAAGTCATACTCCATTGTACCTCTTTTGTTTTTGTTAGAGAGTTCTCTCTAAGGATAGCCCTGCTGAGCAACAAACAGCTGCTGAGCTAAACTTTTAATATTAAAAAAAAAATGCTAACCATTTGTTGGCGCCTTTCAAAGGACCTGATACATAGCATGGATGAAAAGAAAAGTGTTCGGTAGGTGGTGTAGTATTAAGAAAAATACTGTTCTATGGACTATGGAGACAATTCTGAGGGACTAATTGAGACATGACTATGTAAAACATCTGAAATAGAAACAACACTCCACTAATGATTCATATCTATCTAAAATACATTATGAGAAGTATACACATTGTGTGTTTGTTTACATCTTTAATAGAATTTTAATTTTTTAATAATTTATTCACTTTATATTCCGAATGTAACCACCTCCCTCAACTTCTCCCAGTTCCACCAACCCTAACTGTTCCTTCCTATCCCACACCCATGTCCAATGAAAGAGTGAGTCCTCCTCCCTAACTGTCTGACTGTACCTTATGAATTCTCATCAGGACTGTCTAGATCCTCTTCCTCTGTAGACTGGCAAGGTTGCCCCACCAGGGGAGAGTGATCAAAGAGTAAGCAATTGAGTTTATGTCAGAGTTAATCACTGTTCCCCTTATTAAGAAAAGTTTGTGGAGACTGAGCTATCTATGGGATCATCTGAGCAGGGGGTATCGGTCCTCTCTATGGATGGTCCTTGATTGGTGCATCAGTCTCTGAAGGCCTCCCTAGGCCCAGATTTGTTGGCTTTGTTGGTCTCCCTGTGGAGCTCCTGTCCCCTTTGGTCTTTCTATTTCCCCCTTCTTTCATAAGACTCCATGTACTCTGCTCAAAGATTTGGCTGTTAGTCTCAGTGTCTGCTTTCATCACCCTTTGGGTGGGGTCTCTCAGAGGACATCAATGTTAGGCTCCTTTCCTTCTCCCTCTCTTCCACCACTTTTATTGTCTATCCTGTTTGCCCTTCTGAATTAAGCCTCCTCCCTAGGGTCCTCCTTGTTGTTTCACTTTTTTAGGCCTGTAGATTTTAATATGCTTTCCTATATTATATGGCTAATATCCACTTATAAGTGAGTGTATTTGATGCATGTCTGTCTGCCTCTAGGATACCTCACTCAGGATGATCTTTTCTAGATCCCACCATTTACCTGCAAAGTTCATGATTTCCTTGTTTTTAATAGCCGAGTAATATTTCATTGTGTAAATGTATCACAATTTCTGTATCCATTCTTCAATTGACAGACATCTAGGTGGCTTCCAGAGTCCGGTTATTAAAAATAAAGCTCCTATGAACCTAGTTGAGCAAATGCCCAGGAGGGGTATAACTGGGTCTTGAGGTGGTACTATTTCCAATTTTCTGAAAAAAGCACCAGATTGATTTCCAAAGTCGTTGTACAAATTTGCACTCCCACCAACAATGGAGGAGTGCTCCCCTTTCTCTGTATCCTCACAGGCATGTGTGGTCCCTTGAGTTTTTTTTTTTTCTTAGCCATTCTGATGGGTGTAAGATGGAATGTCAGAATAATTTTGAGTTTCATTTCCCTGATGACTAAGGACATTGAGCATTTAAGTGTATCTCCAGCATTTGATATTCCTCTGTTGAGAATTCTGGTTAGAATTTTTGTTGAAAATACTTATAATATATTCTGATCCCGGCTTCTCCTCCCTCATCTCTTCCTAGAACCTATTCAGCTCTCTACCCATCCAACTTTTCATCTTCTCTCTATGTGTAGAAAACAAACGGGAAAAAAACAAAAAACAAAAACAAACAAACAAACAAAAACAATAAAAGCACAAAACCCACACATACACAGAGACTATATATATATATATCTGATATATATATATATATATATATATATATATATATCTGTAACACAAAATCAGAAACCATGATATACTGGCAAAAGACCAGTAAGCTAGATGGCTCTGTGGTTTAGAGCACTTGTTGCTCTTCCAGAGGACCCAGGTTCAATTCCCAGCACCTGCATGATAGCATGAAATAACTTTTAAAAGAATTTATCATATCTTTTAAAAGAAACAACAACAACAAACAAACAACAACAACAAAAACCAACCAAGAGAAAATAGACCCCTGCCCAAACAAAGACACAATACGAACATTCTGCAAAGATAACATTGATTTTGTTTTGTGCTGACCTTCTACTGCTGGGCATAGGGCCTATCTCTAAGTGGGTTTGTATACTCAGTTAGACTCCATTGGAGGAATCTGATTCTGTTTAAACAAGTGGCTGCCAATTGGAGATAACTTCTTAACTAGGGATGGTAGACATTGTCTTATTTTCCCCTCTCAGTGTGTGGACTCCATCAAGCTTAGACCCATTTAGGTCTATGCAGATGAGTCTCTGTGAGTTCATTTTTTTATCAGTGCAATTGTGTCTGGAAGAAACTGTTTCCTTGGTATCTTCAGTTCCTATTGACTCTTACAATCTTTTTGCCTCCTCATCTGAGTAGCTCCTAAACCTTAAAAGGAGGAGTTGATGAAGACATCTTGTTTAAAATTGAGGGTCCCATGGTCTCTGACTCTGCATATTGTCCAGTGGTGGGTCTCTGCATTAATTCTCATCTACTGCAAGAGGTAGCTTTTTTTAAAACCCAGCACCCAAATGTATAACTTACTTTATTGTTATTATATATTACTCAGGTGTTCATGAAACTTCATATTTTAGAGTATTAAAATTAAAAGTCTAAATTTCATTTTCTCTAGGGAGCATCAGTGGTCTGGGTGGAGGTAGATAGGATGGAGGATCTTAATAATTTATTCAATAAATACACACTGCAATAACAATTATACATAGATCTACCTCAGTTGCCTGATAGCTGCCTGTAGTGCAGTTTGCGCATGATAATTTATTATTATTATTATTCTTTATTACAGTTTATTTGTTTTGTTTCCTGGCTGTAGAACTCTCCCTCATCTCCTCCTGCTTCCAGCCTCCATCCCTTTCTGCCCGCCCCTGTGTGCTCCTCCTATAATCCACTGATAGCAGAAGTCCTATTCCCCTACTATCTGACCCCAGTCAATCAGATCTCACCAGGACTGTCTTGATCCTCTTTCTCTGTGGCTTTGTAACAACCAGTTCACCAGTGGGAGGTGATCAAAGAGCAGGCAACCAAATTCATGACAGAGACTGTCCCTAACCCCCTTACTATATAACCTCCACAGAGACTGAGTTGCCCATGGGCTACATCTGAGGAGGAGGTCTAGTTCTTCTTCATGCATGGTCCTTGGTTGATCTAATTAACACAAGAGACAACCTAATAAACAGAACACTAACAGCACAGGCTCCATGATCAACAATCAATAAGTGGGATCTCCTGAAACTAAAAACCTTTTATAAAGCAAAGGGCAGTGTGAACAGAACAAAATGAGAGCCTAGGACAATATCTTCACAAATCCTACATCTGACAGAGGTCTAATATCTAGAATATATAAAGAAATCAAGAACTTAAGCACTTACAAACCAATTAAAAATGGGATGCAGAGTTATAAACAGAGAATTCTCAACAGAGGAATATCCAATGGCAGAGACAAACATAAAATGCTTAACATCTTTTGGCATCAATGAAATGGAAATCAAAAGAACCCTGAGATTTCACTTTACACACATCAGAATGGCTAAGATCAAAACTCAAGTGACAACCCATGTTGGAGAGTTTGGAGAGAAAAGGGAACCCTCCTCCACTGCTGGTGGGAATATAAATTTGTACAACTGCTTTGGAAATCCACCTGGTCTTTTTTGGGAAATTGGGAGCAGCATGATCTTAAGACCCAGCTATACCACTCCTGAACATATATCTAAAGATGCTCCACCATTCAACAAGGACATTTGCTCAGCTATATTCATAGCAGCCTTATTTGTGATAGATTGAATCTAGAAAAAATCTAGATGTCCCTAAATGGAGGAATGGATACAGAAATTGTGGTACATTTACATAATGGAATACTACTCAGCAATTAAAAACAAATAAATCATGCAATCTACAGGAAAATGGATGGAACTAGAAAAGATCTTTCAGAGAGAGGTAACACAGAAGCAGAAAGAGACACATGGTTTATATTCACTTAACACGTGGAATATACTTAAGTGGATATTAGACATATAATGTAAGATAAACATAATAAAATCTGTACAGCTAAAGAAGCTAAGTGAGAAGGAGGGCCCTGCTTAAGATGATCAATCCTCATCCAGAAAGGCAAACAGGACAGACATCAGATGAGGGAGAAAACAGGAAACAGGACCACAGAGGACCTCTGAAAGACTCTACCCAGCAGGGAATAGAAGCAGATGCTGAGACTCACAGCCAAACTTTAGAAGAGTGCAGGGAATTCTATGAATGAAGAGGGAGATAGAAAGACCTGGGACAGGAGTTCCACAAGGAATGCACAGAACCAAAAAATCTGGGCACATGGGTCTTTTCTGAGACTGATACTCCAACCAAGGACCATGCCTGGAGATAACTTAGAACCCCTGCAAAGATGTAACCCATGGCAGCTCAGTGTCCAAGTGGGTCCCTAGTAATGGGAACAGGGACTGTCTCTGATATGAACTCAGTGGCTGGCTCTTTGAACACCTTGTCCTGAGGGAGGAGCAACTTTACCAGGTCATAGAAGAAAACAATCCGGACAGTCCTGATGAGACCGATAGGCTCTTGTCAGAAGGAAGGGGAGGGGGACCTCCCTTATCAGTAGATTTGGGGAGGGACATGGGAAGAGATGAGAGAGGTAGGGTGGAGGTGGAAAGAGAGGAGGGAGGCAGCTACAGCTGGGATACAAAATAAACTATAATTAATAAAAATAATTAAAGAGTAGATATTAGCCTTATAATATAGGATGAACATACTAAAATCTATAGTCCTAAAGAAGCTAAACAGCAAGGAGGACCCCAGGGAAGATACCTAATCCTCATTCACAAAGGGAAACAAGATAGAGATCAGAAGTAGGAGAAGACTGGGAACAGGACAGGATTTTTCCAAAGAGATCCTCTGTAAGACTCTATCAATCAGGTTTTCTAAGGAAATTCTGCGACTCATAGCCAACTTTGGTCAGAGTCCAGGGATTTCTTTTTTTTTGGAAGAAGGAGGAGACAGAATGACCTGGAGGGGACAGGAGCTCCACAAGGAGACCAACAGACCTAGAAAATTGGGCCTGGGTAGCCTGCAGAAAATAATAATCAACCAGGAGGAAGCTTTTTTAGTGATGGCTGAATGAGACACTACAGAAGAAACTACATTAGCAGTTTTTTAGTACTTGTGATGACAGCATTCTGCTAAAAAAAAAAAAAAAAAAAAACGAACGTCTTTCATACAGCTATTTTCTCTCTACCCATAAGGTCATCACATACATGGTCACGGTCACGCTGACTCTCAGTTACCCTCAATTAAAGACATTTACAGGCCTCTTTATGTGTATTTTAAATACATAGTGGTTTGATATTTCCAGCTAGAACGTAAAGAAGTCATGTGAGTCTGAATTATAAGAGAATATAGAGGAAAGGCATGAAGGAAGGAGAGTTGGAGGAAGGGGGGAAGGTCGATGAAGGGAAAGAGTTAGACAAAAAAGAAGTTTCAAGAAGGGAGAAGGGAGAAAGAGGGAGGAGATCACATGCATGGCTGGAAGAAATTCAGACTACTTGCTAGGCATGGAAGATTGTTCAGTGAGAAAATCAACTGGATTTCTTCACATTACTGGAAACAAAGTTTCATCATGTAATTCCATAGACAAGTAATAAGGATGAAAATAGTGAGTGACTATCAATTTTTATCCAACTAGCCCACTTACCAAAGTTTTAAGAGAGAATTTTAGCTTGTGGTAAAGCATTTACCAGTCTTCAAAGGTATATTTTAAGCCTAAATTTGCTGAATATTTTGCTAAAATGCTTTCTGCCTGATTCTAAAATATGTGAGGTTTCTCCTATTCACAGAAAAAAAGAAAGAAAACAAAAACTGAGCTGCAAGCTGCTAGCATGTTTCACAATTTGCTTGTTTAATCATAGTCCACTGCTTGCTAATTGTCCATCAAAGGGTGGAGGTTGGCAGCAACTTTTTTGCAGATCAGCAGATAAAGCAGGATTTCCCACAGGTGAGTACAACAAGGAGTCTCTTACCTTCAACCTGAAAATCCATATTGACAACTTGCCACAGGCCTCAGGGCTAAACCTAATTAGTAGAGCCTCATTTCCCAAAATAAATTAATTCAATCTACACTAGGCTTAAAATAACCGAATTCTTCTAGATCACCTTTTAAAAACCTCTTATGACAACTAACTGACTGTGACTATAGAGTGTTATCAGATTTTCCCACACTTAGGACATATCCAAAATTCATGACAAAATACTGTGATAAATTTAATATTTTCCTTTTATTGTAGCAGTCACTATCCTTCCTATTTTGAGCCTAACCTCAACATATAAGTTTTTCATTCATTTTTTACAGGCACCAAACTAAGCTTGTTTTGAGACGACTGATACATGAAGTTTGGGAACCTAATTACACATTCCTTCTGATGTATATAATACTCCTTGTCAACTTCATTATCACTTTAAAATATCAATATTAATCCTTTGGGAGTTTCATATATTACATTTTGATCATAATCACCTCCGTGTCCCAGTTCCTTCCAGATCACTTACTATACCCAGCATACTCTAAATTCTCATTTCTCATCACAGTATCTGAGAGTCTGAAACTTTAAGCCAGCCCCTAAAATGTCTACCCAGTACAGACTTATTGCAAAAACATTAGTATTCTCTCAACATAGATGAGATTTCTAGTCATGCAGCAATTATCTTACATTAATGTTATTATTTTACAGTTAGAATTTCACAATCATTTTACTGTTATAGAATTCAGCTTCCATAAGCAGGGTATCACTATTTCCCTTTCGTTTCCAGAGGGTATATTTTCTAAACAAAAATTTAATAAGTATTTTTTTTAAAAGATTAAATGTAATAAAGCTAAAGTCTCCTCAAAACACAAACATGGATTGGAAGCTGACTAAAACAATCATTGTTACTACAGGAACAGAAGGACATGGTCAGGGGTGGGGCTAAATCCACTCTAGTGGGCAAGATTTGATTGAGAACCAATTATAACTGGAAAGCCATCTAGACATATGAATGATGAGGTCAGATTAATTTTAACAATTCCTTTCCTACTCACTTATAAGTGGATATTAGCCATATAATATGATAAACAACCTAAATCTATAGTCCTAAAGAAAGTAAACAAGGAGGATCCAGGGAAGAGGCTTAATCCTCATTCAGAAGAGCAAACAGGAAAGACATCAGAAGTAGGAGCATACAGGGAACAGGCCAGGAGCCTTCCATTGGTGGCCTCTGAAAGACTCTACCAGTCAGGGGATCGAGGCAGATGCAGGGACTCATAGCCAAAACTGGGCAGAGGGCAGGGAATCTTATGGAAGAATGGAGAGATAGAAAGACCTGGAGGAGACAGAAGCTCCACAAGGGGACCAAAGACCCCCCAAAAATCTGGGACCAGAGGGTCCTGCAGAGACTGATGAATCAACCGAGGACCATGTATGGAGCTGATCTAGACACACCGGTGCTCAGTCTCCATGTGGGTATGCTGTAAGAGGAGCAGGGGCTGTTTCTGACATGGGCTCAATTGGCTAGCTCTTTAATCACCTCCTCTTGATGAGGTGGCCTAAGTAGATCACAGAGCAAGAGGAAACAGGCAGTCCTGATGAAACCTAATGGGCTAGGGTCAGATATTAGGGATTAAGGCCTCCTCTATCAGAGGACTAGGGGAGGGACATAGGTAGGGAAGAGGGAGGGGGCTCAGCTACATACAAGTGAATAAATTGTAATAAATAATAACAAAAATCATATTAAAAATCCCTTTCTTAGATTATTCTCCAAATGTGGGATTGAATGATATTATCTTACTTACATTTTAATTTTAAATGGATTATTTTTATACTGTCTTTAAAATCATGGAAAGTATAAAGAGAAAGATGTGTGACCTACGGAAAGTGTAGCACATGGCTCTCAAGATGCCTATGGAACAAAAGTAATACTGTCCCCTCGATTCTAAATAAAGTATGCAGTGAACCTGATCAGTATTTGGTCGTATCCTATTGTAGCTTCAGTGTCTAGTGAAAGGATGTTTTCATTAAGTATAGCACTTAGTGCAAATGAAGTGATTACTGTGTGTTAATGTATATAAACCGATAGATAAGCAATATATTATACATTGTTGTAGATGCTATTATCTCTGGAAAATATATTTACACTATTTTCACATAATAACTAATAAGTAGCTATGTTGAGTTTTTTGTTTACATTAATGTCTCCTCCCTGCCACCAAAGTATATGATTCAAATGTACTTTGCCTATTGGCATTCTTCTTTTAATTCTATCAGCTTAAGAGGATCTAAACAGACTAGAAACCTATGCCTGATTAATCTGATCTGTTCTCATTTTCACAGATGTTCTCATGTAGGACAAACATAAAAATAAAATGTGTTATCTTCATCTCTTGCAACAGTTTGAGTCATTTACATGTAGATAATACTGTCCTAAAATAGACAAGGATAGTGTCCATTTCCTTAGTGACTCCCTGTGGCAGACAGGGTTAGTCTGTGCCATTCCCTCAAGCATTGCTCTCTGACTTGGTCATGATGACTCACATCTGAGAGTCAAGACTGACATACTCATGGATGGGAGGGTAAGAAAATGCATTGTCTCTTGTGCAAAAAAGTAGAATAACACAATTCCATATGTACTCACTTTCTGTTGTTATTATCTTTAGAATGATATTTTAGCATATAATAAAACAGTTCTTTAAATGAAAAATATTCTACTCATCTATTATTTATTCTTCTAAAAGTGGTACAAACTGATCAAGAAGATTATGCCATTAATCATACATTGTGTTAGCAACAAGAGAGTAATAAGTTTTCATTATGCAAATAGAATTAGTTTAATATGTACATATTTTGTGTCAATATGTAACCTATTTATTTTTAAGCTAGTGTAGATATTGATATATTTGCTCATGTTAAATTTACAACATGGTAAATACTGACATATGTAACTTACATAAAAATTCTTATCTTTGTATAAAATTTAAATTTTTTTGGAATAAAAGGAAATTAGTTATCAGAATGAAGTGACTTGTGTACAGTGGATAATTTTGCTTCTGAAAATCCATCAGCTCTCTCCTCTCGGGACTCAGAGAACTCTGCTAAAGAGGACACAGAAAGAATGTAAGAGCCAGAAGAGATGGGAGACATCAAGAAATAAACCCCTGTAAATCAAGGATTGATGCACACACACATTCACAAAAAATGAGGCATGCATAGGGCCTTGGTGAATCTACAAAAGGCGGGTCCTCTATTCAAAGAAATTCACACACACTTACAATCCTGAACCAAAAATTATCTCCAGTTGATAATCACTTGCAAATGAAAATTTAGTTTTCAACAAGGGAATCTCACTGAAGAAGCAAACTACTCTCAAGAATAGGCTGCATGTTTAGCAGTAGATGGCCAAGTGAAATGAACTTACCTATATTGTTTGGGTTTTCTTGTCACATGATATCATATCAGGAATTTCAAAAAATATTTTTATTTTATTATACTCATGTACACACATTTTTATTTTTTATTATACATGTACTTTACATATATATTATAGCCTCTATTTTGTGTTTTTATGGGACACCTGAGTGTGCAAATAAGTGGGTTTCTGTGTCTATATCTGTTTTTTATGAATTTTTCTAAAGCTTTTTTTTTCTTTGTTTTTTTCCAAGTTCCAATGTGTCAGTTTTGATTTATTTTAATTTATTATCCCTTACAAGTGTCCTTGTTTTCTAATGAGATGCAGAAAAGGGATGGATTTGGATGGGAAGGGAGGTGGGAGGAGCTGGAAGAGTAGAGGGAGGACAAACCATAATCATATATATTATGACATAAAATCTATTTTCAACAAAAAGAAAAGAAATCAAATTAAAAAGAAAACCTCCATTTAATAGAACCAGTGATGGCAATAGCAATACTTTTAATCTACCTGCCTTATTGCTCTAATGTTGTTTCTTTGTTACAATAGAAAGCATGAAAACCTGCCCCAAAGATCTCTCTTCACTACACCGTACTCAAAGACATCTCTTCAATAATTAGTCCCTCAGTCTCATGCATGATACACTTTCTCTTTTGCTTTAATAATTTCCATCAGGCTACAGCACACATCAGTGTCAATGTTGCCTAGAAATGAAGCAGCTACATTTATGGGAGTTACCCACCATTCTGACTCCAGTGAAGCAGAATCATGACTGCATGTGACTAGTTGACATTCAAACTTCATTTCTGTGGCTGTGTCAAACAGCAACAAAGCTGAGAATGGGTTTGTTTAGATCAAAATTTGAAGTTGCAGCCCATCTTTTATGGCAGGAGGGCTAACAGCTTGTCACAGAGATAGGATCTTGAGAGAGTTGGCCATATCACATTCACAGTCAAGAACAAAGAGCAAGCTCTATGCCAGCTGCTTAATACCTCGTGCAGTGACCAACCCACTGAAAGATGTCACCTATGTTCATGGTGTTGGATACCTCAGTTGAAACTCAAGGCAATCCTAGACATAGGTTCCCACTGGCCAGAACAATCTGGCAAGCACCTCCAATTGAGGCTTTATTTTCAAGTGGCTCTAGACTTTCAGAAGTGGATGGGTAAAAATAAGAAGTGGATTTATGCCTACAGATAAGAACACAGAACCATAATGTCAAATGATTCACTTGGGGTCAGTCCTTCTGAGCTTAGAGAGGCTTCTCTACCCACATTGAATCTTACTGTACAAAGGCCGTTATTGAGGGATCCAATCCAGCCAGAGCAGATTCAAGTCTTTGTTGAATGCTATGAAGAGGAAAGAAGCAGATAAAAAGATGAGAGTGTTTCAGCCAATTCCCATTATCTCAACTATGGCCTTAGATTTTTCACCAAACGAACTTTACTTCGGGTTCTTAAATACCTTTACCTCCCTTCCAACCCTAGACCTTAGGTAAGAGAATAATAGGGAAAAAGGATATAAAACTATTTTAACTACTTCCTGCTGATTAGGGTCAATGGGATCTTTAGGGGATTACCAAATTCAGTCATTAGCATACTAGTAGTCCAGTCCAAATGCCAACACCGAGCAGGAACACAAAGTCTGCAAAAACTGAAAGACTCAGTTGGATTGTCCTGAGAAGTTCTCTGAAAGGTTTCTCTCTGTTAAGTCAAGGGTTAAGTTTGAAGAACAGCATATGATAACCAACCAAAAAGTGATCCCTCACTATGTGGGCCTCTCCATACCTTCTCTCCTCAGAGTCCACCCACAGATGTTCTCAGCTGGCCAAAATCACACCACTTGCATCAGAGAACTCACAGCAAATCATGACATACCCTCTCACAAGCCAGCCTACAGCAAAACATCACATGACAAAACTGAATCTTCATGGAAAACACAAACTTTCACTTCACTCAATATATTAGGTTTGGAAGGTGTTTCTATAACTACAAGTAAAAAGGAAGCTTATTGGTCTACCTGAGATATGTAAAATGATCTCAAACAATGAAGAAACTCTGTCTCCTTATTCTTTACTCTCTTCCACGTAATCGTTTTTTAGCCCCTTTCTTCAACTAAATGCCTTGAGTAATGTATAATTACATTGTTCCTTTAGAGTAAATTTTTATATATCATAGATAATATATTTTACAAGTACTCTTTGTGTACTAAACTATGTAACTATGGCCTTGGTACCCAATCCATCAATCAAGCCATTCATTGCACACATTTAATCTGTCTAATGACACTTCATCAATTTTCATCTGTTGAACAATGTGTTGTTGGGTTTTTTAACTGCCTTCATTCATTTTCACTTTTAATGTCATTGGAAAGTTTGTAACCAATACTCTCAGTGTTTCTTATTCAGCCAATATATTTTTGTAAGACTAGAAAATGTAGCTTATAGGACATAGGAAAAGCACATATTCATTCTGCTCTGCCTGTCTTTCTGTTAGTAGTAGACAAGTATGACTAGTCCTTTAACTTGGGACTGGCTAACTGCTCTGAGGCTATGTTTACAGAGTGATCTTTCAGTCTCTGTGTTTTATTGAACACCTACTCAGATTAACCTACAACTTAAGTTTATTGGTTATTATTTTTTATTTGTATTTTTTCTGTTCAATTACTTTTTTCAAAAATTGTATGTTTTATGGTGTATATATGCACTTGAGTGCAGGTAGGTGACGAGGTCAGAATAGAGTGTTATATTCCCTGGAAATGGTGTGGGTGACCATATGTGGGTGCTGTGAATTGAACCCAATTCTTCTGCAAGAGCAGTGTGTGCTCTTAATCAGTGAGACCTCTTCTTAGCCCCTATGTATACTTTTCTCATTTGTGAAATATTGTATCCTTAGAATGTATTTTTATGTCATTTTCGTGGTATGTAGTTGAAATTATGTTTATTGCTCAAGCCTTTTTTAAAAACCATATTCTCATTTCCAATAATATGTTTTCTGAAGACCTAGTCTACCTTCATGATTTGAAATATCAGTGAATTTGCTCAATGTGCTAAATCTTTACATTTTCCTAAAATATTCAAGCATTAATTTGGATTTCACTTTTTACTTTCATGGCAGTGTTACATGTAGGATTTCTTTACATGGATGTTGTACCATAGAGACACCATTTATGTTCTAACATTGATAACTGAGGAGTCTGGAAACATTCACCAAGCAAACTCTGTTCTTTGTAATTTGGAACAGCTCTTGGGGGTA
The DNA here is from genome assembly GCA_028658305.1 of Pachyuromys duprasi. NCBI lineage: Eukaryota > Metazoa > Chordata > Mammalia > Rodentia > Muridae > Pachyuromys > Pachyuromys duprasi. The sequence continues at coordinate 8,726,638 of CM053747.1, forward strand.
TGCATGTGTGTGCATGAGTGTGTGGCTCGTTTTTCTCATATTTTGTTAGTAGGTGATTCTATATTTATATGCCTAGTTTATTAATTTTCCTCAGTGTTTGATATTCAAGTCTAGCAAGAATACATTTGGTAAGAAATTATAGAGGGATTATTTATGAATAGGTGATAGAATTTTCTGTATAATCACCTCATAAATCTCAGGCCATCTTTTTTTTTCTTTTTTAAAAATATTAATTACAGTTTATTCACTTTGTATCCCAGCTGTAGCCCCCACCCTCTTCCCCTCCCAATCCCGCTCTCCCTTTTTCTCTTCCCTTGCCCCTCCCCTACTCCACTGATAGGGGAGGTCCTCTTTATCACAGTAAATTACCTTATTACATTTTCCCATAAACAATATCTTTTCCCTATTATCTATATAAAACAAGTAAATGGGATATTTAAAGTTATATTCTTATAATTAAAATTATACCAAGTTTGTGTTTAACTGTTTAAATATACTCTTTGAATATTTCTAAGAAAGGCAATTGAAAATTCTTAGGTTTGCAGTGGGTCTTCTGTCTCATTCCCAGTTTCAAAACTAAGGCACAATCAAAATTTCTTCAGTAAGGCAAAATAAATGAGTTGATTAAACTTATCTTTGAAAACAACAACCACAACAAAATAGAATGAACAAAGCATGAGTGGTGACCAGTGCCTGAACACTAGAACAGTCGTGAGATGGAGGCCAATCTCGGCTATGTAGTGAGTATCACCCTAGCCAGGCGTGCATAGTAAGATCCTGTCTAAAAACTTCACCAAATCAAAATGTAGAAAATAAAAGATATCAAATCACCAATCAGTGTAAAATTAAACAAATATTTCCAGTATGGGAAAACTCCCTGAAAGGCCATTGTTCAACATTATAAACTCACAAAGTGGAGCTAAACTCACCACATCAAAGTTATATTTCCAAGTTTTCCATTGTTATGTTGTGAATGTGAATTTAAAGTTACATTTCCAAATGAAAGCAATAATTTACAATTAGGTACTAATGATTATTGGAAGACATCTAAATTGTATGTCACTTTAGTAGTTTATAAATCACAGGATTCTGATGGCAAAGGCTGTAAGAAAAGCTTAAATAAGAGAGTTTATGAAGTGGTGAAAATTATTATAAAATTCAGATACCTATAAATGAGACAAATGAATCTGAGTTACATTACATACTCAGATCATATATCCTCATTGTTATTTTAGATGTTTATTTCACAACACTGGCAAGGTCCCATGACAATTCTGTATTTACAATACTACAAAATAAGAGTTGTTTTCATTATATATTTCCATTTTATTCTCATATAGTGACTTAATATGTATAAATGTTGCTGTATATATTCTAAACACCAACAGTTCATGTTTAGTTGCAATTATATTAGTAGACAAAGTAGATATGCCTTTCTAAAATTATTCAGGGGGTAGAATCATGGCTCAGTTCTTAAGAGGACTTCAGGTCAGTTCCCAACACACAAGTAGGAAATTCATAATCACCTATAACTCAAGCATTGGTGAGTCTGCCACACTTTCCTGGCCTCTGAAACACCCATATATATATGAGTTTTACTCAGCTATATCACACACACACACACACACACACACACACACACACACACATAAATAAGAGTATTTTGTAAATAAGGCACCTTTCCTTTATAAATGGCATGAGTTTGTATTTCTGTAAGTCTGACATTAGCATGCTTACAGAGAGCCTTGACTATTTCACTTAATTTTCCTGAGCTGTGAGTGTATCTCCATTGGACGCAATTGCACATTCTTGTAATCCCATCACTAGCTTGCTGAGAAAGGAAGCTTGAGTGTTTGACACCAGCCTGGGCTCTGTAGCCAAATTCAAGCCAACTTGAAAATTCAAGACACTTTCTCAAAAAGCAGAATCCTTTTGTAGAAGGAGAATTGACTGCAGACCTACTGTATAACTACTTTGTTCATTGGACTCATAGCATTTGAATGGGTTAAAAGTCAACCAGAGTAAAGATGATATTCAGAGAAAATCACAGAATAATTATTTGAATGTTTACAAGATATACATACTATTGATTTTTAAATTCAAACTATAATTTTAAAATGTTGGTACTTTAAGCAAATGTTAATACCATCTAGTATAACTAATGATTTAATTATATCAGGTATTATTTTAGTATTCCTTACTAAATTTAATGTTCCTTACCAGAACAGAACATTAAATATAATATATATTTTCATATGCATATAATTATGATAGATATTTGACAGGAAGTAATTTGAACCAAAAGATGTTAACATTATAGTTTTCATTACTGACAATTATGAATTAATAAGTTTAAATTAAAGTTTTGGTACTTTGTAAATAGAGACTTAAGTGAATACTTAAATGAAGAAGAATAGAAGACAGATAAATTTATATGATAAATAGCTACTTAATTATAATTATTCAGTTTATAACTATGTTATTTTTACCTAAAATCTTTAGAAGAGATTTAGAACAATTTTTAAGCATTTCTATATACATTAAACTACATTCAGATTTCAGGGTGCTGAAGCAGGAAATTACAGGGCAAGGACAGCCTAGGCTCCAAAATCCGCCATGTTCCTTTCCACAATAATATGAATAAGTAAGTAAGTAAATAAATAAATAAATATAACATTAGCACAGAAATAAAATTTATTGCATATGCAAAGAACAACAGATTCTATTATAGAGTTTAAATGTGTCCTTGAAGTTAATATTTTTGCTCAAAATAAATTAGATAAAATACGGTGTAATGTTGAAAGCACAACACTCAAAACGACAGGACTAAAGCCATACCATAGATTTGTTAAGAATTAACAATTTGTTGTTTTCAAATCATTTCATTATTCATTAAATACTGGATAGTAATAAAAAACAAAATGAGTGGCTGAAAAAGATGCAAAAGAAAATTAACAAATTTCATGATTTCCTTGATTTCAATTGCTGAGTAGTATTCCATTCTGTATAAGTACCACAATTTCTGTGTCTATTCCTCTGTTGATGGACATCTGGTTTGTTTCGAGGACATTGCAACCTGTCCTGAAGATACCTGATAAGCTAGGGTCAGATAGAAGGGAGGAGGACCTCCCCTATCAGTGGACTTGGAGGGGGGCAG
>CM053747.1:8730294-8763365 GCA_028658305.1 Pachyuromys duprasi
AGAGAGAGAGAGAGAATATTCCAATATTCCAGGTTTAAAAAGAAAGGTGTATAAACAAAGAGTTCTGGGTCCCAAGTGAGACATGGGAGGTGAGAGAAAAGTGCCCCAGAAACTTACAGGAAAAATGGGCCACAGGGTGAGACCCTGCCTCTAAAACAAAGAAATTTTAGAAAATAACAACAAAAACTACTAACTTAAAATTAAACTACCATAAAATCTTTATAATAACAAAGAAGGATAAATGGAAATTAATGCAAGTAGGAATAATCTGTTACAGAAATTAGAGCATGGTTAGAAGCTTTGGTTCCTCCCTGATTAACACAGTGTGTCATCTGCAGCCAGCGAGCATCTTGCCAAAGCACCCAGCTGCTTAAGGCTTCTGGGTGTCTAAAGCCTGTGTTTTGGACCAGTTCCTGTTTCCTATCTGTAAGCGTTGGCCATATTCATCTCCCTTCGCTGCAGCTGCTCTTCTGAAGGAACTTCAAGTGTATCACCGTGCTGGGAGCTCCTCCTTGTATCCCTGGTACACAGGGAACATTTAAGTCAGCTGGATCACGGAACACTGAGATTTACAGCCATGCTGTTTCAGATAGCACGCTGTGGGCATGTCTCTCCATCAGCCTGCAAGCCAGCAGGGTCCTGCCTGTCCTTAGGCTTTTCAGAACCATAATGTAAACATATTGGCGAATGGCCCGTGGAAGGAAACGGTAATACTGGAGCTCAGATCCCCAGCAAGCACGGCAATGCCTGGTGGATGTCGTTTGCTGTCTGTAATCCCACCACTTGGAAGGTTGAGACCCAAGATTCTCTGAGCAGGGTAGCATGCTAGCCAAACACAGTCAACCAACTCGGGGTTCAAGTGAGAATCGCCACAGTATGGAAAGTGGAGAGACATCTAGGAAAACACCTAGACACCAGCCTCAGGCCATGATGCACACCCACACGTATACACCCAAATATATGAGAAAATCCACATATTCATGCACATGCAACACACACACACACACATAAGCACTGTAAAAATGAGGAGACTAGGTAATGTCTGTTGTGTCATTGATTGTGTTTTACTGGATGTTATTACCAAAAAGAAATGATATTTCCCCTAAACCTGTATACAAAAATTGTGTTCCATCAGAATCACTCTAGAATTGCATTACAAACATCACATTACATAAGAAATAGTTAAGGAATTTGTAATCATTTCTTGTAAATTGGACAGGATTATGTAAATCAGAGGTTCTCAACTTAACTAGTGCTTTGACTATGTCATACAGTTCTTCCTGTTGTGGTGACAACCCAACCAAGATTTTTTAAATGCTACTATTAAGAATTACAATGTAAATATCAAGAATATCAATAATTTCAATAAACACATTTCATTGATGTAATTATTACTTCCTGATTTATATGGGGTATACATTAACTTTCCTTCATTTATATAAAGTGAGCATTTCTGCAAAGGAGCCTACATCTAAAATCTGATTTGTCAGGATTAACACGGTATGTGAAATTTTTTTGTTGTTGTTGTTGGCAAAAGTCAAAGCCAACAGGGAAGCGTGATTTATCCCACACAATTGTTTCCTGATACTGTGCCCTGGCCTTGCTCAAGGGAAGTCAATAGCTAGTCTTGGCAGGAGGTCTTGAATAAAAAGATATTCAACAGAGCACTGCCCTCTTCATAAATCTTAATCTGCTAGTGAATGCCCTGTCATGATTCCCTATCTTCCTGAAGATGCTGCCTCTCAAATTAGATAATCTTACACACACAAAAACTATATCGACTTCAAACAGTAGAAAGGGCATCCAGATAACCCTGAAAAGGTGACACTGCTATAAATTTTTAAGAGCCTTAACTGTTTGAATCGGAGACTGTGATACAAGGTCTTTAGATAAATCTTTGTGGGAGGCGCAGGACTCCTCTAACACAAAGCTTCCTTTACTGATTCTTTACAACATTGCTTAATAAGTCCTGGCACCAGCCTAAAGCTTTCCAGTGGCTACTGATTCGGGTTAAGAAAAGATGATATTCTCCTGTTAGAACAATTTATCATCATAGGAAAGGTTATTATTGTATCATTACAAATAACTCCTTGGACTTGGGATGACAAGCAGATTCATAAAAACTCAAATTCAGAAAAAATAATTTAAACATCACAACAATAAAACCATTATTTGAGTATCTCATTTGTGGTATAATGTTCTTTTGGAATGTATACAATTTGCCTTGTTCATTCAAAGGCTGATTTCTCTCTCCCTCTATCTGGTTTCAATCAGGACATTGCATTGTGATGCTTATTCTAAGCATCACCTGTCTTAAATTTGTGTAAACAAATTCCACCATTTGTTCTTTATGTTGTCAATTAAAAAACCAGCCACAATGCTGAGCAATAGAGAGGATAGGGTGGGACATCCTGGTCCAGAGTGGGAGGGAGAGGAAGGAAACAGGGGAAGAAAGGAGAGGGAGAATCTACAGGAGAGGACTTGGAACCAAATGGAGAGATGGATTGGACCTAAAATATGACTAAAAGCAAATATAATGGGTGAAATCTGAATGGTAGGAAACTACGCAGGCTTAGAGGTTTAGGATGGAGTAACTATTGCCCAGCATTGTGCTCTAGGTTAATTATATAAATCCTAGTCTGTGTGTGGTGATTTGGGTATGCACCTGGTTTAGGAATAACTGCTGCTTAACTAAACGATATTTCTATAGTAAATATTATAACTCACAACACTCATTTAAGAAAAAGTTTCTTCATATGTATAGTTGAAACACTAAGTGGTTTTAAGGAATCTGAAATGTTTCTCTTTCTGCTTTTCAAAAGTTGGGTTTTTGTCTAGCCATAGCTGTAACACAGTTATATTAAGAAGAATTATAACATTCAGTCTAATATCACTGCTTAAGGATATTTTTTGCCTGGGAAGTCAGTGAATAACATTACTTGATTGATTAATCTAACTTACAGATTGTGAAAGCTTTTGGTACATGGAAAGGAAATAATAAATTCTGGAGAACAGAGAAATCAAAGTCATATGATTTAATCATTTGCTGGATCAATACTTTCTTGGCTTCTATTTTGTTTCTGATAATACTTTCTCTATAGAGATTTTGAAGAAAAGCACAGGGCCTTTCTTGTTTCGCTGAATGTATTTTATGGTGCATTAGGGAAATAAACAAATAAACAGTCTCACAAGTGAATACAGAATTCAATATTGAAGAAGAGATGGAAGGAATACAATTTATAACAAAGGAATCTGACCAGGACTGAACTCAAGATTCATAACTAATGTAACATTTGAACACAGTAGATACAAAGTCAAATAGAGAGAGGAACAAGCTGGCTGGTACCAGTGAATATGGCATGGAGGACAGTCTTACATAGCTGAACCAACTCCTTCCGTGGCAAACCATGAGTTTGCCTCTAATGACTTCTTGCTTCTGGGTAAGCAGTTTTCACTGCTGACTTCTAAAAATAAAGAGTACAGCAGCAGTGTGGACAAGTTAGTTTTGATATAGCACGAATCATGACACTCACAATCTTAAGTGTTTGGATAACTGTTAGAGAAACAATGTATTCTATGAATTTAGTGAGTCTGTGCAATGACAATGAGGCTGACTTTCTCAAGTGTATGACTAATGACTTTGGATGATCCTGAGATATGCTGTATGACCACTTACACTGTAATGTTTCTTGAAGCAAATACATTAGAATGTGCACACATGAACACATCAGCATGTGTATAAATATATTCCACAATGATAAAAATACAAATGGCATATCCATGCAGCTGTACACACAAATACATTGGTTCTCCACAGAAAACATTTCATGAGTGTCAGGAAGTGAAGGAATCATCAGGGTTCGATAAATTGGCAATCCTTTTTAAGGAGGTTGGCAAAATAGAGGTTACTGCGGCTGGGTGTTTCCAGAGTGGGTTTTCTGGTTTTGCTTCAGTCTTTATAAATTCCATGTGCAAAAAGGTTGGGAGGAAAGCTGAAAACTCTGAAGTTCCACTCTGGTGTTTCTCTAGCGTTAGAAAGGATTGCAGAGCTGGCTATGCACCTAGAGAGTATCCGAATAGTGGAAGGAGAACAAAAGGGTTCAGGCCTGACGTCCGAGGGCAGACATTTCCCTCAGGATGAAAGAGGAAAGCAAATTAAGATGGAAGGTAGATTGCCACCCTGCCCTGTTCCACACAATTTTGCTGTCAGGTGCCCAAAGCACCTGCATAAGGCAAGAGGCTGGTAGGAACAGGAGGTAGTACTGTCCGGCCAAGTGCACTGCCAGAAGAGTCATTTGGGGCTACACAACCACCATCAGCTTTCCCAGGCTTTGTGCAACATGTGTCTGTTCCTGATGGTGGTGAGGCTTATGATAAGAGGAGAAGGCAACCAATAGAAATGCTAGATTTAAAGCATTTTTAAAAGTCCATTATAAAGTATGGAATACACACATGTTTCATTAAGCAAATGTTAACCTCCTGGGCTACCCAAAATAGACTTATCCCCCAAGATTGGAAGGGACTGGTGTCAGCTGTGTTAGAGGCTGGTCAGCAGTTACAATGGTTATCACGATGGAGAAATGAAGTGACAAAAATAGAATAACAAAATACAAAAGTGGATAAATGTTGATAAGGGCCAGCTGCTTGGTGAAGAATGTTGTGCTGATTTACAAAAACAAATTTGATCTGATGATGTAGTACTCGATGTGACAACTGTTGTGTTGCAGAATTAAGAGCATGGGATATGGTTGAGGAGCCTGTTAGAACAACCACCTCATTTTCTAAGGTAATTCCAAGCTCTGCAGAAGCCTTCACCAACTTCTTAAAAATATTGTGTTCAGCTCAAAGCAGAGCCATACCAGACCCTGAGACCAGACAAAAGTTGATACCGATCTTGGCATATGAGAATGCAAATACTGAATGGAAGAGAACAATCAGACCATTAAAAGCATGAGAAGTCCCAATGGATGAATGGATATGTGAGACAACTGATATTGGCTCTCAGGAGCATTTTCCAATATCATAGGAAAAGCTATAGATATAGGTCTCAATTGTCAAAATACCCAGTGTGTAATTGCACTGAATTTGGCCATTTATAAAGAAACAATAAGATTAAATGCTTTAGAACACAAAACAGGAGGTGTTAACTCTCAGGAATACAGTGCATTTTACTTGTAGAAAGGAAAAAAGCAGATTCTGGCTACAAAGAAATACAATGGCTCCCAGAGTTTTGTGTCAATGGTCTAGGAATTGCTGTTCCAAGAGGAACATATAAGGTAACCAACCTCTTGCCATTGGGAATCAAATAGAGGGGCCTGCAGCAAACAATAGGGGCAGTCTTGCATTGGACAACAAGAGGTAACCAGCAGGCAGGGAAATCAAAACTAAGAATTTCAGATTTGATATATGCTACTGAAGGTAGTTTTGGATCTGTCTACAAGAAAACCTCTTACCATATCACCCATATCACCAAGAGTTGAATGTTACAAATTAATCACAGTGCTTATGGTCTTTTGCCATCACAGTAGGGATGATCTTGGGAAGAAGTGGATTAACTTCTCAAGGATGTATTGTACATCCAGGTATTTTAGATAAGGATTGCAATGAAGAAATTAAAATCATGGTGTATGTAAAAAAGGAGATGCAAATTAATGCAGGAGATAGAATTGCTCACCTGGGAGATCCAAGATGGTGGCCTGGAGGACACTTTGTCTGAGGAGCAGGACAGCAGTGTAGGCACAGCAACCAGGAGACTGAACTCTGGGACCTAAAACACCAGTGTTTGTGACTGGCAGGTGAGAGGAAATCCTGCGGTGTGGAAATCAATTGGGATGGACCTCAGGTCACACAATCAATCCCTGGAAAAAGTTCTGGGGATCGGCGGGCGCACATCTACTGGCCTAGATCAGAGCACATAGCCTCCCACTGTGCCCGCAGCCACCATTCCGGACTGGGACACACAGCCTCTGGTCCAGAGTGAGGCACCCAGCCTCCGTTTGAGCCGAGTAGAGCCCTCAGTTGCAGGCCAAGAGAGGAGGGCACAGCCTTTGGCCCAAAGCTGGGCGCACAGCTGCCAGCCCAGATCCCAGGTCAGGGTGCACAGTCTCTGGCTCAGAGTGAGGCGCCAAGCCTTCGACACAGAGTGGAGCCCTTAGTTGCAGGCCCAGAGGAGATCACACAGCCTCTAGCCCAGAAGGGGATACACAGCTGCCAGTCTAGATCAGATTGCAGAGCGTCAGTACCGGAGCAGCAACCGCAGCCACCATTTCAGACCCAGACACACAGCCTCTGACCCAGAGTAAGGGGACCAATCCCTGGACCAGAGCGGCACCCCCAGCTGCCATCCCAGACCTGAACTCACAGTCTCCAGCCCAGAGCAGAGCACAAGCCTCTGGCCCAGAGACTTGCTGTGTGCCCTACTCACCTTCCCAGACAGCACTGTGTGCCCCATGGTACTAGACTTGAGTTTCCCTCTTGGGAGAAAACCCCATAGCTAGGGAATCATCAGATTCTTCAAGAGGGCTGTACCTAGAAAACAGTGTAACAACAGCAGCAGCTCACTAATTCAGAACAAGAAACCCAGCAACGGGTCTCCAGGACTTCTGCGGGTGAGAGGAAAGCCTCCCTGACTAACAAAGACCACAGTTACCATTCAGGTCTTTATGCCTGAGGTAAACAGCAGCAATTCCTGAGAAACACCAGCCATTCAGTGACCATACCCAAAAAGCAGAGGAGGCCTCCTTCAGTAAAAATCATCTTCCTGCCAAGGGGATTCTCCCTATCCCAGGATTCTAAGAACCACCAGAAACTAACAGCCAACACAGAAAATAGTCCAATGGATAGAGGAGAGCGTAAAAGCTCAATCAAAAAAAGACAGAGCAATATGACATCTCCAGAACCCAGTCATCCAGGGACAAGCAGCCCTGGACACCCCAGCATAATTGAAATTCAAGAAGATGACCTTACATCTATGCTGATGAAGAGGATAATAGAGGAAACAAATAAAATGTGTAAAGAATTAGAGGAAGATAAAAATCAAACAGATTATGGCATATGTGAAGAAATATGGGAAGATGCAGCCAAACAGTTTGTGGCCTTCAAAGGAGAAATAATTAAATCACTGAAAGAAATAAAAGAAACAGGGTTCAAATAAACAGTTGAAGAAACTAAAAGAAAAATAGGAACATATAATCAGACAGGTGAAAAATAAACAAAACAACTTAAGATGTGAAGATAGAATTTGAAAAGTAAAAGAAAACACAAACGGAGGAAATCATGGAGAAGAAGAATTTAGGAATGAAAACAGGAACTGCAGAGGTAAGCATAACCAACAGACTACAAGGCATGGATGAAAGAATACCAGGTGTAGAAGATACAATGGAAGAAATTGATGTATCCATCAAAGAAAATGTTAAATCCAAAAAATTCCTGACACAGACCATCCAAGAAAACCAAGACAATATGAAAAGACAAAACCTAAGAATAATAGGAATAGAGGAAAAAGAAGATTCCCTCCTCCAAGGCCAAGAAAATATCTTCAACAAAATCATTGAAGAAAAAATACTAAAAGCTGCAAGTGAAAAAGGCCAAGTAACATATAATGGCAAACCCATAAGAATCACACCTGACTTCTCAACAGAGACTATGAAAGCCAGAAGGGCCTGGAAAGATATAATGCAGACCCTAAGAGAACACAGATGTCAACCCAGGCTATTATATCCAGCAAAACTCTCAGTCCTCATAGATGGAGAAAGCAAGATATTCAATGACAAAAACAAAATCAAACAATACCTACCCTCAAATCTAGCATTACAGAAGATACTAGAAGAAAAAGTAGAACCCAAGAAAATGAATTACATTCAGGAAAACACAGGAAACAATGTCACCACAGCAAAAGTAGCCAAACAAACAAACATACTGCCATAGTCAAGAGAAAAAATCAAAGCATCTAACAACCACTGGGTCATTAATTTCCCTTAACATCAATGGACTCAACTCTCCAATAAAAAGACACAGACTAGCAGAATGGATATGTAAACAAGACCCAACATTCTGTTGCATACAAGAAACACATCTTAGTCACAAAGATAGACATTACCTGAGAGTAAAGGGCTGGAAGACAGTTTTCCAAGCAAATGGACCCAAGAATCAAGCAGGAGTAGGCATTCTAATATCTAACAAAATAGATTCTCTTCAGAGTTTTGAAATTTTTTTCATATAGGTCTTTCACCCAGCTATACCACTCTTAGGCATATATCAAAAAAATGCTCAAGTATACAACAAAGACATTTGCGCAACTATGTTCGTGGCTGCTTTATTTGTAATAGCCAGAATCTGGAAACAACCCAGATGTTCCTCAGTTGAGGAGTGGATACAGAAATTGTGGTACTTTTACACAATGGAATACTACTCAGCAATTAAAAAGGAGGAAATCATGAAATTCTCAGGCAAATGGTGGGACCTGGAAACAATCATCCTAAGTGAGGTATCCCAAAAGCAGAAAGAAACATATGGCATATACTCACTTATATAGACCTATAGGATAGGAAGGTCATGCTGATATTACACACCTAGGGAGGATATACAGGAAGGAGGACCCAGGTTGTTATGATTAATGCTCCTCTGGATGAACAAATGGGATGGACAATGAGTGGAGGAGAAAACAAGCAACAGGACAGGAGTATGCCAAGGAGGATCTCTGGGGGGGTCAATGTAGCGATGTGTCAGAGCAGATATTAAGACTCGCGATCAAGCCTTTGGCAGAGGGCAAGAAGTAATCATAGAAATGGGGGAGGTTGGTGAGACTTGGGGAGAACAAGAGCTCCACAAAGACCAAACTGAGCAGGGCACAGGGGTCTTGTATGAGACATTTTCTCCAACCAAGGACCATGTGTGGATGTGGCCTGGAACCCCCGCTCAGATGGGACCCATGATAGCTCTGTGTCGGACTGAAGACCCTAGTAAGGGAAACAGGGACTGTTTCAGTCATGAACTTGATGGCTTACTCTTTGACCCTCCCCCATACATGCCAGGGAGTAACAGCCTGGCTAGATCCCAGGGGAGGACATTGCAGCCAGCCCTGAGGAGACAGGATGAGCTGGGGTTGGATGGAAGGGGAGGAGGTCCTCCCCCATTGGTGGACTTGGAGGGGGTGGGGAGGAGATGAAGGAGGGAGCTGGAGGGTGGGAGAGAATGAGGGAGGGGGCTACGCCTGGGATGCAAAGTACCTAACCTGTGATTGTTATAAAAATAAATAAATTTTAAAAAATATCAAAAAAATAGATTCTCAACCAAAATTAATAAAAAGAGATGTGGAAGTTCATTTCATACTCGTCAAAAGAAAGTTTCACCAAGAACATACCACAATTCTGAACATCTATGACCCAAATACAAGAGCACTCAGATTTGTAAAATAAACATTGATAAATCTGAAACCACACATAGAGCCCCACACATTAACAGTGGGAGACTTCAACACCCCACTCTCAACAAAAGACAGGTTAAAAAAAACCAGAAATTAAACAAAGAAACAATAACTCTAACAGAGGTCATTAATAAAATGGACCTAACGGACATCTACAGAACTTTTCACCCAAACACAAAAGAATTTATCTTCACAGCACCTCATGGAACCTTCTCCAATATATACCATATATTTGGTCACAAAAGGAGTCTCAACAGATACAAAACATTGAAATAACACCTTGTATCCTATCTGACCACCATGGACTAAAGCTGGATCTCAACAACAACAGAAATAAAACAAACAAACAAAAAAGCCTACACACACATGGAAACTAAACAACTTGCTACTCAATGACAGCTGGGTCAGGGAAGAAATAAAAAACGAAATTAAAGCATTCCTAGAATTCAATGAAAATGAAGGCACAACATACCCAAACTTATGGGACATGATGAAAGCAGTGTTAAAAGGAAAGTTCATAGCACTAAGCGCCTTCAAGAAGAAATTTGAAATATCTCATGCAAGCAACTTAATGGTTCACCTAAAAGCCCTGGGGGGGGGGGGCGGGGGGAGAGAAGCAGACACACCAAAAAGGAGCAGACAGCTGGAAATAATCAAACTCAAGGCTAAAATCAATAAATTAGAAACAAATAAAACAATTAAAAGAATCAATGAAACCAAGAGCTGATACTTTGAGAAAATCAACAAGATAGACAATCCCTTAGCCAAACTAACTAAAAGGCAAAAAGAAACTGTCCAAATCAACAAAATCAGAAATGAAAAGGGGGACATAACAACCAACACTGAGGAAACAATCATTAGGTCTTACTTCAAAATGAAATGGACAATTTTGTTGATTGATTCCACATAGCAAAGCTGAATCAACATTAGGTAAATCAATTAAATAGTCCTATATCCCTTAAGGAAATAGAAGTGGTCATCAAAAGACTCCCATCCACAAAAAGCCCAGGACCAGATGGTTTCAGCGCAGAATTCTACCAGTACTTCAAAGAAGATCAAACTCTAGTTCTCTTCAAACTATTCCACAAAATAGACAGAGAAGGAACACTACCAAACTCATTCTATGAAGCCACAGTCACCATGGTACCCAACCCTCACAAATAACCAAAAAAAAAAAAAAAAAAAGAGAGAGAATTTCAGGCCAATCTCCCTTATGAACATTGATGCAAAAACACTTGCAAACTGAAAACAAGAACACATCAAAGATATAATCCACTATGACCAAGTAGGTTTCATCCCAGTTATGCAGGAGTGGTTCAATATATGGAAATCCATCAATGTGATCCACCATATTAACAAACTGAAAGAAAAAAAAAACCACATGATAATCTCCTTAGGTGCTGAAAAAGCATTTGACAAAATCCAACATCCATCCATGTTTAAAGTATTAGAGAGATCAGGGATACAAGGCACATACCTAAACATAGTAAAGGCAATACAGAGCAAGCCTATAAACCACATCATACTAAATGGAGAGAAACTTAAATCAATCCCAGTGAAATCATGGATAAGGTAAGGATGCCCACTCTCCATATCTCTTCAATATATATAGTTCTTGAAGTTCTTGTTAGAGCCATAAGACAACTAAAGGAGTTTAAGGGGATAAAAATTGGAAAGGAAGAAGTCAAAGTATCACCATTTGCAGATGATATGATAGTATACCTGAGTGTCCCCCAAAATTCTACCAGGGAACTCTCACAGCTGAATAACACCTTCAGCAAAGTGGCTGTACATAAAATTAACTGAAAAAAAAATCAGTAGCCCTCCTGTATACAAAAGACAAAAGGGCTGAGAAAGAAATTAGGGAAACAACACCCTCACAATTGCCACAAAAGACACAAAGTCCCTTGGTGTTACCCTAACCAAGCAAGTCAAAGACTTGTATGAAAAAATTTCAAGTCTCTGAAGAAAGAGTTAGAAGAAGATATCATAAGATTGAAAGATCTCCCATGCTCATGGGTTGGCAGGATCAACATAGTAAAAATGGCCATCTTACTGCCGGGGCATGCCAGCAGAGTTGAATGGTTCTTGAGTCGGGAGTGAGGATAAATATTAATAAACTACACACAACACATGGGACCTTTCCAAGAGGCTCTGACAGACAGAACCAACTATTTAAAATCACAAGGAGGTGAAACAAGAGGTGTGGTTTTGACAAGCTATCCCACCTGCTGTCACAAAACAAAAGGTGACAGACTTGCAAATTCTTCCCTGACTCCAAAGAAGGCCTGGTAAAGCCAGTCTTAACACTGAGAATTAAATATCAAAGCAGCTGCTAAAACAGCAGCTCAAGACAGAGACACCAGGCCCTGACACTCACCAAAAGCATTCTACAGATTCAATGCAATTTCCATCAAATTCCCAATACAATTCTTTACAGACCTTGAAAGAAAAATTCTCAACTTCATATGGAATAACAAGAAACCCAGGACTGCTAAAAAGAATCCTCTAAAATAAAAGATCTTCTGGAGATATCTCCATCCCTGATATCAAGGTGTACTATAGAGCAACAGTAATAAAAACTTCGTGGTACTGGCATAGAAAAAGAATGGTGGATCAATGGAACCAAATAGACCCAGAAATAACCCCACACACTTATGGACACCTGATTTTTGACAAAGACGACAAAGTCATACAATGGAAAAAAGATGGCATCTTCAATAAATGGTGCTGGTCTAAGTGGATGGTTTCACGTAGAAAAATGCAAATAGATCCATACTCATCACCCTGCACGAAACTAAAGTCCAGGTGGATAAAAGACCACAATATAAAACCAGGCACACTAAACCTGTTAGAAGAAAAGTTGGGGAAGAACCTGGAACTCATTGGCACAGGGGACAACTTCCTGAACAGAACACCAACAGTACAGGCTGTAAGAGCAACAATCAATAAATGGGACCTCATGAAAATGAAAAGCTTCTGTAAAGCAAAGGACACTGTCATCAGAACAAAATAACTACCTACAGATAGGGAAAGGATCTTCGCCAACCCTATATCTGACAGAGGGCTAATATCCAGTATATATAAATAACTTAAGAAGGTAAGATAAAATCAAATAATCCAATTAAAAAATGGGGAACAGAGCTAAACAGAGAATTTTCCGTAAAGGAATATCAAATAGCAGAGAAACACTGACCGAAATGCTCAATGTCCTTAGCCATCAGGGAGCCGCAAATCAAAATGACCCTGAGATTTCACCTTATACCCATCAAAATGGCTAAGATCAAAAACTCAAGTGACAACACATGCTGGAGAGGTTGTGGAGAAAGGGCAACCCTCCTCCACTGCTGGTGGGAATGTAAACTTGTACCACCACTCTGGAAATCAATCTGTTGCTTTCTCAGACAACTAGGAAGAGCTCTTCCTCAAGATCCAGCTACACCACTCCTAGGCATATACCCAAAAGATGTTCAAGTACACAAAAAAGACATTTGCTCAACCACGTTTGTAGCAGCTTTATTTGTAATAGCCAGAACCTGGAAACAACCCAGATGCCCCTCAACTGAGGAATGGATTCAGATATTGTGGTACATCTACACAATGGAATCTACACTGAGCAATAAAAAACAAGGAAATCATGAAATTTACAGGTAAATGGTGGGAACTGGAAAAGATCATCCTTAGTGATCTATTCCAGAAGCAGAAAGACACACAGTATATACTCACTCATATAGACATATAATATAGGATAATCGTACTAAAATCTATATACCTTAAAAAAACTAATCAAGAGGGAGGACTCTGGCTAAAATGCTCAATCCGCATCCAAAAAGGCAAAAAGGATGGACATCAGAAGAAGGAGAAAACAGGGAACAAGTCAGGAGACTGCCACAGAGGGCCTCTGAAAGGCTCTGCCCTGCATACTGTTAGTATTAATTTATAAATAAGAGGAGGCTTACAACAGGTTTTTTATGAAAGAGGTTTATTAAGTGGAGAGAGGGGGAGCAGGGAGAGTGGACCATGATGGGGGGAAGAGAGAGATGGAGAGAGAAAGGGAGGAAAGGCGGGGCACCCCGATAGAGAAAGAGTAAGAGTAAGAGAGAGAAGAGTAAGAGAAAGAGAGAGAAGAGTAAGAGAAAGAGAGAGAACACGTGTCTGGTTGTCCTTTTTAAGGTCAGGTAACCACTAAGCACGTCCCCAGGTGTGGCCACCTGGCTGGGCGATACAAGATGACATCACAAGTTGCTAGGTAACCCAGAAGCAGGTTGTTTCAGAATACTAACACAGACTATTAAAACAGATGATAAGACTTATGGACAACCTTTGGACAGAATGCAGAGAATCTTATGAAAGAAGTGGGAAATAGTAAGATCTGGAGAGGACAGAAGCTCCACAAGGAGAGCAACAGAACCAAAAAATCTGAGCACAGGGGTCTTCCCTGAGACTTATACTCCAACCAAGTAGCATGCATGGAGATAACCTAGAACCGCTGCATAGATGTAGCCTATGGCAGTTCAGCCTTCAAGTGGGTTCCATAGTAATGGCAACAGCGACTGTCTCTGACATGAACTGATTGGCCTGCTGTTTGGTCACTTCACCCTGAGGGAGAAGCAGTCTTACCAGGCCACAGAGGAAGACAATGCAGCCTCTCCTGATGAGACCTAATGGAATAGGATCAGAAGAAAAGAAAAGAAGACCTCCCCTATCAGTGAACTTTGGGAGGGGCATGAGTGGAGAAAGGGGTGGAAGGGAGGGTCTGGGAGGAAGGGGGGAGGGAGCTACAGGGGGGGGGATACAAAATTATTAAAGTGCAATTAATTTAAAAAATTTTAAAAATTGCTCAGCTGTTACTGTGTCCCTACATAAAGGGCAAAGTTGCTCTAGTAGAAAGAACAGGCACATTTGGGAGTAACTGAAACATGTGTGCTCTGGCAAACAGTGGTTAATGATTAGAGAGCCAAATTAATGGTACAAATATATGGTATTGAAATACAAGGTTTGGTAGATACAGAAGCTGAGTCAGTATCTTCTCCCAAAAGTCTTGGAATCCAAAAATGGCCACTTCAGAAGGTCTATGCACAGCTGATAGAAATTGGCAAATTATCTCAAGCAAGACAAAGGGTATGGTAGAGTAAATGTGTGGGAACAGAAGGGCAAACAGGAAAGTTGAGACCCTATATGGCTGAAATATCCATAAATTTATTGATAAAGGATCTCTTTCAACAATGGCATGCTCAAATTAATATTCCTGAAACCCCAGAGACAGCCAATGATGAAATTAGAGGTGAAATGGTGGATGGTCCTGGGGAAGGTATTGATATGTGGAATCAAGAACAATCACAATCACAGATCACTGGGCTTGAGTTGCCAAATTTATAAAAAGTGCCACACCTGAAATACAAATAGTTTTGCCCTGAAAGTGGCTATCAAGTAGACCTGTGTGGCAAGAGCAACAGCCCATAACAAAAGTAAAATTGTAAGCACCTGAACAATTGGTACAAGAGCAGCTGGAGGCTCAACATAAAGAGTTTACCAGCCCATGGAATTCCCCTGTGTTCGTTGTAGGAAAGAAATCAGGAAAATGGAGGATGATATCAGATTTAAGAGAAATGAATAGAGTCATTCAACCAATGGGTCTCCTTACATCCTGGAATTTCTTTACCTTCTTTGTTACCTAGATCTTAGCCTATAGTACTAATTGATTTAAAGGATTGCTTTTTCACCATACTGCATGAGCAGGATAAAAAAGGGTTGCTTTCTGAGTACCTACTCTGAATAATAGTCATCCAATAGAGAGATAGCATTGGAGGGTGTTGCCACAGGGAAGGTTAAATAGTTCAACTTTATATCAATATTTTTTGTGACAAACATTAGAAAAAATTTCTGAAGCAATTTCCTCTGTCAATCATTTATCATTACATGGATATTATTTTGTTGGCTGGTTCTAATGCAGATCCTTCAGAAAAAAAAAAAATGCCTAAGGAAACACAATGAATTCTGCCATGCTGGAGGTTACAGATTTCTCCAGAAAAATACAAAAAGGAGATTCACTTAGCTTTTTGGGTTATAAAATAAGTTAACAAAAGTTTCAACCACAAAAGGTACAGATCCATAGGGACCAATTGTAAACTCTTAAAATTTTTCAAAAATTAATGGGAGGCCAGTCTTACCAGGCCACAGAGGAAGACAATGCAGCCAGTCCTGATGAAATCCAATAGGTTAGGGTCAGAGGAAAGGGAAGGAGGACCTCCCTATCATTGGAATTGGGGAGGGGCATGGGAGAATATGAGGAAGGGAGAATGGGATTGGGAGAGGACAAAGGAGGAGGCTACAGCTGGGATACAAAGTGAATAAACTGTAATTAAAAATTAAATTAATTAAAAATTAATGGGAGATATTTACCAGTTAAGGCCTACATTTGGATTATGTAATTATTAGTTAAGTAATTTATTTCAAACATTGCAAAGAGATTTAAATATAAACAGTCCAAGATATCTAACAGCTGGTGGAGAAAAAGAATTCCGGTAGAACAAAGATTTCAAGATGCATATGCGGAAGGAAGGAATTGATCATAAACTTGATTGCATTTTGCTCATTTTACCTTCAACTCATTCTCCTACTGGGATCATTATGCAAAAGGAATATACTCTTATGGAATGGAATTTCTTAACAGATGAACAAAGTTAAAAACTAAAGACGTTCATAGAAAATATTTCCAAATTAATTATAAAAGGGAGAATAAGACTATAAGACTACATCAATTGTCACTAATGGGCCTGGTTGAAATTGTGGTGCCTCTTATTAATACTGAGATTATGTCATTGTTTATAATCAATGAAGATTGGCAAAAAGCTTATAGTAACTACTTGGGAGAAATTAATAACAAATATCCTAAAAATCAAATGTATACAGGTTATAAAAATAACTAATTTGATTTTTCCATGTATTGTAAAGGGAACACCAATACAAGAGGCACCAACATTCTATACTGATGCAAACAAGACGGAAATGACAGGTTATAAATCAGATAAAATAAGCAAAGTGATCAAAAGCCCATATTCTTCAGTTCAAAAATCAGAATTATCTGTGATCCTTATGGTATTATTAGACTTTCCTGAATCTCTTAATATGATTACTGACACTCAATACGCAGAAAGAGTTGTTTTGTGTATAGAAATGGCTGTATTTATTCCTGATAACTCAGAATTGACTTTGTTTTTTATGCAATTGCAACAAGACATCAGAAGTAGAAACTATCCGTTATATATTACTCATATTCAGTCTCAAAGAGGTTTGCCAAGTCCATTGGCACAAGGAAATTGATCAATTACTGATAGGAAATGTGTTAGAAGCCTCAAAACTTCATGAACAACACTAAGTTAAGAGTAAAGGTTTGGTAGAAAAGACAGTACAGTAGAGAAAGGGGTAGGGTTGAATACAGTATTGAACAGGGCAGGAGAGTCCAGTTAAGTTCAGTCCATTCTGTTCAGTCCATTTCAGCAGTATAGTTGAGCTCAGTCAGTTGGGAATCAGTGCAGTGGAGTTGTAGTGGATTCATTCATGAATTTGTGCAGTTCAATGCAGATCAGCAGAGGCAGTTGAAGCTAGAATTCAGAGTTAGAAGGGGTAGTTTATTTTGCAGTATACCCCTGAGAGTACAATTACATCTGGCTAATGAAATTTTCTTTTACATTTGTTACCCAGTATGGGGCTTGAACTCATGATCCTGGGATTAAGACTCCCATGCTCTACCAACTGAGCCACTGTACTGCTCTTAGGTAGCTTCTCTTTCCTGCCTGTTCTCATGATAGTTGGGCATGTGCTATCCTGTCAAATTTTTTTCAGATTCATCACTTTGTCCATCCTTCAATTAGACTTCATTTTCAAACATGGCTGCTTCCCTCTATCAACTAACATTATCTTTATTGTTTGGAATTAAAGGTATATACTTAGGACATGTCTGTCTTCCAGCCAGAGAGAGTATGGAATATGTGCCATTATGTGCATCTGGATCTTATAGGACAGCATGTATGAGCTGGTACTGTCCTTCAACAGAAGGTCCTGGGTATCAAACTCAGATCATCAAGTTTGGTGGCAAAGTGTTTTTACCCACTGAGCCATCTTGCTAAACCAGGTTTCATTATTTTTTTAGATATAAACACAAACACACATGATTCAGTAAATCATATTATATAACGTATCTGAATATTATATATAAGTTCTTCTTCATTGATTCATGTATACATACCATATCCTATGGTAAATGATGCTGAAATAAATGCAAGCCTGTATGTAACTTTTCAACATGTTAATTTGATTTCCCAGTACTAGGACATCTGGATCCTGTGACAGTTTTGGTTTTGATTTCAGAACCTTTTACACTATTTTTGATAAAGGCTATACTAAACAAATACTCCCAAATAATCAATACATTTTATAGTGTATTTACAGAGAAAGTGTTCACTCCTGGCCGAAGGAATATGAAAGAATTCTGTATACAAAAGGACAAAGAGTGTGCTTAGACTTCACTGATTAAGTAACTGACTAATGGACATGACTTCCTTTTCGGTTGTCCATCACATAAGACTGGTATCTTTCTGAGGGCAAGAACCAAGGTACTCTTCATCATGTGTCTTGCCCTAAGACTAGCATTACCCTACTCATGCATACTGTTACGTGAATGAATTGAATACTAAAAGATACTAGGACAGAAAAAAATAAAGATTCAAAAAATATTTTCTACCACTTGGCAACAAGCAAAATAAATAATAAAAATGTGTCCTACGTGTTCTCTGTATAACAGAACTCTATTACCAGCTGGAGGTAACCCTTGGGGTACCAAGATAATATGGCAGACAGAAATGTTTCATTTTGCAGAATTTGGGAAAGAAAGGAATTTACACTACACCATAGATACACATCCAGGATATGAATGGGCAACTGCTTTAGGTTCTGAAAAGGCTAATTGCGTAATTACATATTTGTTGGAAATAATGGTAATTATGGGATACCTGCATAAATCAAGACTGATAATATTCCTGCAAATGTGTCCAGTAAGGTAAAGCAATTATTTCCATATTGTAATATAAAGCGCATTACTGGTATACTACACAATCCTATCAGATAGGTAGATGTAGAAAGAGCTAATTAAACTTTAAAAGAGATGCTTATTAAACAAAAAATGAACAGTAAAGACTCCCAAGACAGGTTAAATAATGCTTTGTTAACTCCAATTTTTTTAAAATGTTGGTGAAAAAGGAACAGCAAGTTTTCATTCTCACCAGCAATAGAGGAGCGTGCCTCTTTCTCCACATCCTCTCCAGCTTGTGTTGTCACTTGAGTTTTTTATCTTGGCCATTGTGATGGGTGAAAGATGAAATTTTCGTCATTTTGATTTGCATTTCCCTGATGACTAAGGATGTCGCACATTTCTTTAAGTGGTTCTCTGCCATTCAATATTCTCTATTGAGAATTCTGTTTAGCTCTGTACCCAATTTTTAATTGGATTATTTGATTTGTTGCTTTTAAAATTCTTGAGTTCTTTATATTAGCCATCTGTCAGATATAGGGTTTGTGAAGATCCTTTCCCAGTTTGTAGGCTGTGTTTTTTTGTTCTGATAACAGTAAAATTTGCTTTACAGAAGCTTTTCAGTTTCATGAGGTCCCATTTATTGATTGTTGATCTTAGAGCTTGTGCTGTTGATGTTCAGTTCAGGAAGTTGTCTCCTATGCCAATGAGTTCAAGGCTCTTCCCCACTGTTTCTCCTACCAGATGCTTTCTCAGAAAATTAGGAATTGTGCTACCACAAGACCCAGCTTTACCACTGCTAGGCATATATCCAAAATATGCTCAAGTATACAACAAGGACATTTTCTCAACCATATTTGTAGCAGCTTTATTTGTAATATCCAGAATCTGGAAACAAACCAATATGTCCCTCAAATGAGGAACAGATACAGAAATTGTGGTGCATTTGCACAGTGGAATATTACTCAGCAATTAAAAACAATCATGAAAAGATCATTCTGAGTGAAGTATCCCAGAAGCAGAAAGAGACACATGGTATATACTCACTTATAAATGGATATTAGACATATAATATAGAATAATCATACTAAAATTTGTACAGCTAAAGAAACTAACCAGAGGCTGAGACTTATGGTCAATTCTTGAACAGAGTGCATGGAATTTTATGAAAGATGTGGGAAATAGAAAGATAGGGAGAGGACAGGAGCTCCACAAGGAGAGCAACAGAACCAATAAATCTGAGCACAGGGGTCTTTCCTGAGACTGATACTCTAACCAAGTACCATGCATGGAGAAAACCTAGAACACCTGTACATATGTAGCCCATGGCAGTTCAGTATCCAAGTAGGTTCCATAAAAATGGGAACAGAGATTGCCTCTGACATGAACTGATTGGCCTGCTCTTTGATCACCTCAACCTGATGGGGGAGCAGCCTTACCAGGCCACAGAGGAAGACAATGCAATTACTCCGGAGGAGAGCTGATAGACTAGGATCAGAAGAAAGTAAAGGAAGACCTACCCTATCAGTGGACTTAAGGAGAGAGTGTGTGGAGAAGGGGGAGGGAAGGTGGTATTGGGAGGGGAGGATGGAGGGGTTTATGGGGGAATACAAAGTAAATAAAGTATAATTAATAAAAATTAAAATGAAATAAAATAATACACAGAATAAAGAAATAAAAAAGAAGCTAAGCAAGAAGGAGGACCCTGGGTAGGATGATCAATCCTCACTCAGAAAGGCAAATAGACGGACATTGGAAGAGAGAGAAAACAGGGAACAGGACAGGAGCCTATTACAGAGGATCTCAGAAAAACTCTACCCAGCAGTGTATCAAAAAGATGCTGAGACTCAAAACCAAACTTTGGGCAGAGTGCAGGGAACCTAATGAAGGAAAGGAGAGATAAAAAGACCTGGAGGGAACAGCAGTTCTACAAGGAGAGCTACAGAACCAAAAAATCTGGGCACAGGGGACTTTTCTGAAACTGATATTTCAACCAAGGACCACGCATAGAGATAACCTAGAACCCCTGCACAGATGTAGTCCATGGCAGCTCAGGGTCCATGTGAGGTCCCTAGTAATGGGAACAGGAGCTGTCTCTAACATAAAAGCAGTGGCTGGCTCTTTGATTACCTCCCCTTAGGGGGAAGATGCCTTACCAGGCCACAGACAAAGACAGTGAAGCCAGTCCTCATGAGACCTGATAGGCTATGGTCAGATGGAAGGGGAGAAGGACCTCCCCTATCAGTGGACTTAGAGAGGGGCATGGGAGGAAATGAAGGAGCGAGGACGGAATTGGTAGGAGATGAGGGAGGTGGCTACAGCTGGGATACAAGGTGAATAAACTGTAAGAAATAAATAAATTTTTTTAAAAGAAATAGTAACAAAAGCAACTGAGAAACACTGGTTAAAAAACTGTAGAACTGGAACAACCCATTTATTATAAAGATGTGTTGACATCAGAATGGAAACCTGCAATAGCTTTGTGATGGGGACATAGTAGTTATGCTCATGTATCTACTGAGAAACAAAAAATATGGTCACCAACAAAACTCATAAAAATTAGATTTCACCAGGAAAGACTTCCTAATAGCTGAGACTTGCATGTCTTTGCAAGGTTAATGAATATTGGTGGCTACCTGGACCTCAAGATGTACCTACAATATTATCTTTAAAAGTTTGTTTATATTAAGAGCAAAAGACCAGGTAACAGTGAAGATCAAGCAAGTAGATAAACCAAGTGACTTCAGCCTCACAGGCTGCCTTAGGAACTGTTTCCCCAAGAATCTACTCCCACTTCAACTTTAAAAGGGCTAGCTCAAATGACTGATACCATAGACACTGGACAGAAAACACAGAGATTAGACAGAAAACACTGAGACAGGAAAGAAAAATATATAGGTAGCTTTTTCAGCCCTTGTCCAACATCCTAATTTTTAAGGGCACTCAAAAAGATATTTTTCTCCAGACAACAACAACAACAAAATAATTTTAAGAACATGATAGCTCCATTCCCAAGAAATGTGGTGATGTTTTGTTGGTCATTTGGTGGGTTATGGGTTGGCCATGGTAAGGAAAAAATATAAATGTTATAATCAGTGATCTCTTCCATTTTCCCCTCTATCTTTTTTTTTCTTATCTTTATCTTTTAGCCACTATTAGGGAAAAGAAAAAAAAGTAAAGGGATATAGGAATACAGGATAAATGGTAGATTATTGAATCTAGTTGTGTCAAATATTATGCATTGGTATGGATTATTGTAAACTGATAGAAATTTAAAGTTATTTCATTCAACTTTTGCTTAATGTATTGTACATATTAAACTCATTTATTGTATATTGATTGAAATTTAAGACTATTTTGTTCAACTTTTGCTTAATGTATTGCACATATGCAGCTCATTTGATAATGTGGTGTAAAACTCTAGTCTTATGAAAACTATTGCAAACTCTTCAGCATGATAGCAAATGCAAATTAGTAGTTAAGAACCTATAAATAATATTACTTGTAGTCTTTTAAGATACTAGTTTAGTTACAGAAATAAGCTTTTTTTAGTCTCTTATAGATGTTTTCAAGGTTAAGTAAGTAGTACATAGACACCAGCAACAATGCTTGATAGATAGATGATTGATAGGTAGATATATATGATTATGCACTATATAATGGTAGATAAATAAGTTGTCTTCACACACTTCTGAGATCTGTAGAATATGGCATTTAAAATATTTTAATAATAAATGGCATTTCTGACAGAGACCCACATCTGCTCCTGGCAGCTCCTCTAATCTAATTCTAAGAAGATGATGGACAACAATCAAAAAAAATGTGGCAAGATAGCCATGGGAAACAACAACAACAACAACAACTGTCTTTCAACTGCTGGTAACAGTTTGACTGAGCATACAGGACAAGCACAGACAAGCAGGATACTGGAAAGTTGACTGTCCCATTCTACAGAGACTAAGTGGTCAGTCCTTCAAAATTCCTGTTTTACAGGAATGCCTGTCAGATATGCTGGGCCACATGGCTGATGATTAGATGCCCAAACAATACAGAGAAACCTCTGCTGACTTTCAGGTTGTGAACTGTCTCTGTCATTTCTATAGTTCTGGGAGCTGTTTGTTCTATGCCTCCCATATGATTAGGTAATATTTCCTTCTAGGGTCTCTGGTGAAGTTGAAGACTAGATAGTCATAGTTTTACTACGTTTAATCTTGAGACAATGGTTTTGTCTAAATGGTTTTAAGATCTAGAAAGATGTTTTCAAGTTGATAGACATAAGAAAATGGTTTAGGTACAGAACTTAGGACTCACCAAGATAGGATAGATAGTACAATACTTTTCCCAAGATTGCCCAATACAAATGGATTGGACACTGTGAATATGATGATAATTTTCATAATTCTTATTGTTTATAGTTTACTTATGTGAGAAAGAAGCCAATATTTTAAATACAAAAGGGACAATGTTATGAATGTTTTGGTTTATGATATGGAAACATGTTTTTGTTAAATTTCCAAGTTGGGTTTTAGTTTGTCCAAACCTGTTAAGTGTCTTCTGTGGAGAGTGTTCTTTGCCAGGTGGAATTACTTGAATTCTGAGGACTTTGAGTGGTATAAATATACCAGGCCAGTGTTATAGGAAAGGAGTGGTTTCTTTGGAGAAGGACTGCTTGCTTCTGGTTCATCCTGCTCCTACATTTGTGTTTGCTGATTTGTTGATTACCTGGACTTCTGGATTTCTAGACTACTGATATTGGTATTGCCCCCAAAAGAATCCTACAACCCTACCCAGCAGAAAGTAGCAGTGGATAACTCTACCATCTTATTCCCCCTAACCTTCTTTTCCTCCTACCCAGTGTTGGCAAGGTTGGAAGGGGACAGAAACATTTAATAACCCAAAATAAAGTAGGTTTGCTAACTAAAAAATAGAGGTCAACAGTGATCACCCTGCCTCTGCTTCTCTGAGTGCTAGAATAAAAGGCATCTGCAATCACACCCAGAAAATACTAATACTCCTTAAACTCTTACACAAAACAGAAACAGAAAGATCATTGTCAAGCTCATGTTATGAGGCCATAGTCACCCAGGTACGTAAACCACACAAAGACCCAACAAAGAAAAAATAATTTCAGACAAATTTCCATTATGGGCATTGATGTAAAAATACTCAGTGAAATATTTGCAAGCCAAATCCAAGAACACATCCAAAACACCATCTGCCATGATCAAGTAGGCTTCATCGCAGGCATTCAGAGGTGGTTCAATATATGAAAATCTATCATTGTAATCCATCATATGAACAAACTAAAATAAAAGGCCACGTTATTATCTCATTAGATTCTGAAAAGCCTTTGACAAAATGCAATACCCTTTCATATTAAAAGTCTCAGAGAGATCAGAAATACAGGCATACATGTAAATATTATAAAGGCAATATACAGCAAGCCTATAGCCAACATGAAACTAAATGAAGAGAAACTTAAAACAATTCCACTGAAATATAGGGACAAAACAAGGCTGCCCACTCTCTTAGTATCTCTTCAATATAGTACTTGAAGGCCTACCAAGAGCAATAAGACAAATAAAGGACATCAAGGGGGTAAAAATTGGAAAAGAAGAAGTCAATCATCACTAATTGCAGATGATATGATAGTATACATAATTGACCCCCAAAATTCTATCAGAAAACTTGTACAGCTGAATATCACTTTCAGTAAAGTGGCTGGATATAAAGTTAGCTGAAAAAAAAGTCAGTAGTCCTCCTGTGTACAAACTACAAACAGTCTAAGACTTCAGAGAAACAACACCCTTTACAATACCCACAAAAAAATAAACTATCTTGATGTAAATATAATCAAACAATTGAAATATCTTTATGACCAGAACTTCAAGTGTTTGAAGAAAGAAAGAGAAGAAGATATCAGAAGATGAAAGATGTCCTGTGCTCATGGGTCAGTAGGATCAGTAGGATTAACAGTAAAACTGGACATCTTGTCAAAAACAATCTAGATTCAATGCAATTATTGTCAATATACAAACACAATTCTTTATTGACCTTGAAAAAACAATTCTAAACTTCATATGTAAAAACACCTAGAATAGCTAAAATACTCTTGTACAATAAAATAATTTCTGGAAGTATCTACATTCTGGATTTCAAATTGTACTACAAAGTAATAGTAATAAAAGCTGCATGGTGCAGGCATATCAACAGACTGGTTGATCAAGAGAATTAAATTGAAGACCAAGAGATAAATCCACACACCTATGGGCACTTGATTTTTGAAAAAGAAGGTAAAAAGAAAACATCTTCAACAAATGGTGCTGATCTAACTAGATGTGCACATGTAGAAAAATGCAAATAAATCAATATTATCACCTAACTAAAACTAAAGTCTTAGTGAATCAAAGATTTCAGCATAAACACATATACAGGAACACTATTAGAAGAGAAAGTGGGGATCAACCTTGACACAACTTCCTGAACAGAACATCAACAGCTAAGGGTCTAGGGTCAACAATTAACAATTTTTCAAAACTGAAAAATTTGATTTCCACAGTGGTTGTACAAGTTTATATTCCCACCAGCAATGGAGGAGAGTTCCCCTTTCTCCACAACCTCTCCAGTATGTGTTGTTACTTGAGTTTTTGATCATAGCCATTCTGATAGGTGTAAAGTGAAATCTCAGGGTCCCTTTGATTTGCATGTCCCTGATGGCTAAGGATGTTGAGCATTTCTTTAAGTGTTTTTCTGCCATTATATAATCCTCTACAGAGACTTCTCTTTTTAGCTCCATACCCCATTTTTTAATTGGATTACTTGATTTGTTGCTTTTTAACTTCTTGAGTTTTTTATATATACTGGATATTAGCCCTCTGTCAGATGTAAGATTGGTAAAGATCCTTTCCCAGTCTGTAGGCTGTCGTTTTGTTTTGATGACAGTGTCTTTTGCTTTACAGAAGGTTTTCAGTTTCATGAGGTCCCATTTATTGATTGTTGATGTTAGAGCCTGTGCTGTTGGTGTTCTGTTCAGGAAGTAGTCTCGTATGCCAATGAGTTCTAGGGTCTTCCCCACTTTTTCTTCTAACCGATTTAATGTGTCTGGTGTTATGTTGAGTTCTTTGATCCACTTGGACTTTAGTATTGTGCAAGGTGATAAATATGGATCTATTTTTGTTTTTCTGCATATAGATATACACTCTGGAAATCAATTTGTTGCTTTCTTAGACAATTAGGAATAGTGATTCCTTAAGACCCAGCTATACCACTCTTAGGCATATATCCAAAAGATGCTCAAGTACACAACAAGGATATTTGCTCAACCATTTTCATAGCAGTTTTGTTCGTAATAGCCAGAACCTGGAAACAACCCAGATGTCCCTCATTTGAGGAATGGATACAGAAGTTATGGTTCTTTTACACAATGGAATACTACTCAGCTATTAAAAATTAGGAAATCATGAAATTCGCAGGCAAATGGTGGGACCTGGAAACGATCATCCTGAGTGAGCTATCCCAAAAGCAGAAAGAAAAACTTGGTACATACTCACTTATATAGACTTATAGGATAGGATGGACATCCTGAAATCTATACAACCTAGGGAAGATAAGCAAGAAGGAGGACCCAGGGTGTGATGATCAATCATCGCTTAGATGGACAAGCAGGATGGACATTGAGTGTAGGAGAAAACAAGCAACAGGTCAGGAGCCTACCACAGAGGGCCTCTGAAAGACTCTAACTAGCAATGTATCAAAGAGGATAATAAGACTCACAAGGAAGCCTTTGGCAGAGTGCAGGGAATCATATGAAAAAAGGGCAAGTTAGTAAGACTTGCCAGGAAAAAAGCTCCACAAAGTCCAAATGGACCAGGGCACAGGGGTCTTCTATGAGACTGTTTGTCCAACCAAGTACCATGTATGGATATAAACTAGAACCCCTGCTTGGATGTGGTCCATGGTAGCTCAGTATCCAACTGGGTACCCTAGTAAGGGGAACAGGTATTATTTCTGTCATGAACTCAATGGCTGTCTTGTAGACCGTTCCCTCCCTCCCCACGCCCTGAGGGAGTAACAGCCTACCTAGATCCCAGAAGAGGACATTGCATCCCAGCCCTGAAGAGACATGATAAGCTGGGGTCAGATGGAAGGGGGGAGGTCCTCCCCTATCAGTGGACTTGGAGGGGGGCAGGGAGAAGATGAGGGAGGATGGGGAGAGTGGAAGGGAATGAGGAAGGGGGATATGGCCAGAATACAAATTATATAACCTGTAATGAATATAAAAATAAATAAATTACTTAAAAAAAACTGAAAAACTTCTGAAAGACAAAAGACACTACACTGTCAATAGAACAAAATGATAGTCTACAGATTAGGAAAAGATCTTCACTACCACTATATCCAACAAAGTGTTAATATATAAAGAAGTAAGAAATTAAATGCCAACAAACCAAATCATCCAATTAAAATATGAAGTACAGAGTTAAACAAACAATTCCCAACAGAAGAATCTCAAATGGTTGAGAAGCACCTAAAGAAGTGCTCAATGTCCTTAGTCAACAGAAAAATGAAAATCAAAATGACTCTGAGATTCTATCTTACACCCATCATAATTATTAAGATAAAAAAAAAAA
This sequence comes from Pachyuromys duprasi, assembly GCA_028658305.1. Taxonomy (NCBI): domain Eukaryota; kingdom Metazoa; phylum Chordata; class Mammalia; order Rodentia; family Muridae; genus Pachyuromys; species Pachyuromys duprasi. Next base: position 8,757,377 of record CM053747.1, read on the forward strand.
ACCTCATGTAACAGCATAGGCAAGGATATGGAGAAAGGGGAATAATCTTCCATTGCTTGTGGGACTTCAAACTTACACAAATACAGTGGAAATCAATCTGGCGTTATTACAAAAATTGGTAGTAGCTCTACCTGAAGGCCAACTATATCACTCCTGAGCATACACCCAAAAGATTTTCCACACTATAACAAGAACATTTACTCTACTATGCTCATCGCCACTCCATTTGTAATAGATAGAAACTGGAAACAACTCAGATGTCCCTCAACGGAAGAATGGATATAGAAAATATGGTACATTTACACATTGGGTGGCTACCAGCCATTAAAAACAAAACAAAACAAAACCATGAAATTTGCATATAAACAAATAGAATTAAAAATATCATTTATACAAGTTACAAACTTTTGATCCATGAGACTTGACTGTTTGTCAAGTTAGCATTCTTTGGAGTACTCCCTGCAATGTGGTGCAAATGATGTGTAATACTTTTAAAATTCAATTAAAATTTTAATGTTAAATATTGAACTTTACTTAGTTTGACTCTGTATTTGTAAGTTTTGTTCATCGTACATGCTTATGTGGGAATAATGAATGTGATAGAGCTGCAAGATTTTTCCCACAGGATGATGTCTGTAAGCAGGGGTAAATTTTTCTTCTTTTGCAATTTGAGTAGCATTTGTTTATCTATCTATTTATCGATTTGCATTTGTTTTCTCTTAGTAGCATTCCCATTATTATGTGTAATATAAGCATAGAGACCATATATTTGGAATGGGTTAATGTCCAAAGATAATATGTATGCAATGGAAGAGAAGAAGTTTGAAACAAAAATTCAGTGTTCAGGCCAGAGGACCAGATAGGCAAATTGCAGATCTTCACTTCTTTCTCTTTTCTCAGAGATCCATCCCCCAGTCTCATCCCTAGTTCTGCAGCAGAAATCTCAGAGCAGCCTCCATCCACACCATCTCTAGTAGATCTCACAGAGTGTGCCCTCAGAACAGACCCTAATTCAAACACACACTCCTTGCTAAAGCACAAGCTACTCCTGCTAAGAAAGCAGATAGGGTGACTAGTTCTCAACAACTTTTTTTTTTATTTCAGTCTGAATCACCCAGTCTTAGCCTCAAGAGGAGATCTGCTGCAGAACAGCTGCTGCAGCCTTCCCTGTGCCATGCAGACATCACAGATCTATTTCTCTAACCTTCTTCCCCCGACTCTTGCTTTATCCCAGGCCTCAAATCCAAGAGTTACTCCATGCTAACACACAGACCATTCCTTCCAGGGAGGCAGGTAGCCCTCCTGCGGACTTCATCTCTGCTTCTGCTCCTCCAAATCGAATACCTTAGTCTCATTTCCTGCTCAGTATCTCTCTCTTCTCTCTGACTGTCCTCATCCCCAATATGACATAAAAATCGTCTCAACCAACCTTCCTCTTGTCAGTTCGTTCCAGTATCCCAGCCTGCAACACCAGAAATCTTTCCCAGTGAACAAAACAACTCTGCCAGCCAAGGAAATAGGCAAGCTAACTGAGTACCTTAACTACTCCCTCCTCTCTTCAAAATCCCATCCATTAGTCTCATCCCTACCTCTTCAACATAACACCTTGGTGAAGACTTCCTACCCTGTCCTTATCTCCTTCAGATCCTAAAGACCTCCGCCTTTTATCTTTTTGCCCCAAATGATTGCTTTATCTCACTGCTTCCCCCCATTCTGGCAAATACTCCCTCCTAACCTATAGGTCACTCATGCCAGAATGTACGCAGGCTGACAATGGATTGTTCCCTCTTTCTTGGTTCTTCTAGATCCAATTGCTTAGTTTTTAGTCTCTATCTCTAGAACAGAACTTCTGGGGTAACTCTCATCTCCCATTTCAAGGGGACTAAAATAAACATATCCCAGAGGAACACCCTGCTGTACTCCCTCCTGTGAACCCCTCAGACACGGCACATAACTTATCCCCATTCCTAAGTGTCTACTTCCAATACCCAAAAACAAAATTCACTTTAAATGCTCAGTGTCCACACCTATAAGGTCCAAAGATAATTTCCTAGGAGGCAACACACAACCACCACACTCTCCTAATATGTAGAGAGAAAACAGAAACCAGTAGCAACAAACACTACTCACCAAATTAAAAACAACAACAACAACACACAAATATCATCACCTAGAATTGTAATCTTCCCAATCCCAGATACCTAGGCATCAGCATACAAACAAAATTATAAAGCAGGTAGGAGCATATGTCTCTACTGCAGCCCTGGGACCCTAACACAGCAGACTCTGAATACATGTAGCATAAGCATGAGAAAAAGACCTTAAATAAGCCTTTATGAACATGATAGTGGTCTTTAAAGACAAAGCAAATAAATCCAATAAAGAAATCCCTAAAACCACAAAGATATATTGAGAAAAAATGAACAATATTGATCAAGACCTGGAAATAGAATTGATAATGGAAATAGGAAATGAAAGCAGAATTAATTTAAAAAAATGGGAGAACTCTGGAAGTGAAAACTTCAGGAATTCAAACAAAAACTACAGAAGCAACCTTCACCAACCGAATGTGAGTGATGAAAGAAAAAAAGAATCTCAAACACTGAAGATAAGATAAAGAACTAAGTATATTAGTGAAATAAAAATTTAAATCTAAAAAATTCCTAACACAAAATATTCAGGAAATCTGGTACACTGTGTAAAGATGAAACTTAAGAATTTTAAGAATAGAAAAAGAAGAAACCTATCACAAAGGCCCAGAAAATACTTTCACCAAAAATCATGAAAAAAATTACTTAATAAACAAGATGTCCATAAGATTCAGGAAGCATACAGAACACCAAAGACTGAAGAAGAAAAGAATGTTTCTTTGTCACATAATATTCAAGGCACTGGATATATAGATATTATAAAAGAAAGAATATTAAAGCTTCAGGGAAAAAGACCAACTAACATCTAAAAGGAGACATATTAAATTTACAAGCCACCCCTATCACACTTACTCCAAGGTTTTCACTATTTAAATATGTAATACACCTTCCCCTCCAGTACCCAGTTCAGATGCCTAACTTACCACCTCCCTGCAAGTGCATAAAATTAAGGATGGATTTTTAATTTTCGGTCTCTGAAGTGAATATTCTTGGCTTCTACCTGAACCCAACACCATCACCACCAACACCCCCAACAATAAAATATACCAGCAGTAAATAACTTATATCTATCAACATCAATGTCCTCAATTCCACATTAAAAAGACATAGAATAACATGATGGATGTGAAAACAGGATCCATTCCTCTGCTGAATCCAAGAAACACAGTTAACATCAAGGAGAGATATTAGACAATTCTAAGCCTCACATGGAAACTCAGGATTGCTGAAATAATCTTGATCAATTTAAAAAGCATATAAATACCGTGGAACTTATTGACACATTTATTAGTTAATAAATTTCATTAAATGAACAATGTCAAAGTGACAATGGAGACACTAAATATTATTAGTCTTCAGATGATGATAGTGTGTCACTTAAAAGGGGAACTAACTGGCACGTGAGTAGATCACAGACTATACAAAAATGCTGACAAATTCAGGACACTGAAATTCATCACTGGGTACTCAACACATGTACTTAATAGGTAGTCCCCAACTGCATTTTGTACTCAGATCTTTGTTCCACACATTTTTCTATCTCCAAATACATCTCTATTGTTGTGAGTACCAGCTTCATAGAATGATTTTTTTTAATTGTGATTGGAAATATAAAAAAATAAAAACAGAAAACAAACTCAGAAGGTTTGATTAAATCATACTAGGGTTAGTTACTGCAGTATTACAAGATGCAGATCCTAAAAAGTATAAAACTTACATGAAATTCTACTAATTACATTGATAGATTTAATAAGGCTTTGCTTAATAAGATGTGTTTCAAATTTATATTCATATCTCATTTACAAAAAGATATTGGTTGATTTATAGGTGATTACACTAAGAATCACTAATAATTTTCATAGACATTGAATATCACTGGATGGCATCTGCAGATGTGATAGTTATTAGCATGCTATTCACTGTATACATTCAATTACTGAATACTCATTTTCTGAAAATGGTGCTATGCCATGCAGGTCCTTATTTTGTTTCATTCAGTAATAATAAAACACAATACAAAAGCACACAAGCAAGCAAATTAAAAAAGAGAGAGAGAGAGAGAGAGATGAGATTTTAATGGTGCAAATCATCCCCTTCCTTACATCCTTCCTTCCTCCCACCCACTCTGTGTTCTTCCATAACTTTTGTTCTACTTTTATTTTTTCCTTTCTTCTTCTCTTCCACTTTTTTCTTCTTTCTTCCCCTCCCTCCTGAAGCTCTTCTCCCTTCTTTTTATTTTTTTCTTGGTCTTCCTCCATGACTGTTGTCCTCTTCTTCTTCCTCTTTACAATTTATTCACTTTGTATCCCAGTTTGTAGATCCTTTCTCATCTCTTCCCAGTCCCACACTCTCCTTCTTCTCCCTCTACCCCCCTTCTGCAGTTCACTGATAGGGGATGTCCTCTCAGACTATTTGACTCTAGTTCATCAGGTCTCATAAGGACTGGTTGAATCCTCTTTATCTGAAGCCTAGTATGACCACTACACCAGGGGAAGGTGATTAAAGATCAGGCAATCTAGTTCATGTCAGATACAGCCCCTGCTCCACTCATGAGTGTACCCATGTGGAGACTGAGCTGCCTATGGGCTGTATCTGAGCAGAGGGTCTGGTTCCTCTCTATGCATGGTCCTAGGTTGATGCACCAGTCTCTGTAGGCCCCCCATGGGACTAGATTTTTTTGGTTCTGTTGGTCTTCTTGTAGAGCTCCTGTCCCCTCCCAGTCTTTCTATCTTTCCCTTTCCATAACACTCCCTGCAATCTGCCCAAAGTTTGGCTATGTGCTTCAGCATCTGCTTTGATCCCTTGTTGCTTGGAGTCTTTCAGAGAACATCTGTGGTAGGCTCCTATCCTGTTCCTTCCCTTCTACTACTTTTGGTGTTTATCTTGTTATCTCTTCTGAAGGAGAATTAAGCATCTTCCCTAGGGTCCTCCTTGTTATTTAGCTTCGATAGGTCCGTAGATTTTAGTATGTTTATCATATATAAGCAGATATAACTAATATCTGCTTATAATTGAATATATACCATGCATGTCTTTCTGCTTCTGGGATACCTCACTCAGGATGATCGTTCTTAGTTCCATCCATTTGCCTGCAAATTTCATGATTTCCTTGTTTTTTATAGTTGAGTAATATTCTATTTGTAAATGCATCACAATTTCTGTATCCATTCTTTGGTTGAGGGACATCAAAGTTTTTTCCTGATTCTGGCTATGATGAGTAAAGCTGCAATGAACATAGTTGAGCAAATGTCCTTGTTGTATGATTGAGCATCTTTTGGATATAAGGCCTGGAGAGGTATATATAAGTCTTGAGGTAACAGTATTCCTAATTTTCTGAGAAAGCATGAGACAGAATAGCAAAGTGGCATGTAAGTTTACATTCACAACAGCATTGGAGGAGAGTTCCACTTTCCCCACACTCTCTCCAGCATGTGTTGTCACTTGAGTTGTTGATTTTAGCCATTCTTATGTGTATGAGATAGAATCTCAGAGTTGTTTTGATTTGCCTTTTCCTGATGACTAAGGAAAATGAACATTTCTCTAAGCATTTCTTCACCATTTCCATACTTTGATGTTCAAAATTTTGTTTAGTTATGTGCCCCATTTTTAAAATTGGATTATTTGGTTTATTGCTGATTAATTTCTTGAGTTCTCTATATGTTCAGATATTAGCTCTCTGCCAGATATAGGGCTGTTAAAGATCTTTTCTATATTGCCTATACTATGTTTAGGTATGTGACTTGTATCCCTAGTCTCTCTAGGACTTTAAACATGAATGGGTGTTGGATTTTGTCAAATGCTTTTTCGGCATCTAGGGAGATGATCATGTGGTTTTTCTC
>CM053747.1:8763865-8792429 GCA_028658305.1 Pachyuromys duprasi
TGAGGACTGCCCCATTGCCCAGGCTTTGACTGGCATTTCAGCCTTCCTAGTCCCTGATGCCAACGGTCCTATTGTCAGCGCTGAAGCAGTTTCAGAATACGAGATCCTCGGCCCAAAATCCCACCTAGCAGGCTGAAATGCTAAGTCAAAAGGGGGCTCCCTGACATTAGCTCTTATCTTGGGGACCTAATTGGTTAAAACACCTTAAAAGTATGCTATCTGCCTAATAAATGTGAAATATGATTTAAAGAAATCATAAGACTTTAGCTTATTAACGTTAAAACATTTGGGAAGACATCTTCAAAGTCCATGCAATTGTCTTATTTCCGTATGCTGGAAATCTGGAGTGCTCTAGATTTTTTGTCAAGCACAAAATGATAATTTAAAATGCCAAAGTCTCAGTTTTACAAGTATTTTGGCATTTAAATAAATATACCTACCACTAATAAACCACAAAATTATTCAAATTTAAACTGTCTAGCACATGCAATATTTTAGGCTTGATCCCACTATTGAATAAGACAAAACCAATCAGAAGTAGTTAAAAGTTCCTATAGATTTATAATGATACAATTTTACCCACATTGTTTATTTTCAGTCTTTTCATATGTTTGAAACAAGGAATAATTATTTCCTATTCCACATTATTGATAAGATAATCATGATCTTTTTTTCAAGTTGTAATATTAAGGGTCTCTATTGATTTTAAACTGACATATGGCAACTCAATATCTCTGCATAAGTTTTCTTCAATCAGTTTTTATCATGTGTTGTGTCCACCTCGACCAGCAAGGAGAGACAGGGCACAGGAACTCTTCTTCAAGCAGTTTATTCAGGAATTTTGAACAATCTTCTTCTTCTCGTTGTTCTTCTTCCTCTTCTTCCCCGAGGAGAGCCCATCCCAGGAATAAGTACCCCTGAGCCAGCCAACCCCGGGTAGCCACGTGGGAAGTGCGGATAGGTACACGTAAGAGAAGGCGGATCATCAGACACAGCACAGCCAAATAAGGAGTTGTTTATCACAAGAGCACTTGCTGTCAGGATGGCAGAAGGCAGAAACTGGCTCCATCTTTAAGGCGCGGCACACGCAGCTCTCTACAATCATGGGTGTCAATCACTTGATATAAACAACTTATGAGGATGAAAGGTTTATTTTCTCCTCATGGTTTCTAAATATCTCTTCATGATTGTGTACAAGCAACAGGCAGGTAGAACATCTGATAATCTGCTGACAAGGAAAAAGAGAAAGGGAACCCAGAAGGGCCAGAACAAACAGGAGCTTGCCAGAACAACATTTTCTTAGTGAGTCCTAGTTCCTGAATTTGCCACTCCACAATGCCACTGAATTTTGAATCTACTGATTAAGTCAGAAATATCATAGATTAATCATTACAGACTATGAATCTCTCAAGTATTTCTAGCACAACAAAATTAACCATTACACCTGCACAGCCAAAAGCCAAGTCACAATCAACCAATGGCAAAACTCCATTAAAATATAAAGCAAGTTAAGATTGTAGGATATAAAAAAAAAATGATCAGATCCTTTCAAAAACAAGTCATTCTACTGTTTGAAAGATACTTTTGTTAGGGTTGAACATATGGTTAATAAGGAAAACTTTCATTTTTTTGCAGTTTGATAGTTAATCTGGTTTCTCAGTATATAGATACATTTACTCATAAGGTCTTCAATGTCTTTAATCTTAGTCAAAATGTTTTTATCTATTAAGAAGACTTCATCATATTCAAAATTATAGAGTTACAGAAAATTTTCTAGGATGACTAACAAAACTAATTTAATTCTCATAGTTCCCAGCACTAAGAATCCAAGAAGACAATATTGCCTGATTTGGTTTCTTTTGAGTTCCGTCTTCATTTGCAGTTGGTGTGTTTGTGTGTGTGTGTATGTTTCCCCTCTCCTGTGAGTTTTTTTTTTTTAACACACACCGTACATCTTATTTACAGAACACTCTTAATGACTTCTTCAAAAGCATTAGCTCTTATATGATCCTGTTCTGTGATACTACATATTCAATATTAAATACAAAAAATTATAGGTGACACTATTCAGCACAAGCATAAATATCTGAATACATATCTGAGTTGGATATTTTCCATTTATTTTGAGGAAGGCATCATTTGTTAATACAAACCATGGCTGTCTCTGAAGCTGTGCTTCCTAATTTCAGACTCTATTATATCTCTGTTCTGTGTGTTGTTTCTGGTGGGTACTCCGCTTGTGTGATAATCTGTCCTATTTCCCCCCTCACGAAGGGCACTTTTAGCACTTACCTCATAAATAAGTGAAATTATAAATTGCATTTAGAAGAAAACATCTAAAACAGATTAAAGGGACTCTGGCTCCCTGGATCATTTAATAGGAGATTAAAGACACTTCAGCAGTTGAAGAATAAAACTCAAGTAATGACTTTTAAGAATGGTAATTTCGTGCTAATTCTTTGATGTATATTACCTTTGATGCTTTTGTCCTTCAGAATTAAAGCCTTGCAAACAAGACTCTCAATCCTATAAGAGAAGTTGTCAGGTTCTGTTTTATACCTTGTATGTCAAAGGAGGAATTGCCAACTAAGTATCCCCTTAGCAACCAATCACAACTCCTCTAACATATCTAGGCTTTTAGTCCCATAATATTGTCATGAATAATATTTTATTACTACTACTAGTAAGTAACCCTACAACTGAAGCCTTTGCTTCATCAATGGCAGGCTTAGTCCAGGAAAGACCACTACATATATACCAATTATGGAAAGAAAACACTGGGATAGATGTGTTCATGGAGTGTTGATAACTGTACTCATCCATAGTTGATAACTCTGTTCACCCTTCCTCATGAAGGGGAACAATTCTCTTAGTGATTCAAAAGAAAGTCCATGATATATTTAGTGCGTATCGTATCTGAGACTGTCTGGTAGTCAAAGTTCTGTGATTTGTCCTCATGTGTAATCTATAATTGATAGATTTAAACTGTGCTATGATTGGCATAAATTTAAATATTCATTTGTATACCTCATGTGAAGGCTACACTTGGTTGATAACCTGGCTACATAAAGAATAATCTAAAACCCAAGCAGCTAAGTACACCTTCAAGTTAGTTTTCTTGATTGGATAATGTGAGGAGAAAAGATCTATCTTTAATCTGGGCTACAATTTCTGGTGGCAGTTGAGATAAGCCTTTGTTCTTTGAGTGCCTATGCTTACTCTCTGCTACTAGGGCATTCTTTCACTGGTGTTATAGCCTACCTCTTTGAGATTTTATGTGGGCTGAAGACCATTTGAGAAATCCAGCATTGTGTACTGAACAACTGTTAGTTTCACAGGCTTCCTATGAAGAGACAAACATTCTTGGGCTATTTGGACCACATCCTGCAAGCCACTCATATATATGTATGTATATCCATTTGTATATATTCAAATGAATATATACTATATATGTGTGTATATATCTGTGTATACGTATACACAGATATATTTGTAAGGGTTTTCAAGAAAAGCCAAGCTGGTATACATATAAATGTATGTAAATACATTTGTATATATATATTTATATTTATAATATTCCATTATATATTACTTTTATACTATTATATATAAAAACCTGATTATAATTATACACACAAATATTTATAGCTATATATGTATATATGATTGGTTTCTCTAGAAAACGCTCACTAATACACTTCCATGTTTCCTCTCTACTATTGAACTCATTTTTTTAGACATCTTGGGTATACTTTTTGTGTTGATTCTTTGTGATGCTAAGTTAGGTTTAATGATTGGTTTCTTCTGATTGGTGTTTTCTTGTCTAGCGTGTTCCTTGAGTAGAATATTGCCATAAGGAGGACCAGAAGCATTAGCTGTACCTATGAACAGCAGGAGCAATAAGGGCAAAATCCAAACAGAAACAGAGACAGCACCCAGGTCCTAGAGGTACCTCTGTGCGTTTTCACGAAGTAGCTGAAGAATTCCATAACGTAGCCATGACTGGGATTTTGAAAATAAAGACTACAGAAAGTATGAATAATGATCAAAATATAGAAAAGGCCTAAGGAATAAAAGTCAAGACAGCTACTCTAGAAAGCAAAACTTCATGGACGAGAAGCCTGTAGTTTCTTTTTTTTTTTAAAGGTTACTGGGCATAAACAGAATTAGAAGACCAAGTGTTAGGATACTGAGTCACAAGGGCAACATAGCAGCTTCTACAAAGGATGGAGGTCATTAAAGCTGCAGCACAGGAGCCATGTAACATTAGTGAGGTTTGGTGTGGCCACTTGCTGATGTCTATGGCTGCTGACCATAGTCCAATATTTCATTCTCAAATAAGTGCCATAGGTTCACCCAGTGCTGTGTGAACTTCTGTGTCCCAAGCTCCATGGGCTTAAGTCTGTAATTTTCAGGGCCTTGATCTTCAAACCTAACCCTGTCAGAATATCCCAGAAATCTTCAGGATATAAAAAGCCAATAATAGAAACATGAGAACACTCAGCAAGTTATGATTTCTGTCTAAATGGATGAAAGAGAACCAAGCTAGCTTACTGATAGCCTCTGTAAGTATGCAATAATTCAAATATAATATTAAAATTTATATTATTCATTTTTATTAAGCTAGGTGTATAGCTAGGAACTACTAAGTGTGAAAAACTCAAATTAACAAGAAATATTTTATACTACAAAATAATAAAATTATGCATATATATTATTTATTACATATACATTATATTTAAAATTTAATTTCTCTTTTTTATCTCTATTTCACTAGTAGAAAAACTACAATATGTTTAATTATTGGCCACCAATTTGAATTGGATAAATATGACTTTTAAAAACAAAGGGACCAAGGGCCATGTATGGATATAACCTAGAACCCCTGCTTGCCTGTAGCCCATGGTCTCTCAGTATCCAAGTGGGTACCCTAGTAAGGGGAATAGGGATTTTTTTTGACATGAACTCAATGGCGGGCTCTTTGACCTTCCACCCTGCAAGGAAGGAACAGCCCTCCTAGGCCACAGAGAAGGAATTTGTAGCCAGTCCTGAAGATACCTGATGAAATAGTGTCAGATGAAAGGGGAGAAGGTCCTCCCCTATAATGGACTTGGAAAGGTGCAGGGAGTAGACAAGGGAGGGAAGGTAAGACTGGGAGGGAATGAGGGAGGGGGATTCACCTGGGATATAGAGTTAATAAAATGTAACTAATAATAAGAATAAAATAAAAAACAAAGGGAAAAAAGATTCAAGCTTCCATAAATTGCAAAAAAATAGGTAAATAATTTTTCTTTTCTTTAATTCTGGAATTTGTTGATATAGAAATAGAGCTGGTCTTAGTGAAAATAAAAAATTCACACTCAATATTTGATAATGAGCACATGGATAAAATATTTACTATGAAAGATAGGTACTTTCCACAGATACTGAATTTTGAGTATATTATACTTAGAAAACACTAAAACTAGCATTGTTAATTCTGAGGCATTTCTCTTTAAAATAATTTATTGAGAAATAGGAGGTGGTGTTGACATTTTGTTACTTTAGAGAAGCTTTTCAGTTTCATGAAGTCCCATTTATGATCTTAGAGCCTGAACTGTTGGTATTCATTTTCAGGAAGTTGTCTCTGGTGCCAATGAGTTCCAGGGTCTTTCCCACTTTTCCCTCTAATGACTTAGTGAACCTGGTTTTATGTTCATCCTTTGATCCACTTGGACTTGACTTTTGTGCAGGGTGATGAATATTGATCTATTTGCATTTTTCTACATGTAAACGTCCAGTGAGATCAGCATCATTTGTTGAAGATGCTATCTTTTCCCAATGTATGGTTTAGGCTTCTTTGTCAAAAATCAAGTGTCATAAGTGTGTGGGCTCATTTTTGGGTCTTCCATTCAATTCCATTGATTCCCTAGTCTGACTCTATGCCAGTACCATGCAGTTTTTATTATTGTTGTTCTATAGTGCAACTTAAAATCAGGGATAGAGATATCTCCAGACGATTTTTTACTGTACAGGGTCGGTTTTGGTATTCTGAGTTTTTTTGTTTTTTCATATGAAGTTCAGTGTTGTTTTTCAAGGTCTGTAAAGAATTGTGTTGTCATGCTGGAGAGGTTGTGGAGAAAGGGGAACCCTCCTACATGGCTGCTGGGAATGTAAAATTGTACAACCACTTTAACAATCAATCTGGCACTTTCTCAGACAATTAGGAATACTGCTTCTTCAAGATCCAGCTATACCACTCCTAGGCACATATCCAAGAGATGCTCAAGTACACAACAAGGACATTTGTTCAACCATGTTTGTAACAGATTTATTCGTAATAGCCAGAACCTGGAAACAACCCAGATGTCCATCAACAGAGGAATGGATACAGAAATTGTGATACAGTTACACAATGGAATACCACTCAGCAATTAAAAATAAGGAAATCATGAAATTTGCAGGCAAATGGTAGAATCTAGAAAAGATCATCCTGAGTAAGGTATCCCAGGAGCGGAAAGACACACATGGTATATACTCACTTGTAAGTGGGTGCTAGACCTATAAGATAGGATAAACATACTAAAATCTGTACACCTAAAGAAGATAAACAAAAAAGAGGACCCTGGTAAGATGATCAATCCTCACTTAGAAAGACAATTGGGATAGACATTGGAAGGAGGAGAAAACAAGTAATAGGACAGGAGCCTACCACAGAGGGCCTCAGAAAGACTCTACCTAGTAGTATATCAAAGCAGATGCTGAGGCTCATAATCAAACCTTCGGCAGAGTGCAGGGAATCATATGAACGAAGGGGGAGTTAGTATGACCTGGAGAGGGCAGGAGCTCTGCAAGGACCAAATATATCAGGGCAGAGGAGTCTTTTATGAGACTGTTTCTCCAACCAAGGACCATGTATGGATGTAAGTTAGAACCCCTGCCCAGATGTAGCCCACGGTAGCTCAGTATCCAAGTGGGTACCTTAGTAAGGGGAACAGGGACAATTTCTGACATGAACTCAATGGCTGGCTCTTTGACCTCCCCACCCCCGAGGGAGGAGCAGCCTAGTTAGGCCACAGAGGAGGACATTGTAGCCAGTCCTGAAGATACCTGATAAGCTAGGGTCATATGGAAGGGGAGCAGGACCACCCTGATCAGTGGACTTGGAAAGGGGCAGGGAGGAGATGAGGGAAGTAGGGTGGGATTGGGAGGGAATAAGGGAGGGGGCTATGACTGTGATACAAAGTAAATAACTCATGATTAATATAAAAATAAAATTTAAAAAAATTAGAGTTTGTATCAATATTAAAAAAATGTGCTGTTATTTTGATAGAAATTGCATTGAATCTGTAGATTGCTTTGGTAAGATGGGCATGTTTACTTTGTTAACCCTACTATCTACAAACTGGGATAAGTTCTTCAAATACCCTACATCTGACAGAGGGCTAATATCCAAAATATATAAAGAACTCAAGAAATTAAACACAAACAAATGAAGTAATCCAATTTAAAAATGGAGTGCAAAGCTAAACTGAGAATTCTCAAGAGAGAAATATCAAATGGTCAAAAAGGACTTAAAGAAATGTTCAGTGTCCTTAGTCATCAGGGAAATGTAAATCAAAGAAACCCTTAGATTCTCTCATACACCTATCAAAATGGATAAGGTAAAACACTCAAGTGACAGCATGTGCTGGTATAGTTCTGGGCAAAGGGGAACACTCTTCAAATATTTGGAGTACAAACTTGTACAACCACTTTGTAAATCAATATGGTGCTTTCTCAAAAAAAATTGGCAACAGCTATACCTACAAACCCAGCTATCGTACTCCTGCTTATATTACCAAATGCTATTCCATCATGCCACAAAGATCTTTGCCCAACTATGTTTGTGGCAGCTTTATTCATAATAGCCAGAAAACTGGAAACAACTCAGATGTCCCTCATCTGAAGAACGGATAAAGAAGCCTTGGTACATCTACACACTGGAATACTATTCAGCTATTAAAAACAAAGATATCATGCAATTTTCAGGAAAATGGATGAACCTGAAAAAGATCGTCCTCATTGGGCAACCCAGACCTGGAAAGACACGAATGGTATATACTCACATATAATTAACCTGTATATTACAGGATAACCATACTACAATCCACAGATCTAAAGAAGCTAAGTAACAAGGAGGACCCTAAGGAGTATGCTTAATTCTCATTCAGAGGGCAAACAGAATTGATACTGGAAGCAGTTGAAGAGAGGGAACAGGGACTGGAACCTACCATAGATATCCTCTGAATAACTTCTCCGAGCAGAGGATCGAAGCAGATGCTGAGACGCAGAGACAAACTTTGGGAGGAACACAGGGAGTCTTATTGAAGAGTTAGGGGATAGAAGGATCCAAAGAAGTCACAATCTTCACAAGGAAACCAATATAGCCAACAAATCTGGGCTCAGAGGGACCTGCGGAGACTGATGCACCAACCAAGCACCATGGATGGAGAGGACATAGGCCCCCAGCTCAAATGTAGCCAATAGGCAAATTATTCTCCATGTTGGTTCCTGAGTATGGGAAACAGAGGCTGCCTCTGTCAAGAACTGGATTATTTGTTCTTTGATCATTTGCTCCTGGTGATGAGACCTTGCCAGGCCACAAACAAAGAGCCTCTAGGCATTCCTGATGAGACTTCATAAACTGGGGTCACTTGTTAGACGGGGAGGGCTCCCTCTTTCTGAGGACCAAGGGGAGAGGAATAAGTGGGAAAAGGGAGGGAAGGTGGGACAGGTATGAGAATTGTGATGAGGCTATGATCGAGATTTAAAGTGAATAAATTTAAAAAAATAAAATTTAAAAATGAATTAGCATATCTATTTTCATATATAGCATTTTGTAATACATTGGAGAGTGAGACTTTTTATTTTTAAATAACTGTATTCACATTAGTCATGTTGCTTGTTTATCTATTTTTGCCTAAACCTAGAGTTAACAACTCTTGGTGGTATTTGCAACTAGGTGTTATGATCTCAGATACTTTCTTTACATATTCCTAATTTATACTTTCTTTTGTCTATTAATAAAGCCATTAACATGAAAATAGAATGACCTCATTTCTGCCTGCAATGTAAATTTAAAAGGCACCCTAATGGGGTTTGCCTCTTTTACCAGAGATTTCTTCCATTTTCTAACTCTGAGTTTATTGAAAGACTTTTAGTCAAGTCGCCATAAATATTCAGCAGCCTGAATCAAAGGCCAGCACTCTGAAGTGCCTTCTCTCTAGCATGTACTCAAACGTGCTTCTACTTTGCCCTAAGTTATGATGACACCTTTCCACTTTACACAGTGATTTTATTTTCATTGTCATTGGAATTCATTTCAAAAGTAGAAAACTATCCTATATTTCTTCCCTGGGAAATTCAATTCTTCCCACCGTTTGCAGTATTACATTTGAGATAGATTTTTATTTTAACCAGTAGCAATCTTATAACTGTTGGTGAAGGATTGCTGATGATCCTGAGGAGGAGTGAAGCTGTGTTTCCTGGTTTCTGCTTATGGTCCTTTTCTGACAAGTAAATATGAAGGATCAGATTTACTGGCAGTGAAGAATGTCTATGAAACTCATAAGCTAAAAAATGACTTATTTATTACCCAAATTTGAAATGAAATATATAACACAGTGCAAGTGAGGGTTAGGGATAAACCAATCAGAAGACTGGGGAGTAGAAACACTACCTGAGTATTACCAAATAGAAAATAGACACCGCGTATATTTACCTAGAAACTTCCCTCATCTTTTCCTTAACAAATATTATCATTTATCATAGGCAGAAAATGGTGGTATGAACACACTGTTATTAAAGCTTGAAAACGTATTCATCAGCACTAACAAATAGAATTTTTTTAATTTTCATAATCAGCATATTTTTCTAAGTACTCCTCATAATGAATACATTAGGGTAAGCTAAAGGTTTCTCTTAACATCAACTTATTAATATATGTCTGTAGGTACATAATATATTATTTAAAATGTAGTCGTGCAGACCTTAATTGCAAGGAACACAAGGACCTGTAGAAATAATTTACCCATAGTAAGAAGAGAAAGATAAATTATCAAGGCTACTCAGAAGAAAGACATGTTAGAGATACAAATCTAAGTATCATCTATACTCTCCCTTGTAGGTAAAATGTCAACAGAAGGCAATAGATGCATAAGAAGGAAGGGGTCAAATGCCAAACATCATTTTGATGAGAAACATATTTGAGTGTTCATGTGGTTACTTTTTAGACCTTAAAGCCTTACTAAATTGCCCTCACTGGCATACATACATGAAATTACATATACAAATGCTTTTCAGATGCCTGGTAATAGCAGCATGGCTCTAAAGAGTTTAAGAAACTACATTCATTTACAATACTTAATCCCTTAAAAATACAGAATACATTAGTACTATTAATATTCTCATGCTTCCTACATAACATATTTTTCTTTCTGTATCATGAATAAAATGCTATTTTTTGGGAAAAGATATCATATTTTTTTAAATTTAATTTCTTATATTTTTAGGACAGAGTTTGTGACAACATGAATGCACACCTGCATAATCAAGCTAGACAAAGTCCAAGCATGAGGAGGAAATGTACTCAACTGATAGATGCTGAGAGAGGAAGAGTAAATTTTCTTAGTGGATTTGACCCACCACTGTAGAGCAGCCATGCTTAGTAGAAGGCCAAACCCCTAAGAGACTACAGAAAGTACAAATTATGCTTGTGCTGTTGTTGTCGTTTGTCTGTCTGACATGGATTTAGGTGGGTAGCTAAAAGAGACTGGATCTGGCAGGAATTGATAGAGAGGGGGTGTCATCAAATTCCATTGTGTGAAATTCTCAAAGAATTAATGAAGATGAGACCAGGAGATGCTGATGGTCCAACCAAAGATCATGAATGGAAAAGACCTATTACCCCTGCTCAGATATAGCCCATAGGTAACTCAATCTCTAAGTGGATTCCCGAGTACAGGAACTGTCTCTGACAAGAACTCAGTGGCTGGAGCTTTGATCACCTTCCCCTGGGGGGGGGGGGTTGCAGCATTGCCAGGCCACAGGGAAAGACAATGCAGCCAGTTGTGATGAGACCTGATAGGCTAGGGTCAGATAGAAGGAGAGGCCACCTATCAGTGGACTAGGTAATTCTATTAGTATTAGAGTACAAGGGGGAGTGTGATGAGGGAGTGAGCTACAGCTAGGATACAAAGTTCACAAGTAGTAATAATAATAAGTAAATAAACTTCACAAGTAGTAATAATAATAGGAAGAAAATGAAACAAAAATGGCAGGAAATCACATCACACTTATGTTTTCAATATCCATACTGTTTTGTTTTGTGGGATATAGAATTAAGAATTCATTTAAAAATTCCTTCCCTCAAACCATAGGAAGAATAGTAACTTTCTTTTCTTTTATCTCATATATCTATAGGCCAGATAGAGACCGTGTTTTTCAAATTATTTATTTGTTTTCATGTAACCTTAGCTGTTCTTGAACATTCTGTGTAGCTAATACTTACCATGAACTAATTGCTCATATCTGTACTTCTGCCTAATCATTTATATATTGTAGTGTGTACAATGAAGAGAACCTAGGACTCTGTGCATGGGTAGGCAAGTATTTTACCAAGGTCATTGCATTTCTCAGCACCAGGTCATTTCTCTGTATCTTCTAAATCAGAGATTATAAACAAATTTTGCTCCAGAAGATCCACAAGAAAGATACTAATGTTTCTGAGAAGCTAGTGTGGTACACTAAATAACTGAGAAAACAAACAGCATTTGTGCCTGTGAGGAATCTGATGATCCACAAATAGAGACAGGAAACAGTAATGGACAAAAACAAGAGGACCTTTTGCCTGTACTCAGACTGACTCCAGACTCAGAGCACCAAGTTAAAAAAAGAACTGCTGTAGTATGAAGCCAGAGAGCAGAACCGCCTTCCAGATAAAAATAACCATGTATGTGAAGACACAGGGAATTTCATAATATTAATGGAATAAAACATAGTGTCATAAGCTATCCCTAAAGAATTGCAGTAATCAGATATGCTGGATAAAGATTTTGAATATAGGGTTTAAGTATGTTCAGAAATCTTAAGAAAAATGCAGCTACACTATGAACTTGAACTAAACCAAACATGTATGAACAAACTAAAAATATGAGTAGAG
Organism: Pachyuromys duprasi; assembly: GCA_028658305.1. NCBI lineage: Eukaryota > Metazoa > Chordata > Mammalia > Rodentia > Muridae > Pachyuromys > Pachyuromys duprasi. Next base: position 8,776,047 of record CM053747.1, read on the forward strand.
GTAGTGATTATTTAAAGAACAAACGGAAAATCTGGAGATGAGTAATAAAATATTTGAATTGAGCAATGCATTATAGACTTCAGCTACAAGTAAGAACGGGCAAAAAATTGTAAAGCAAATGATTTACAGTTTACTGAAAAGTATAGAATTTAGGAATCTCCAAAGGTAATGAAAAAAAAAAAGTAAAGAGGTCTAAGCAATGTAGGGGGCACATAAGTGGTACAGTGTACATGTGATGAGCCTTTCAGAGAAGAGTAGGAATGAACGATGGTTTAAAGATATGGCAATCCAAAACTTAAAAATACTAAGAAATCTACAATGTAAAATTCTAAGAATTTTAAACAATTCTAGATAATACAATCCATAGAGCTACACTATGACAAAATACAATGTTAAAAGCTTAGCAAAGAGAGGGAGAGAAAGCAGAAAAAATTAATTGTTCCACGCAAAGTGTGCTTAATATGATTCTCAACTGACTTTTCATCAGAAAGCTAGAAGATGGAAAACTATGGAAGGATTCTTTTAAACCACCAATAAAACTCACAAAACAAGTACACACTAACTGAATTCTCAATAGGGAGAAATGAACTGTGAAGGAAATGTTGATATTCACAGATAAAATGAGCTATGGGAATTAACCACCCCTGCCAAAATTGCCAAAAGGAATCCCTGAGGTTGAAGTGAACAGGCAATAAAGAGTAACTTGCGTTGAAAACACAAACATCCTTACTAAGAGTCTAGACACGAAAAATTATAGAACCAGCAGCAGTCCAATGTAGGAATGTGAGAATACATTTTATTTTCCTGAAAAGTAGAATGAAAAGCATATAAAGTAATTGGTAATAATATTAATGATCATCAAGTATATCATTAAAAGTGTGATGGCCACAGCTTATGGCACAATTTTATGTTCAATTTAATTAAAGTTTAAATTCAAATACTTTTATAACTTCAAAGTGTTGTGTAATTTTATGACAATCATGGAGAAAATATCTAGGAATCTATTTATTTACATAACTATCTACACATCTATGTACATAAGTATCTATTTAATAACCAATCTATGCAAGTAATAACCTAATTAAAACTAATTATGATGGATGAGACAAAGAAAATGAAATTTGCAGAAATTTGATAATGCCAGAGATTAGGAAACATTCAATTTACCAACCTGCAGAGAGAGTTGACATGTTTAAAATACAACCTAGTCTGACTCACTAGTGGTCTGTAAGAAGTGACTTGTCTACAGATTACAAACCAGTTGTAGGTTAGTAATTAGATATATAACAAAATTGTCAAAGAGCGAGCCATTGAGTTCATGTCAGAAATCTTCCCTGTTCCCCTTACTAGGGTACCCACTTGGATACTGAGCCACCATGGGCTACATTTGAGCAGGGGTTCTATGTTATATTCATACATGGTCCTTGGTTGGAGATACAGTCTCATACAAGACCCCTGTGCCCAGATATATTTGGTCCTGTGGAGCTTCTGCCCTCTCCAGGTCATACTAACTCCCCTTTCTTTCATTTGATTCCCTGCACTCTGCCGAAGTTTTGGTTATGAGCCTCAGCATCTGCTTTGATACACTGCTAGGTAGAGTCTTTCAGAGGCCCTCTCTGGTAGGCTCCTCTCCTGTTACAGGGGGAAGCAGCCTTGTTAGGCCTCAGAGGAGGACATTGCAGCCAGTTCTGAAGAAATCTGATAAACTAGGGTCAGATTGAAGGGGAGGAGGACCTCCCCTATCAGTGGACTTGGAAAGGGGCAGAGAGGAGATGAGGGAGGGAGAGGGGGATTGGGAGAGAATGAGAGAGCAGGCCACAACTGGAATACAAAGTTAATAAACTATAACTAATATTCAAAAAATAAAAATTTAATTAAGAAAATTGTCAGACATGATTGTATACACATGTAATATCATCATGTAGGAGGTAGAGGAGAAGGATAGGCATTTTAAGGCCAGTCTTGGCTACATGATGATTTTGAGGTCAATCCAGACTATGTGAAACCTTGTCTGAAACAAACAGGATGTTTAGTTTTAACAAATGACTGATTCTAGAATTATTTGGGAGCCAAACCATGGAGAGCCATTATGATTGAGAATTGTCTGCATTCTGTTAATTGACATGCAAAACACTGTCTTAATAGTTTCTTGGGGGTTAGTTTCTTGACAGGGGATCCCAAAATTTTAATTTTAATTTTTATTAATTACAGTTTATTCACTTTGTATCCCAGCTGTAGCCCTCTCCTCATACCCTCCCAATCCCACCTCCCATCCCTCTTCTTCTCCTATGATCCTTCCCCAGTCCAATGATAGGGTAGGTCCTGCTCTGCTTCCATACCCTAGTCTATCAGGTTTCATCAGGACTGGCTTCTTTGTCTTCCTCTGTGGACTAGTAAGGTTGCTCCCTCCTTAGGTGGAGGTGATCAAAGAGCTAACCCATGAGTTCATGTCAGATACTGTCCCTGTTCCTATTATTGGGGAACCCTCTTGTACACTGAGCTGCCATTGGCTACTTCTGTGCAGGGGTTCTAAGTTATCTCCATGCATGTTCCTTGTTTGGAGTATCGGTCTCAGAAAAGGCCTCTGTGCCCAGAATTTTTGGTTCTGTTGCTCTCCTTGTGAAGCTTCTGTTCCTTCCAGGTCTTACTATCTCTCACTTCTTTTCTTTTTTTATTTTTTATTTTTTTTTTGAGTTGACTTAACCATTTATTTTTAGTTTATATTTTATTCTATTTTCTTGGCTCCATTTAGGCAACATGCTTTTTTTTTAAATTTATTTATTTTTATATCAATCACAGGTTAGGTACTTTGCATCCCAGGCTTAGCCTCCTCCCTCATTCCCTCCCACCCTCAATCCCTCCCTCATCTCCCTCCTCCCCACCCCCTCCAAGTCCACCAACAGGGGAGGACCTCCTCCCCTTCCATCCAACCCCAGCTCATCCTGTCTCCTCAGGGCTGGCTGCAATGTCCTCCCCTGGGATCTAGCCAGTCTGTCACTCCCAGGCTTGTATGGGGGAGGGTCAGAGTCAGCCATCAAGATCATGACTGAAACAGTCCCTGTTTCCCTCACTAGGGTCTTCAGTCCAACAATGAGCTATCATGGGCCCCATCTGAGCTGGGGTTCACCTCACCCAGATGGGGGAGCAGCTTTACCAGGCCACCGAGGAAGACAATGCATCCAATCCTGATGAGACCTAATAGACTAGGATCAGAGGGAAGGGAAAGAAGACCTCCCATTATCAGTGGACTTTGGGAGGGGCATGTGTGGAAAAGGGGGAGGACGGGAGGGATTGGGATGGGAAGAGCGAGGGCACTACAGGGGGGATACAAAGTGAATAAAGTGTAATTAATAAAAAATTTAAAAATAGAGATGTTGGTTCATATAATATAGATTCTATTTCCAGCTTTCGCATGTTTTTAGAACAGGTGTTGAGGAATAAGCTACAACTGGTACAGTTTCATTTTCTACATCTCTAGTGAGGAAAAGACCTTGGAGAGGCTAATCATTGTAGAACCAGGCTCAAAAAGAAGGGAAATTTCCCTGAGGATGGTCCGCACTTCATGTTTTAGTTGAACCGTATGCTGGTAGGGATTTCTGGATGAATGCATATGAGACAGCTATGTAAGATAACTGTGATTGATTCACACTGAAGTACTCATGAAGCATAAAAAATTAAAATGATTACTGTGTGCAATATTATTAGACATCCTAGTGAAAATGCCAAATAGCAGGATAATTTTGCATAGGACTTTGGAGCCCTGAGGACAAATCTTGGCTTGAGATATAGGATTTAGTAAAATTTAAACACATAAGAATTGACGGTATTTCTTAGAGGGTGAGCACACACAGAGATTGTGAGAGTCTCTGGAATGGTCTCCTAGGGAAATGTGTGTGCATGTGTGTGTGTGGGTGTGTGTGTGTGTGTGGGTGTGTGTGTGTGGGTGGGTGGGTGGGTGGATGGATGGATGGATGGATGGATGGATAGATAGATAGATAGACAGACAGACAGACAGACAGACAGACAGACAGATAGATAGATAGATAGATAGATAGACAGATAGATATTTTAAGATCATTGAAACAAGGCATAAATGCTTATGGTTTCATCTATTATGAAAAACCAAATATCTAATCACATAGAATGAAAAGTAATGCTACTATATGATGTAATCAATTTTGACACATTGCAGGACCAGGATACTAAATACTTAGTAAAAGCTAGACAACCTTACTTAGGATATATGTATATAGTCCTATAGGCCCAGTATTGGATTCAAATAAGAATAGAGCATCTTGATCTGTGAAGGAATCAGTAGTAAAATCAATGCAACATTTCACAGTGGAAAAAAATGAGTTTAAAACTTAAACAGTACTTAAAGTGATTTTGGGAGAGAAGGTAAAAGTAGATCAAACTTTGATGGGAAGCAAAGAGTTTACTTTTAAAAGATGGCATAAAATAGAAACAGAGAAAGATAAACTTGCAGTAGTGGTTTTAGATACATGGTAGAGTATCAAAAATAGTAATATTGATAATAGTAATAATAACACCAACGTATGTGTTGTTAGGTGTACATGCAGCACAGGGTGTAAATGATTTCCACAAATATACTTAACTAAAATAACAGGTAACACAGTTTGAGCAGGCAACTGAGACAGGGAATTAGAGCAAGTTACCTTGCAAGCTGAGGAAATGATTAAAGCCCAGAAAAGATAAACTTAAAAGACTGCATTCACTTAAAAGTTAAGATAAATAGTGTATTGGTACTGATATAGGAGTAGTACTCAGAGGTGGAAATTATAATCTGTGTTTTTAATGAAACATGAAAGCTGCAAATTATAAAAATAAAGAAATCTGTCTTGAAAATAAAAGGATTCTGAGAAGCTAGTGACTACTAGATAGTAGAACAGAGGCAAGACTCGGTAATCCTTCTCTGAGACACTGGAGTGTTTTTGTAGTTTTGTTTTGTTTTAGCAGGTGATAAGTGATTCGTTTATTATACTGAGGACATTGTTTCTAATAACCTCAATCACAAAAGTCTCTTCAACAAATATACTTCATCTATGAAAATATGTCTTAAACTTCCCATACTCTTAAGTATTTTTCTGATGTTCATCACAGGTAGAACACATAATTCCTAAACCCTAAATATGTACATATACTGAGCATCCTGCATCCTTTCCATGTCCCTTTCCATATATCCACTGATCCATTTGCAATAAACCATTGCCTCCATTGCCACACACAAGTGAATGCTGAGAATACAAAAATAGAAACGTGTATGTGCAGAGTAAAATTACTCTCTGATCCAAATGCTATCTCCCTGGGACATGAGAAGTAAAAGTTTCATCAGAAGGACACAAATAATGCAAAGTGCTATGTAGTTTTCAATGCAAGATATTATACAAGTATATCTAAACACAATCTTAGGTGTTTGAAAATATAAAAATGAAATCCTTTACTCTAATTCATCCTAGTGTCTCCACCATTATATTTGTTTGTAGCCCATTGAACCACATACTTTCATTTTCATTTCATATCTGAGTAACTCCCCCAGCTTTCTCAGTTATGACTATATCACTTCAAGGCTGTAGAAAGAAACGAATAGATATATTTTACGCTCTGCTTTATGGAATCTCTACAATCATATTTTGTCATTCAAAATTATTCAAACACAAGATTCTTCTTCCCTTCCTTTCTCCTCCTTCTCAATATCAGAACTTGCCACATTCTCATTTAGCATTGACATTAGACTGCCATGCATGCATCACAGCTTTGCAACCTTTTTAATGATGGTGTCATGTTATTTTGCTGGTTCCTTATTATTTTCTGGCATGTTTATTCAGACACTGAATGATCTCAGTTTTATACTTTATCAGCATCGTATGAGAAGCAACTGTCCAAAACAACATTTAAATGTCAGAATTATTAAGCTTCAATATTTCCCTGGCTTTTGGAATTTATAATTGACTTTAATGTTGAAAGCACCAACTGTTTTAGTTAGGGTTTCCATTGCTAGGATGAAACACCAAGACCAAAGCAGACTGGGGGGAAAAGTTTTAGTTGGCTTACAGCTCTACATCATCTTCAAAGGAAGTCAGCAAGGGAACTCCAATAGGGCAGGAGCTTGGAAGCAGGAACTGATGCAGAGGCCAAAGAGGGAAACTCTTTACTGCCTTTCTCATCATGGCTTGCTCAGCCTGCTTTCTGATAGAATCAAGGACCAACAGCCCATGGAGGGCACTACCCACAAGGTGCTGGGTCCTTCCTGATCAACCACTAAGTAAGAAAATGCACTGAAAGCTTTCCTGTAGCCCAATCTTATGCAGATATTTTCTTAATCATATTTCCCTACTCTCAGATGATTTTACTTTTTGTCAATTTGACATAAAACTACCTAGCACAATTGACCCCTTCCCAACACGGCACACAAATATATCACCTTTAAACCACAACCTTTCCTTTCTCATTCATCTCATTCAAGCACATTTAAAATTCAGTCTCGACAGAAAGACACTCATGTTAAATACTCACATATAAGTGGAATTTAGCCATATAAGATAAGCACACCAAAATCTATAGACTTAAAGAAGTAAACAAGAAGGAGTCTAGGGAAGATGCTAAATTCTCATTCAGAAGGGAAAACAGGATAGACACCAGAACCTGTAGAAGAGAAGGAACAGGCCTGGAGCCTACCACAGATGTCCTCTAAAAGAGTCCACGCAGCAGGAGATGGAAGCAGATGCAGAGACTCACAGCCAATCTTTGCACAGATTGCAGAAAGTCTTATGGAAGAAGGAGAGTATAGAAGGACACAGAGGGCACAGGAGCCCTACAAGAAGACCAACAAAGCAAGAAGAGCTAGGCCCTGTGGGGCCTAAAGAGACTGATGCATCAACCAAAGACCTTGCAATATAGAGGACCAAAACCCCCTGCTTAGATGTAGCCTACAGACATCTCAGTCTCTATGTGGGTCCTCCAGTAAGGAGACAAGAGGCAGTCTCTGACATGAACTCGGCTGCTTAATCATTTCTTTCTGGTGGGGAGACCTAGCAAGCCAAGAGGGGAACAGGATCCAGGCAGTCCTGATGGGACTGGACAGGTTAGGGTCAGACAGCAGGGGAGGAGGACTTCCCCAATCAGTAGACTAGGGAAGACAGACAGGGAGAAAGAGGGAAGGGGGCATGGGCAGGGAGGCGATGAGCTAGGGAGCTACAGTTGGGATACAAAGTGAATAAATGTTAAGTAATAATAATGATAATAATAATAATTTTAAAAATCTGATCTTTTTTAACAAAATATTTTTCAAATATTCAAAATCTCTCAATTATGGTCTCTTGTGAAAGTTAAAATTAAGTTCAAACTTTCTTCCTTCAAGAATGAATAACAGGTCGCAGTCACAATCAGGTCAAAGGAAAACTAAACTCCCAATTGCATGAATAATATCATGTGCAGGATCTACTCACAGTCGTCCACTCTTATCCAAAAGGCGTGCGTCAGTTCCCCACCTCTACTGTTTGCAGCACACACAGCTTTTCTTCTTAGCTCTGGCAGTATCTACTCTACCATTACTCTTGGTTATCATCCCGATGGCACTGGGATCTCCAGCATGCTGGGCTCTCCTGGTGTACATGGCCTGCACATTCACCAGTGGTCTACCCTAGGCTCTCTTCATTGTGCTAAGCATCAACTTCTCTGCGTGACTCTTCAATCCCGAGTCTTCAGCTGATACTGAGGATTTGCCTTCATCAATAAATGACCTCTCCTTGCTTACTGTATCAAGCCTCAGTGGCTCTCCATGACTCCTGTATGCTTTCAAAACAAGTATCACCTATGTGACTCTTACACTACCAAGTTTGGCTGCCAGTGCAGGGTGCATAATGGTTACCTCTGGAACACAGCTTCTGCATGATGACTCTCAGAAACACTTCCCAGAAAGTTTCACCTCAAAGATGCGACTAATGTCTGAGCTCCACCAAACTGGCATCAATAGTCCAGAAAAATAAAAATTTTACTATAATGGTTAGGGTCTCTTGTTAATCATGGCTTATTTTTCAACTCCAGCTGACCAGACACCACAGATTATTAATAAAAATGGCCCAATAGAGCCTTTATTTCCTCAAATGCTTGACAAGTCAGTCATCAATTGCTGGTGATACTCCCAACGTTTTTATATTCAGAGCTCCAAATAAATAAATAGATAGATAAACAAATAAATAAAATGGACACTGACCTCTCAACACTCAATGGTTCTTCTAGCCCAAACTTCCAAAGTCCTCCCATAATCCTCCCCCAAGACACTGTCAGGTCTGTTGCATCAGTGTTCCACTATCATAGTAACAACTTCTGTCCTAGTGATGCTTATTATTGCTGTGATGGAAACCATGACCAAAGAAGCTTAGAGGGGAAAAGGTTTATTTGGCTAGCATTCCCATATCGGTGTTCATCACGAAAGTAAGTCAGGACAGGACTCAAACAGGGTACATATTTGCAGACAAGAACTGATTCATCCTCTGCCTTAGCACCATCTTATTTGAAACTCCTGTGCCATGAGAGCAAAGTGGCTGAAGCTCAAGAGAGGAAAAATGAGGCAGAGGTCCAAGTAAATTAGCTTTGCAACATGAAGGCTGCAGGAGCAGAAGTTAAGGATGCTAAAGGCCAGGACGAAGGTACAAGTTGGACTGTATTCTGCTCTCGGCAATACCGTCTCAATGGACCTGGAAAGCCATCTCGCTTAGACCACCTGAGAAACTGGATACCTTCTCTACAACCGAAAGAGTCCTGCTCTCTCTCTGTCTTTGACCCTTGGCTTTCTGGGCTAGTTCTGTTCACTTGTGGCTAAGTGTAATTTGTGTACAATAAATCATCTTTATCGCTGTATGAGCTGAAGGATAAAAAAAAAAAGAGTTGATTCAAAGCGCATGGAGGGGTGCTGCTTACTGTCTTGCTCTCTAGGGCTTCTCAGCCTGCTTTCTCATGGATGCAGGACCGCTAGCCCAGGGATAACACCATCCTCAATGGGCGCGACCTGCCCTTAGTCATCTAACCACAGGTTTTGTAAAGACATGAAATGAGTCGAGCTGCTTTTTTATACCATAGTGACTTCACAACACTATGGTTAATGGCATCATAGAACGTTCATTTCTAAGTCTCAACATTTTTTTTTTCTGAAAACCATTCACTGTCTAGATTCCTTCTGGGACTTTACATTAGAACTTCGAGTATGAAAGTCTGTAGTGTGCTTATAGTGAACAAAGGCCAATGGACCTTCCCTAATATGGTTCCCATCTTATTTGCCTGTAGGAAACAATATCAAAGCTGTGACTCTACATTCTCTGAGGCTAGCAGAATAGAAAGGGCAAGTGTAATGATATATTTGATAATATAAACTATAATCCTCTAAATAAAATAGCAACTCTATTTTCAATCCTTACTGTTGTAGGAATGGGAAAATACTTTGACCTAAAAACAATTCATTTCCCACTAGTAATTTAAACAAAATGAATTACAAGAAAAATTATTTTATTTATTATTATTATTTTATTATTTTTTATAACTTATTCACTTTGTATCCAAACTGTAGCCCCCTCCCTCATCTCCTCCCAGTCTCCCTCCTTTGCTCTTCCTCCCATATTCCACTCCCCTAATGCACTGAAAAGGAGGAGTCCTCATCCCTTTCTTTCTGACCTTAGCCAATCAGGACTCATCGGGAATGCCTGGATCCTATTCCTCTGTGGCCTAGTAAGACTACCATGCCAGAGGAAGATGAACAAAGAGCAGGCAACAAAGTTCATGTCAGAGATTTTCCATGCTCCCCTTACTAGTGAACCCACATATTTACCTATGGGCTACATCTGAGCAGTCAGTCTATGTCCTCTAAATGCATGGTCCTCGGTTGATGCACCAGTCTCTACTGGGACCCTCTGGTCCCAGAATTGTTGGCTTTGTACACATTCATGTAGAACTCCTATCTCCTTTGTGTCCTTCTATCACCCACTTTGTCCATAAGGCTACCTGTGCGCTGCCCAAAGTTTGATATAGGTTTCTGCATCTTCTTCAATCTCCTGCTGGGTGAAGTCTGTCAGAGTACATCTATGGTAGACTCCCATCTTGTTCCCTTTCTTCAACTGCTTCTGGTATCTATCCTGTTTGCCCTTCAGAATGAGATTTAAGCATCCTACCTAGGGTCCTACTTGTTGTTTAGATTCTATAGGTCTGTAGATTTTAGTATCTTTATCCTATATTATATAGCTAATATCCACTTATAAGTGAGTATATACAATACTTGTCTTTCTGCTTCAGGGTTACCTAACTCAGCATGATATTTTCTAATTCCATCCATTTGCCTCCAGATTTTATTATTTCTTGTTTTTAATTGCTGAGTAAATGTACCACAATTTCTGTATCCATTCTTCAATTAGGTTGTTTCCAGATTCTGGCTATTAGGAATAAAACTGCTATGAAATAGATCCACATTTACCACCCTGCATTAAACTAAAGTTCAAGTAGATCGAAGACCTCTACATAAAACTAGAAACACTAAATCTGTTAGAAGAAAAAGTGGGAAAGAGCCTTGATCTCATTGTCACAAGAGATAACTTCTGTAACAGAACAACAACAGCTCAGGCTCTAATATCAATAATTAATAAATGGGACCTCATGAAACTGAAAAGCTTCTGTCCCCTCTGTTTTTTTTCCTGCACTCTGCTCAAAGTATGGTTATGAGTCTCCACATCTGCTTTGATACCTTGCTGGGTAGAGTCTTTCAGAGGCCCTCTGTGGTAGGCTCCTGTCCTGTTTCCTGTTTTTTCCCTCCTCTTTGTCCATCCCATTTGCCTTTCTTAATGAGGATTTATCATCTTACCCAGGGTCCCCCTTCTTGCTTAACTTCTTTAGCTGTACAGATATTAGTATGCTTATCCTATATTATATGTCTAATATCGACTTATAAGTAAACATATGCCATGTGGATTTTTAGGCTTCCGGTATATCTCATTCAGGATGATCTTTTCTTGTCCCCACCATTTGCCTGCAAATTTCATGATTTCCTTGTTTTTAATTGCTTACTCAGCAATTAAATTACTTGGCAATTGTTACTCTGTATTACATTGGGTAAAGAAAGAAAACAATAGAATCAAGAAATCCGGGCCCAGAGATCTTTTTGGAGACTCATACTCCAACCAAGGACCATATATGGAGATAACCTAGAACTCATACACAGATGCAGCCCATGGCAGCTCAATCTCCAAGTGGGTTTCCAAGTAATGGGAACAGGGACTGTCTGTTACATAAACTCAGTGGCTGGCTCTTTGATCACCTCCCTGTGAGGCAGGAGCAGCCTTATCAGGCCGCAGAAGAAAACACTGCAGCCAGTCCTGAGGAGAACTGATAGGCTAGGGTCACTTGGAAGTGGGGGAGGAGCTCCTCTATCAGTGGACTTGAAGAGGAGCATTTCAGGAAATGACGGAGGGAGGGTGTCATTGGGAGGAGGGAGTGAAGGAGAGGGCTACAGGTGGGTTACAAAGTTGAATAAACTGTAATTACTATAAAAACTTAAAAAGAACAAGAAAAAAAAGAAAAGCTTCTGTAAAGCAAAGTACACTGCCAATAGAACAAAACAACAACCTACAGACTGGGAAAAGATCTGGACAACCCTACATCTGACAGAGGTTTAAAATCCAGAATATATAAAGAACCCAAGAAATTAAACACCAACACACCAAATAATCCAAACTAAAAATTGGGTACAGAGCTAAGCAGAGAATTCTCAACAAAGACATATGAAATCCCAGAGAAGCACTTAAAGAAATGTTCATTGTCCTTTGTTGTCAGGGAAATGAAAATCAAAAGTACTCTGAGACTCTATCTTACATTCTATCAGAACTGCTAAGATCAAAAACCTAAATGACAACACATGCTGCAGAGCATGTGAGAAAAGGAAACCCTCCTCCCTTGCTGGTGAGAGTGCAAACTTGAACAACAATTTTGGAAATCAATCTGTCACTCTCTCAGAAAATTAGGAGTAGTGCTACCCCAAAACCCAGCTATACCACTCCACTACACAACATGATAAATTATTTTAAAGTGGTCAAAAGTTGGAAAAGAATGACATGAAAAATGAACATACCCTTGCCTAGCATGCAATTATTGTAATGCATAGAGTCCAAACCTTTGTTAGACTGTTGACTTTTCTCCCCCTAGAGCTGCCATAGCACCTTGTGGCACCATGAATGCTAGTCATCCATAGGATCATTCACTATGCTCTTCCAGATTGATTCTTTTGTGTGTTATACATTTAAATACGTGGTATCTTCAGTAACTGGGTCTTACCATCTGGTTTTGGTAGGCACCAAAAGCAATGGCCTGTGCAGTTTCAGGTGATCCTCTATTGATCTCCGGTCAATTCTCTACAGTGGAAACAGGATGTCTGACAGGAGAATCACTAAGCTTTACTGGATATGTAAACCTTCTGATGATTTTTTAGAATTTTTCCAATAAAAGAAAATCAAATATTCCAAGGAGAAAAGCTCATTTCTTTATCTATTTGTAAAAATACTTGAATCATATAGGTAGGATGTGATTGGATTAATATGTTAACTTGTTGATTTTCATTTTACATTGCTCTGGATTGTGCACAAGTTATTGTGAACTATTTCACTGTAAAATTCTTTTTCTTTGCCTTTTGGTGACCTCACTTAGATAAGAGCATATGGTGCCAGTGAGTATGAAAAGTGAGTAGAGGAATGAACCGTTTTGGAACATGCCAAAAGCAAACATAACAAAAACTCTTCCCAGTGTTTTCTAATGAACAAAAAAGATAATTGACCAGATGTTCCAAATTCACAATAATTAGAACCATAAAATCTCTCCAGTAGAAACAGGAAATAATATAAAAGCCTATATTTTATGTGCTTGTGCTATGAATTTGGAATTTAAGCTAGTTTATTAGTGTTTTTAATTGAAAACTCCATAGAATCATATAATGCCGAATTTGCTTCTGATATAGGCTGAATGTATCAATAGTTATAATTTGTACAATATTTTTGTTATAGCTGTAACAGCTACCAAATATAGCATGCTAAAAGAATGTGTTATTTCAGGACCAATTAGCCATACTCAGTAAGCTACACAATAACTAGAGAGTCTCTTTATTAACAGTTTATTAAAGGATAAATGTTTTATTCAATTATCATTGCCAAAAACCTAACAAAGGTAACAATTGAAATAATGCAAAAAATCTTAGAAAACTTATTGAAAATATAGTTTCTATAAGTATTTTATATTTTAATATATTTAAAAATATTTTTAGATTTTTCATCAAAAATTAGGTATTAATAGGAAGTGTTTGTGTAATGTCTAATAGCTTATCATACTATATACTAAAACTCATTTCCCTCATAATGATGTCATTCATTTGTAATAGAAAGTATGTGTTATATTTGAAAATCATTTTAAATTATGGGAAGTAACTCTACAATTAAAAATTTAAAAGTATCAAAAATGTCATATTTTTCTGTTATTGTACACAATAAAATAATTTAAAATCATTTATTCAGAAAAGTAACAAGTTAAAATGAGGGAAAGACCTCAACATTAGCAAAGAGCAATAATTATGTCTGTATTTAGAAAAGGCAGGGAAAGGGATAAAAATAGCATAGGGAAATATATATTTAAAATGAATAAAATGAAAAAGTAAGAAATGAAACAGAAGAATGTTTTAAAAGACAATGTATTCTTTGTCAGACTCCACACTTTCTTAAGGATGGCTCACTCGGTTGTCACTCTTATATTTAGTAGTCACTTCTCTTGTTTAACTTCTTTTTATGTTTTTTATTTGGAAATTTTATATAGAGTCCTTAACATAACACACTTCCATGTTTTCTTTAGTGAAAAATCAAGCACGTGTGGAAAAAGAAGTCTCTGAGCTTCATGCAGAGGTCAAAAGACATTCCTTATGTCTCAACAAGTCTTTTCTTCCCTGAAATGTAAACTGGCGTAAAGCTGGGCAAGAATACAAAATCACAGTGTTTACTTGGTAAAATTTTGAGCCTTAATCCATAACTTACTGCTCATCACATTTGTGTACTGTGCTTCAGATGTGATTGAAACTCAGCTGATAAAATATCAAAAATAAATAGCACTGGATTATAGTTTTCTATAAAACAAGTTAAAAAAAAAACAACTGTACCCACAGAAATCATCATCATCATTCTAATGAAATTATTCATAGACTTAAAAAATAATCCTAGGATTAATTTGGAAACCAAAAACACTATTATAACCAAATCAGTTCTGAACAATAATAATACCGATTGAAGATTCACAATTTCTGATTCCATGTTATAAAATAGAATTACATTAATAAAAACAGTATGGTACTGCCATTAGAAACTGACACATTAATCTCCTGCTTAGAACTGAGGACCCAGGCATAAGCCTACACTAAGATTAATCAAGACCATCGGTGGCCTTAGGGGCTGGGATGTATCCGTTGGAGTCTGTTGCGCTCAGTAAATTGTACTTTCAATTTAATATTGGCTGTCATTGATTCCTATCTTTGATTGTTTTGGATGTATCACATAAGTTTATATACAGTGGATATTTGCTTTCAGTTGATTAAATAATCTTGTACCTTTTGTACATTCTCCCTTATTACATCATTTATTCAAAAATTTCAGATAATACATTTTCAAATATTCAAATCTTCCAGTTGTTGTGTTCTAATTCTCATGTATTGAACTCGGTATGCTATCACAGGTGTTTTCTTAATCTTTTGGCTAATTATATAATTATATATAATTATATATATAATTATATAATATATACTTGAAAATGTTTGGATGAGTAAAATATGCATCTACCAACTAGATGATATGTGAGACACCTGTTCAGATAATTCGGTTTAGGACACCATTTACTTCAAGTAGCTCGTAGCTGCTAGTTCCTGTCTGTATGGTCTTCTAACTGTAAAATTTGGCATATTATATTTTCTCCTTGGAATCTAGCATCCCTTTCATGTGTACCAGTGTTTCATTTATGCACTTGTGAAATATTGGTGCATCTAAATTACTATATTTACAATTATTATTTTCTCTTGCTGAATAAATATTCTATCATGTTATAATCTTCTTCATGCCTTTGTGATTTTTATTGTAAGTCAATGCTAGTGACTCTAAATATGGGTGGATATTTCTGCTTTCTTGTATGCTAATTACATAGAATGCATAACTCAATTTCTTGACTTCTGTCAATGTCTATTCATAGATTTGCATGTACTTCATGTGACCAACACATATATGGACCAAGATTTTTGTCGTATATTCAGTTTATCTCATAATTGTGCAGTACAACACTAAGTCCAATGGCAAAGCCTGCTGTTTCATATCATGTCTTATCCCATCTTATATTTTTTATGCCAAAGACCAGGCTAGTGGTGGTGAAGGCAGTCTTTTGATATCTACTTTGATTCTTAGTTGTGTCCTGCCTCATTCTCACAATCATAAGGACTGCTACAGTGTTGAATGTTAAAAGTTGGCCATGACTGTGACTTTAGGATGGAACATGAGTGTGCTAGTGAGAAGGATTGATTGACTCAGATATATTTTGTCCCATCTATGCCAGAATCTTGACTTTAAAGGATTAAAAATTTTTCAGTTTCCATGTATGAATATTTTGCTTGCATGTATGTATTTGCATTACGTACATGTCTAGTAATAGCAGAGGCTATTGTTAGCTGCCATGAGTAGGTGAGAAAAACACCAATTCCTAATCCTCAAGAAATGAGCCATCTCTCCAGCCTCAACACTCCTGAACTTTCAAATGGTAAGGAAGGGCATCAGTGGAGAAGAGGGAAGGGGGATGGGATTGGGAGGAGAAAAGGGAGGGGGCCACATCCGGGATAAAAATTGAATAAATTGTAGTAAAGATAATAATCTTATAGGTCTAGTATCCATTTACAAGTGAGTATACACCATGTGGGGCTTTCTGCTTCTGGGATACATCACTCAAGATGACCTTTTCTAGATACAACCACTTGTCTACAGTTTTCATGATTTCTTGTTTTTAGTTGCCGATTAGTATTCCATTGTGTAAATGTACCAGAGTTTTTATATCCATTCCTCGACAGAGGGACATCTGGGTGGTTTCCAGGTTCTGGCTATTACAAATAAAACTGCTATGAACATGTTTGAATAAATGACCTTTTTGTGTACTTGAACATGTTTTGGATATATGACTAAGAGTGGTATAGCTGGATCTTGAGGTATCACTATTCCTGATTGAGATATGGCAATATTGATTTCCAAAGGGGTTGTACAAGTTCACATTCCCACCAGCAATGGAGGAGGGTTCCCCTTTCTCCACATCCTTTCCACCATGTGTTGG
>CM053747.1:8792929-8843239 GCA_028658305.1 Pachyuromys duprasi
AAAAAAAAGATATTTATAGGATATATATAGAATTAACATATTTGCATTCTGTACTTTTTATGAAATACTTTATTTTTTAAAACATAAAAAATGATGAATGCAAGAATATGTGCCTATAGTCCTAGCTGCTTGGGAGGCTGAGACAGGAGGGTTGTCTGAATCTAAGAGTACAAGGCAACTGAATGAGACTCTATTCTCACCCCCTAGAAAGGTTAAATTCATTTAATATACAAAAATATTTCTATAACTTTTAAAATATAGTCTTATACTAGGAATCTATTATGTATCCCAGGTTGTCCTGGAAATTGTCACAATATTTGTATGTTTCTTTGAATCGGTATGTGCATGTGTGTGTATATGAAAGAGAGAGAGAAAGAGGAGAGAGAGAAATTAAGAGACAGAGGCAGAGATGTGCTTTTGGGGTTTGCATGCACACAGGATCCTAAACATGTTAGGCAAGGGATGCAGCAATTGCCTCCATTCCAAGTTCCTAGGTTCCACAACTTAAAGGAACTAATTTGAAATCAGCATATCACTTTAACGTTTCTGCTCAGTGTCACTAAGGTAGGGCATTATTTATTACAGACTTTCTACTTTAAGTAAATCTTGGTAGACTGATTTTTATTGAGAAAATAGATTGTGAAGAATATCAATTAACATACTAATAAAATATTCTCAATATTTCTGCATAAAAGGGACATACTATGCACAACACACACATGCAGGCACACGCACAGACACATACACACACAAACATATATATATATATATATATGCACACATATATGCATATGGATTTTACGGTGACTGGAGCAGAAATCTTAGGCCTAGACTACCAATTTAGCACAGTTAGAGTACTGACCACTTTTCTAGAGTTCGAGTACAGTCAGAGTTGATTCCTTTGTCATATAATTTTATGACAAACTCTACAGATAATAGGAAACGAATAAAAAACCTTGAAGCCAAACAAATAAGTTCAGAGGGACTAAACAGAAGGAAAAAATCCCCGAGACTCCTGACAGGCTCTCCTTATTCGTCTTCCTCTTCTTCTTCTTCTTCTTCTCCTTCTTCTTCTTTTGCTCTTGTATTATCTATAAATAACTGGGCCGTGTGTGTCTAAACTTGATGGAGCGAATTTTTTGGCACAATTTGTATTTATTCAGGATAAACTACATTTGAGTTAGGATTTGATTTGCCTTTTGGGCTGTAATAGTCTAATACTTACAGTAATTGTGTTTCCATTATTAACTGGGCCATCCATAGACAGCTATGCTACAAGTGTCTCACACTCATGTGCAAATAAAATGTATCTGCAGTTGTCCTGTATTTTTTTTAAAGAGTCATAGTTGACAGGTTTATGGGATTTAAGGACTTATATATATGCCATAAAATCTGTGATATAAGCCACACATAATTAGGTATCCTTAGGAAAATGTGTCTCTCTACTACTGAGAAAATGTCTAGGAAATTTTGCTGTTAAAAGGACAACATTTAGACTCTTCTAAGGATATATATATATACATACATATATATGTATATATATGTATATGTGTGTGTGTTTTAATGAAATTAGAGTGTAACAAAAAACAAGAAGGATGAAATATTCCAGCATCATTTAGAACCAAGAACTAAAGTAAATTTAACTTTAGATAGAGTTAGTTCTTCGTGTAAAATAACTGAAACATAAGTAGAAAGACACATAGTAATGTACTCACTTATATGTGGATATTAACCATATAATATAGTATAAACATACTAAAATCTATAGTCCTAAAAAAGCTAAACAGCAAGGGGGACCCTAGGGAAGGTGCTTAATTCTCATTCAGAAGGGCAAAGAGAATAGACATCAGAAGTAGGAGAAGCCATGGAGCAGGACAGGAGCCTTCCACAGAGGACCCCTGAAAGACTCTATGCACCAGGGTATTGAAGGAGATATTGAGACTCATAGCCAAACTTTGGGTGGAGTGCTGGAATCTTTATTGAAGAGGAGGGACACAGAAAAATCTGGAGGGGACAGGAACTCCACAAGAAAACAACAGAGCCCAAATACCTGGGCCAGGGGTGCCTACAGAGACCAATGCTCCAACCAAGGACCATGCATGGAGAGGACATGTTCAAAAGAAGCCCAGACGCTGTTCAGTTTCCAAGTGTGTTCCCTACTAAGGGGAACAGGGGCTGTTTCTGACATGAACTCAGTGGATGGCTCCTTGATCACCTCCCCCTGGGGTCATGCAGCCTTTCCAGACCATAGAGGTTGATGATGCAGCCAGCTTTAATAAGACCAGATACAGTAGGGTCAGATAGAAGAGGAGGAGGTCCTCCCCTATCAAGGGACTAAGGAAAGGGCATAGGGGGAGAAGACAGAGGGTGAATGGGTCAGGGAAGAGGTGAGGGAGGGGGCTGCAACAGGGATATGAAGTGAATAAATTGCAATAAATAAATATAAGAATTAAATTAAGTTTAGAAAATAAGTGAAACATGAATTTAAAAAAAAAAAAGAAAATCAAGGGTAGCACCTGGAGGTCTATACGATCAATTATATCAGTTTTTCTTTGCTGTGATATCTTTTGTGTATTAGACAATACACAATAAAGACAATAAAGACATATTTTACTGAAGAGTAAATTTTACTTGAGTGGGAGAATCGAACAAAATCAGCCAGTTTAGTGATGGGTTATAAGATGGCCCAACAGGCTCATACATTTGAACAGATGTTTTCAGCTTATGGCATAGCTTGGGATGGTTATTGACCCTTTAGAACCCTGAGCTTTGTTAGCAGAAGGTAATCACTGGGTTTATGGTCTTTGAAAGTTTTTGTTGTTGTTGTTGTTTGTTTGTTTTGATTTGTTTTTTACCTGTTCCCACTTCCTGTTCTCTCTCTGTTTCCTCTGTATGGTTGAAAGGGTTACGAGGCAATTTCCTTCTCTAGTCACGATGTCTCTGACTGTTGCTTTAAAAGTAAGAAGAAAATATACATTCACATAAATATTAAGCATAACTGTTTCAAGCATTGCAAAATAAAAATGGATTTTTGTCAGGTGATCCTCGGAGGCTGGCACTGCCTAAAAGACACAGTAGTGCCAAGGACAGCTGTTAGGTGCTAGTAAGTAGAGTGAGTTCTTCCCATAGACATTGATTTTTAAATTCAGAACCAAAAGCTTATGCTACGATAAGGACAAAAAGAACACAGTGCTGAGGCATTAAAACAATAAAGTGCTAGAGCAGAGAGAGAAGAGAACAAAATGAGGAAAACTGAGGCTTAAAGATTTTTGGCCATATGTTTCTAGAGGATCAATCATTAAGGAGTGGTGAGAATCTGTCTTAGTTTACTATTCTGCTGCTGGGACAAAACATCATGATGAAAGCCACAGATAAAAGGAAGCATTTAACTTCAAGCTCACCATTCCACAGGGTAGTGGTGGTCAGCATGGCACATGACAAGCATGGCCCTGGAGCAGTAGCTGAGAGCTTACATCTGATCCACGAACATGAGGCAGAGAAATTGCCAACGGGGATGGCAGAGAATTTTTAAATAAAAAAGTTAATCACAGTGATAAGGCTCCTCCAACAAAGTCACACAAAGTCTCTTACAAGGCCATGCCTACTAATCCTTCCCAAAAGCTTCCATCAACTGAGAACCAAGCATTCAAATCTATGAGCCTAAGTGGGGTATTTTCCATCAAAACACTACAGACTCTAACCTCTAACAAACTTTTGACTCTCTGCTCAGGATTAATTCAGTAATTGCTAGGGTTTATTTTTCTCATCTGTGAAATAGCACAGTATTATAAAGCATTCTGTGGTTGGTGAACACCAGAATTAAACCACAAATAGGCACTATTAATTGGTATTATTAAATGGATATCTTTATAGAGAAAAATAGCCACACACACACATACTAGTTATTGTATATTCTGTTCTATGTAATAGAAATGACAATTAATAGAAAACTTAACCTGTCCTGAACAGAGTTCTAGATTATTCAAGGAGAGAAAATATGTAGCCTATCACAGATGGCAGGAACATGTAATGCTTGTTCATGGGAAAACTGAGTAAGTAGTTTTACATTTGGGCATAGGGCTTTGAAATGTTCTCTCAATGTAGTTGTATAAAGTGAATTGTAACGAGAGAGGTTTTGCTATGAGACTATGCAAAAATAACATGAGTTTAAACTATACAGTTATACTATGTCCTGGTAGTCAACATTGCAATCATACAACAAAAAATAGAGAAATTCCTAGTTAGTGTCTGTATTGTTCAAGTTTGCAGAAGACAGCTTAAATGGAAAGTGCTCTCAAGAGGTGTTTGTTTAGATGATATATTCTAATTTTTACCCGTAATCATTTGTAAATAATCAGTGCTAAAAACCAAGAGAAGAATAAAGAAATGGGTTAATTGGTTTTAGGAAACTGTGCTGAGACTATCAGCTGAATCCTGAAAAATTTGACCTCCATGAGGTCTTTCCTGCTGTAATATATCTGCCAACATATCAAAGATCTCAGTTACACTCTGTTAGTGCAGCTCACAGAATTGGCTCACTATTTTTGGAAGCATCTCATTAAGTTGTTATCAGGGCGAGTAGCTTTGGGGACAGACTCCATCTTAACTCTGCCAACAACATGAAGTATTTTCTGAATGAGTAAAAACCTGAATTTTTCTTAATTTCTGTTATATTGATTCTCCTCTACATCTGAATGCAGAAAAAAATAATTTTCTGAACAGTTAAACATTATGCCAGCTCAGTTTTTGTTTGTTTGTTTTGTCATTGTTGTTTTGTTTTGTTTTAAATTCTGACTTGAATACTTTACTCTGATTCCAGTGGTGAGTTTCCTCTGTACCTTCTATCAGGAAAGCATCTACCCTGCACCAAACCTCAGTCGTTTCCCATTGTTCCTTACATGTTTTAATTTTATGTGAACGTCCCACTTACTTCACTTTACACCTGCCTCACTGTGCTAAGCTGCATTTGGCAATGGCAGGCCATCATATTGATATCCCTGAGTTTCTTTGTACATGCTCATTTCAGTCTGGTGTTACTGTCTAGTCACTACCATGATCTTGCTGCCATTAAACATCTCAGAGACTGAGGAGTTTTCTATTGCACAGGCACAGTGTGTCATAGTTTTAACTATTAAATACTAAGTGTAAAGAGTTATAATAAATCAAGTATTCATGAATAGCATGCTATTCAGTCAGGAGCAATGGTGATATAAATATAGAATGTCTATGGCTAGGTAAGATGGCAGCATGCATGGGTAGCTGATATGGAGTTATCCACAGGTAACGGAGTTAAAATATTTTTGCAAATGAATGTTTTCGTCCCACACCTCAGCTACTGAAAGAACAACTCTGAGGCTTAAATATATTTACAAAAGCCTAGACAAATAAGCTAGACATGTTCCTTGATATTCTAATTACTAATTCCCCATTTATTCTATTCTTATTCCTTCCACAAATCTGTTCATTCTGCTCAGTTTCATGCATCCATCTTCTTCAGAATCACGGTGTAAATCTATGTCTCTATCTCCCAGAGTCTCTCTCCGGACCTCCCAGCTCCCTATTTCCAGCCTCAGCTAACATGCCGTTAACTTTGTATTGACAAGTGAGGCTTCTGCACAGAAACAATAGATTCCTTCCATATCTCTGTCTTCTTTGATGTTCAAAGTTCATACACATATTTTTTACACACAAATTATTAAAAAAATACCTTTACATCAGTGGGGTATAGCTTGTTTGAAGATGAATTATGTGATAATCTTTACGCCCTGAATTTGATCCTCAGCACGGAAAACAGAAATGCAAACAATAAAAATTAATATTGTATAATCTTATCTATACATCATTTCCAGAAGATATATATCAGTGACAAGCTAATCTTGTGTACTTGTTGGGGTTCCACTCCCAAGATATCACAGGATACATTTATAAGCATTCTAAATTATAAAGATCAACAACTTATGGTACTTTCAAACTGTTTCCAGTAAAAAAAAAAAACACCCATATTAGATATAATTCATTAAAGTAGTGACTATGTCTGTGATATATTGTCTTTAAAAATAAATGGTACCTCTGCCTTGTCGATGATATGGTAATATCAAATGCCCATCACCCATTGTCACAAATGATTCATGGCTTTTCTCAATGGCTTTATTCTTTTCACAGACTTTGTACACTGCATATACTACATTCCTTACAAAGAAGGGGTTTTGACATTATGTTTCTTATGACAAACGTTCACTCAATGATTTGTCTTTGGAAATATGTGTGGAAAGCTATTGTCCATCATAAACATTGCCTAGTTCCTTCAAAATTACTATCGAATATTCTCAAAGAGCAATGACCAGTGACAATGCATTGTAGCATTTTCACAGAGTCACAGTGTAAGCTAAACCACATTGAATATTCTACATCCCCAAATCCTTGTGAGTTACAATGAAGACTCATTGCCATGCTACACACAGATTGGCAGCATCACTGAGATATTTGCCAGAATTATTAAAGATTTTAATTGTTCAAACTACGTCTCTCTCTGGCAGTTAGTTTACATTCAAATTGCTTTAGGTTTTCAAAAATACAACTCATAGCTATAAAT
This sequence comes from Pachyuromys duprasi, assembly GCA_028658305.1. Lineage (NCBI taxonomy): Eukaryota > Metazoa > Chordata > Mammalia > Rodentia > Muridae > Pachyuromys > Pachyuromys duprasi. The sequence continues at coordinate 8,799,522 of CM053747.1, forward strand.
AATTAATTATTATGTTTTAATTTACTAAGCTTTTCCTAAGAAGAGTAGTTCTCAATGATTTATAAGTTTTGGATAGCAGGATTGGGGATTCCAGTCATAAGCCACAGCCCTTGCATTCACTAAGCTGCGGGATAATGATGAATACTAACTCTGAGGCATGGCCAAGCGGGGCTTAAAATATTGAAGGAAAATTCCCAGATTATGAAATATTTAAGACCTTGTTATGAATAGAGCCTTTCACTATAAATAGATTTATTTGTGTTCACCATGTAGACATAGTTGTAATCAATAACTTTTTAAAAAGTAATAGCATTAATCTAACAAAACTTGGGTTAATTCAACAGTTTGTACGCACATATAAAATTTACGTTTGTAATATATTTACGTAATACACTATAGAAATATAATGCACATTTGAGAAAGAATTTTTCAACCCCCCCCCACATTGCCTCTATTTTCTTAATGAGGGCAGAATGTAGATAACATATAAGAATAGTAAACTACATCTTCTTATGAATACTGCACAAAAGTGGTAAGACTTCAGAAATTCCGACCAAGTAAAATCTAAGTTTGGTAGAAAATTATTTAATCCTTAGTTCACCATATCATCATCTATGGCAGCCAGGGTATCCTGATGGCATCTGTGCAGGGGGACACACATTCTAAACCTCAGCATGATGGAGTTTACTGATTGTGGAACATGTGAACAATGCCATGTGTGGTCGGAGTGAGAGGCAGGACTGAGCAACCTGTCTAGGTTGTCTTGGAAACTGTTACAACTTCGTGGGGCAGTCTCACCTGCTGCTCTCACTATGGCCTGTAGTTTCCAACTGTAGCTCTCATTAAATACTCACCATGTGCAGGAGTAAGGAGAACACTTAAAAAGGAATTTCCCTGGGTTAAAGATGAAGGTGAACTGAATTTAGTTTTATGCCTCATGAAACAGACATATTGAACGCAGTGTGCCTTAATAAAAGAGAAAAATAAAAAAAAAATTTTGGTTACAAGTACTGGTGCTCTACACTAAAGGAAGAAAATATTATTGCAAGCCTTAACATAACTCCATAATCTAACTGGAAAAAATAAGTCTAAAATACATTAGACATATGCTAAGGATTTGTTAAAATTAATTTTTCAAATCATTTATTTGAGTATTGCCCAAGACCCAAAGACAAAGTCCAATGGTGTTTTTTTTCTTTGAAAGTAGTTTGTTGAATATACACATTGTGGATGTGTATGCCTGGATCATACTCTTTTTTTTTTCAAAAATATATTTAACAATTTCTTCCTAAATTTTTAATACAATCTATGTTTGATTTTGAAAATATTCTGGAGAAAAAAATGATATTGTTGAAACACAAATAAAATTTCTATCTAATGTCATTCATTTTATCTTCCATTAAACACATTGCAGTGTATTTTAATAAGGCATTTTAATTTTATTTTATTTTTAATTATTTATTCACTTTACATCAACATTGTAGCCCCCTGTCTTGTCTCCTCCTGATCCCACACTTCCTTCCTGTTCCCCCTATTTGCCTTCCCAATTTCTTAGAAAGTGAAAAGGCCCCTTCCACCACCATCGGACTTTGTCTATCAAGTCTCATCAGGACTGTCTGCATAATCTTCCTGTGTGATCTGGCAATGTCCCCCACCAGAGGGAAGTGATCAAAGGACAGGCAAGAGAGTCCATGTTAGAGGCAGCCCCTGCTCCCCTTACTAGGGAACCTACATGGAGACTGAGCTGCCTATGAGCCACAACTGAGCAAGGGGTCTATGTCTTCATGCATGGTCTTGGTTGGTGCATCAGTCTCTGCTGACCCCCATGAGCTCTGTTGGCTCTGTTGGTCATCTTATGGTGCTGCTGTCCACATTGGGGCCTTCTATTCCCCTGCTCTTACCTACTATTCCCTGGGCTCTGTCCAAAGTTTGGCTGTGAGTTTTAGCATCTGCTTCAAACCCCTGTTGGGTGAAGTCTTTCAGAGGAGATTTATGGTAGGCACCTGTCCTTTTCTCTCTCTTAACTACTTTCAATGTTTATTCTATTTGCTCTTCTGAATGAGATTTAAGCATCCTCCCTAGGGTCCTCCTTGTTATTAAGCTTCTTTAGGTCTGTGGATTCTAGTATGGTTAACCGGTATTGTATGGCTAATATCTGCTTATAAGTCAATATATTCCATGGGTGTTTTTTTCTGGTTCTGGGTTACCTAACTCATGATGACCTTTTCTAGTTCCATCAATTTGCCTGCAAATTTCGTGATTTCCTTGTTTTTAAAAACTGAGTAGCATTCCATTGTATAAAAGTACCACATTATCTGTATTCCTACCTCAGTTGAGTGACATCCAGGTTGTTTGTGGATTCTGGCTATTATGAATAAGGCAGTTATGAATGTACCTGAACAAGTGCCCTTGTTGTATGGTAGAGCATATTTCAGGTATATGAGGAGTGGAATAGCTGGATCTTGATGTAGCACTAGTCCCAATTGTCCGAGAAAGCACCAGACTGTTTTCCAAAGTAGTTATAGAAGTTTGTACTCACTCCAGTAATGGAGGGGTCCTCCCCTTTCTCTACATCCTCACCTGTATGTGCTGTCACTTGTGTTTTGATCTTAGCCATTCTGCTTTGCGTACGATGGAATCTCAAAAGTCCTTCTGATTTGCATTTCCCCGATGATTAAGGTTGTTAAGCATTTCTTTGAATGTTTCTCTGCCATTCGATATTCCACTGTTAAGAACTCTCTGTTGAGTTCTGTATGCTATTATTTGATTGGATTATTTGGTTTGTTGAAGTTTAATTTCTTGAGATCTTTACACATCCTGGATAGTAGCCTTCTTTCAGATGTAGGGTTGGTGATGGGTTTTTTTTTCCAGTCTGTAGGCTGTCATTTGGTTCTATTTACAGTGTCCTTTGCTTTACAGAAGTTTTTCCGTTTCACGAGGTCCCATTCATTAATTGTTGATCTTAGAGACTGAGCTGTTGGCATTCTGTTCCGGAAATTGTCTCCTGTGCCAATGAGATCAAGGCTTTTCCCTACTTATTCTATACAATAATTTCATAAAGGTTTAGATAATAAAAGTATATACTCTAGAGTTTGTATTTCATTATCCATGTGAGCTGTAAAGAGCATTGCCTAAGACATACATCATCAGCCATAAACATATTATACACATTATCTTTAAAAATGGTCATTATATCTGTCTGTCTCTTCATATATATTAAATAAAACTATAGATTTAGTAATCCTAAACAAGTATAAGAGAGAAAATAACAGGACTTATGTTTGGATCCTAGGAAGGTTTCTGTAGCTTTAGGGAAAGAAGAAAATAACAAGAAGTAAAATAAAATATTGAAATACTTTAACTCTCTTCGTGAACTTAAGTAGTGGTCAGGCTATCAGACTGCTCCCAGATGTCAGAATCAAAGATTAGATTCCTGAGCTGAAGTGAGAAAAGGGAAGGCATCTCACTCTGGGTCACTGCAAAGCTGCAAGGCTTGTGTCCCAAAAGGCGTTAATTGTAATGACACAAAAGACATTGTTAACTTCGGTGTGTACTTAGTAGAACACATATGGCGTAGTTTAGAGCAATACCTGTATAGGGACTTACTGCAACATTGCTCGAAATAAATATCAAATGATATCATTAGCCTTTTCTCTGTTGCTGCGATAAAACACTCCACAGAAGTAGACTAGGGGAGAAAGGGATAGTGTTGGCATATAGTTCCAGAGGGCAGGGAAGGCATGAGAACAGGTCGGATGCTAGCCAGACAGTGAGGATGCATAGAGATAATAGGCAGTGGGTACAGGCTAGAACACCTCTAGTCCCTCAGTACTGGATTCATTGAGCAATGGTTCCCTTTCTAAAGGTTCCACAACTTCCCCAAACAGTGTCAGAAGCTGGGAATCAGGTGTTGAAACACATGAGCTCATTAGGGTCATTTTATATTCTTATTGCACTTGTATAATAGAAAACACCGCATACAAGGTTTTGAACAATTTATGCTTCCCAGACTCACTGTGATGTGATTAACGCGTATTTCCAAAACTTAAGACAGGATATATTGGAAAATATAGAGACTTGTTCAAATGCTTTAAACTAACAAGTATACAAATTGGTAGACCTACATTTACCATTTTTTCAATGCTGTGAGCCTAAGGCAAATCCTATGTTACTGGTAAATTCTTTGGAATTCTCACAGCATTCAGAATTGGCTCCTGGAGCATGTGTGGCATGCTACACAGTAATAGGTACACAATTTTATATACCTAAAAGGGAAGAGGAAACAATGTTAGTGTATTTTCAAGATTCTGAGACTGGGAAGAGTGATGAAGAAGGCTATAACTAACTGGCAAATCAATGTATGGCCATGTTCCAAGGGTGTCACTTGACAAGTATCCTGCAAGGTAATATTTCTAGTTGATGACTATTTGTAGGTGAAGCTACCGACTTTCCTGTGCTTATTAAATGTGTGTTATCAGAACAAAACCAACAGAAATAGTATACACATACACTCTCTCTCTCACACACAAAATCAGAGAATTCCTATACCCTCCTTATGAAACAGAAACACAGCCACTTATAAGTTATAAGGTAACTGGATTGCATTGCGATTAGTACTCCCAATATCATATTTTCTTGAATAATTATTTTTCATTGTTAAGTTACCATACCCATTGACTTAGTTAAAAAGATTCACCTTATCTTTTGGCAAACAGAAATTGTTGTTCTTGTATGGCTGATTTGTCTTGTAATTTTGGAGAATTGCCTTTAACATACTTAAATATTGGGCAATGATAATTTTATGTCTTATGGGGTGTTTCAAGTGAATATAAAATTTTAGTAACATTGAGTTCATGCCATGTTAGATATCCTAGGTAATGAGGCATTTCACTCTCTAACAGAGAAGGATTGTTTTTTGAGTGAAGAAAGGTGAAGAATACACATAGTAGGAACCATTGGAATATCAAAATATTACAAAACCAAGAATTCAGATTCTACTTCAGGAAATTCAACTTGGAAAATCTAACACTTTCTTCTACATGCTGAGAACCATCTAGAAAGACTGAGCTGGATACAAAAATTGTGATTCTTGTCACAACAGTGCTGTCACTGGAAGGGTTGCTGAACTTTGAACAGAGAGAAAGCTGGACAGTGGACACTAGGTCCTGACAATGCTATGGTCTTCTACTGTAAGCCAAGGGAGAAGGCAGAATGCTAATTGAGCTTTGTCAGCCTCAGAGTAATGAAGGACACTGACATGTAGGATTCACAGAAAGGAAACACCACTCTCAAGACTCCAGAATTATTAATTTTTGTGTAAAACAATTAAGAGAAAGGAAAAAATTCTTGACAGAGCTCAGATCATGTCAGTCTCTGAATAGATTCAATGCTAACCACAAATGCCTCTAAATGACTAAGACCTATCTCCTGTGCAGGACAAGGATGTCAAAAATAAGATTTCAACTATTTGTCAAAATTTCAATTTTGCCATCAAATTTGTAGCAAACAAACAGGTGTACAATTCAACCAAAACGAAGACATTTTAAAAATGAGAACATCTGATATGGAGGCACATACAAGGCTCTTAAAAACTTTTAAGAATTGGATGCTATAATATCTTTGCTCAAAATTTCAAGTAAGTGTTAGAATAAAAATGTTATAGAGTGAAGTGAAAATTAAAGGATATTTTTATGAAGCAATGCCCAGTCATATAACATGATTGATTGCTGAATTGAAGCTCAATAGTAGAGTAAACATACGCACAAAAAGAATTACTGGGCTATACAGAGAGCAAAAATCATTTCCACACTAAAAGCCTTTGAAAAAAATAGTAACATTAACGTGGTGCAAATATTGGTGCAGTTTAACTGTAATATTACAAATAAAGTAGAGACAGAACACACATAATATTTTTTCAGAAATAAGAAAAATGTGGGTATGTACTAGATTCTCAACCCAAACTGTCCCAACACAGAGCAAGGTTCTGAAATCAAGTAAATTTGAAACTGTTAACAGCAAAGAGTGTCCACTGTAATCAAGTCAGACGACTATGAATCATTCTCACATGGACTAGAGGGGCAATAGAAGAAAGCTGAGTACTTTCAAAATAAAACATGAAAAATGTCGATGCAGAAGTGTATATCCAGTAGGCATACAACTTAAACACAAACCTAATATAAGTTTTCCTAATACCCACCACACCCTAATTAGGAAAATACCAACAGTTTATTTATCTTATTTCTTTGAGTTAAAAGACACTTCCCAACACATCATGAACCTGATTCCTATAAAATAATTTTTATATATTGGTCTGCCATTGCAAAGGATTATCAAAAGTAGGAGACATAACTCAGTGTGCAGTGTACAAGTTTCGCCTATGGTTATGAATGTGCATTCTGAGGGCAGTAAATGATGTAGTTAGCCTCTGTGGCAGGGAGTGATATTATGTAAGATTATCAAAAGGCTATGAAAAACTTGAATGGAAGATGCTTAAGACAACCAAGGAGAATGGCAACATGTATGAAGAGAATCAAATATTCAGGATCAATTCCGTGTGCCTCTCTCTGATCCTAATGACTTCTTACATTTAGCATCACTGTTGCTGGCTTATAAGGATGGAATCACACACATAAGAGTGTGTAGGTGGACTTGGAAAGGGGCAGGGAAGAGATGAGGGAGGGATAGGAGGGATAGGAAGGGAGTGCTGAAGGGGGTTACGGCTGGGATGCAAAGTACATAACCTGTGATTAATATAAAACAAAAATGTAAAAAAATTAAAAAATGAAACAAAACAAAAACAAACAAACAAACAAACAAAAAACACTAAAGTCCAAGTGGATACAAAAAAAAAAAAGAGTGTGTGTCTGTATGCCTGCCTAGGGCAAAGCACAACCAGTGTTGGCTTTACATTGGCCGCACATAGATTTGATCACAAAGCACTGGCTCCTTCTTAACACCTACCAAAATTCTTTGATTTCCAAGGAATTTGGAAATCAAGGGTTTTAATATTTTAATAGACTTAAATTTAAATTTAGTTTTGGAAAACTAGCAAAATGTACTACAGAGGTGCCATTTGAAAACTTACCAGCATGATCACATATTAACCATGTCACCATCAGAATGTTCAAGTAGTTAACACATATCTTCAACAGAATACAAAATAGGAAAATCGTGGCTACGAATCTGTTGGTGAGGGAGGGATGCTTCTCTAGTCTCTGCATTTTCAAGCCAGTAAAAGAGCCTACAATAAATTACTGACAATACACTGTAAGTGATAGTTAGTAGAAAAGAAAGGTTGAGGCATTCAAAAACAAAACAGAACAAAACAAAACAAAACAACAACAACAACAACAAAAAAAAAAAATCAGTCCAGTCCTGGATCGGGATCAGTAATATCACTCATCAATTTCTCACAAAAAGAGAATCTTTCCAAACTAGATCTCCTGACAGCCAAAATGACTGTAATCCTATCATTTGAAAAACTGAGGCAGGCGTCTAAGGGGTCTGATGCCAGACAGGGATACACAATACAATTATATTTTTAAACCTAAGTCAAGCAAGCAAACAAAAAGAAGAACTAAATTAAAAGGAGAGAGTCAGAGCGGTGAGAGAGAAATACTATCGAGCTAAGAAAATTCACCTTTAGCGGAGTCTTGGGCAATCATTACTAACTGAACCACAATGGAATAGGACCCTTTTTTCCCCCTCTTTATTCTTCTTTTTTATTATAAATTTTTATTTTTTATATTAATCACAGGTTATTTACTTTGTGTCCCAGCTGTAGCCCCCTCTCTCATTCCTTCCCAACCTCACCCTCCCTCATCTTCTCCCTGCCCCTTGCCAAGTCCACTGATAGGGGAGGTCCTCCTCCCCTTCCATCTGACCCTAGTTTATCATGTCTCTTCAGGACTGACTGCAATGTCCTCCTCTGTGACCTAGGAAGACTGTTCCTCCCTCAGGGGTGGGAGGTGTAAAAGAGCCAGTCAATGAGTTCATGTCAGAAATAGATTCTGTTCCCCTTACTAGGGACACCCACTTGGATATGAGCTATCATGGGCTATATGTGATCAGGGATTCTAGGTTATATCCATTCATGATCCTTGGTTGGAGAAACAGTCTCATAGAGGACCCTTGTGCCGTGATATATTTTGTCCTTGTGAAGCTCCTGCCCTTTCCTAATCATATTACCTCCACCTTTTATTGTATGATTCCTTGCACTCTGCTGAAGGTTTGGTTATCAGTATCAGCATCTGCTTTGATTCACTGCTAGGTAAAGTCTTTCCGAGGCACTCTGCGGTAGGCTCCTATCCTGAGTGAGGTATCCTAGGAGCAGAAAGACACACATGGTATATACTCACTCATATAGACCTATAAGATAGGATAAACATACTAAAATATGTGCACCTAAAGAAGATAAACAAGAAAGAAGACCTGGAGTAAGGTGATCAATCCTCAGTTAGAAAAACAAATGGGATGGACATGGGAAATAGGAGAAAATAAGTGCATTTCTTACAAGCCATAAATGACAAATAAAATAAGGAAGTTGTAAAAACTGAGGAAGCCTACTCTTAACCTAATATGCAGTAAGCATGCATTATGCCTCACAAATTTGCTGCATTATGGATTACTTAACATGTTAATTACAATTTAGGACATTTAAGAAGTAACAGGTGCTTCAGTCCCAGAAACTCCGACAAGAAAGTTTCGGGAAAAGGTTAGCCATTAACACACCAAAATACATCCTTCTTGATTCACTATCCACTCAGTTTAGCGAGTAAGTATAAGGGAAAATTTGTGCAAGACGTTGGACATCTTTATATCCCTTTGCTCAAACTCCATAGGGACAAGATATTTATTTATCATTAATGCAGTGAACAGTGATGCTCAATTTGTCTGAATAAGTCAATTGTAATGTAAATTTAAACATATGTATAGCAACACCTTTTAGACTGAAATAAACAACCATCAAACACAAAACAAGTTGTATTGGGTGGACCAAATGAGTCTTATTTAGTCTTAAAATAGTGCTGACATTCAGCTGAACTGTGTGTTTATCCGAATAAAATTGTGTACTATGTTATCAAATAAATGTTTACATATAAATTCCTTTGCAGAATATATTATCAGTCCAGAAGGTAATAAAGACTTTGAATTAATTTTAATCCTATTTGAGCTATGTAGCTCTTAAGTTTACTACTGAAATAAAGTCTTCTAAGAACTTTCAACTCTGTAAATATAGTTCTCTTTTCTTGGGCTTTAAATAATTAAACAGCTTCATCACCAAATATCACATTCATCTTGAATATCTTTATAATCATGTCTGTTCTTCTTGCCCAGGATGTATGTTGACATGAAATCCAAAGGCTCTCATGGAGTGACATTATGCTAATTTCCTCCTCTTGTGCTCCTAAATGTCATTTTCCAGTTTCAATTGTGGAAGATGGGAAAAGCTGGCATCCAGAACACACAAGAAATCTACAGCTTATGGGAAAGAAAATAGTTAATTCACATTTTTAAGATAAAAATTACAATTGCCTTTTCTCCAGATATCTCTGTAAAGCTTACTATGAACTTAAAAGTAGTGTTATACTCCTTTTAAAAACACTGAGGTTTGTTTCATATAGTTACATGACTCCTTTAGAGTAAAGCAGGAACAAATTGATTTTTAGAGATCTAACGGTGTAAAAGTGGTAATCAATATTTGCATGTCACCATGCTGTTTTCAAAGCACCTCATACATACCATCTTATTTGATGCAGCAATTCTGTGATAAAGGGAGACAGTCAATATTATCGATAACATTATGAGGCCAAGAAATTCCTAAACTTACTGTCTCATCAAAGCTTCCTTTGCTGTTACTGTTAATTTTTGCATGCTTTATTAACACAGTGATAAAAGAGATAACTGAACACATGTTTTATTTATTTTCTGTGTTTTTGTCTTCATGTCGGGTTGAGGTAAACTGCAGCTACGTTTTTATTAAATTTTATTTTTGTATTAATTATAGTTTATTTACTTTGTATCCCAGCTGCATCCCCATTCCTCAATCCCTCTCTATCCCACTTCCCTCCCTTATCTCCTCCCTGCCCCTCTCTAAACCCTCTGATAGGAGAGGTCCTCCTCCCTTTCCATATGACCCTAGCTTATCAGGTATCTTCAGGACAGGCTGCCATGTCCTCCTCTGTGGCCTAGCAAGCTGCTCCTCCCTCAGGGGTGGGAAGGTCAAAGAGCCAGCCACTGAGTTCATGTCAAAGACAGTCCCAGTTCCCATTACTGGGATACCCGTTTGGATACTGAGCTGCCGTGGGCTCCATCTGAGCAGGAGTTCTAGGTTACATCCATGCATGGTCCTTGTTTGGAGAATCAATCTCAGAAAAGACTCCTGTGCCCAGATAGCTACTTTCCTCTCCAGATCTTACTAACTCCCCCTTACTTAGTATGATTCCCTGAACTCTACCCCAGGTTGAATACATGTTTTAAGTCATAGCTAAGTTCATAAGTGCAGCCACAAATTGCCACCTTTAAACTTGATTAATGCTGTTTTTCCTACACATAGAGAGTGGAGCATTTCTGAAGACTCATAACTACAGAATCTCCCAGGAGGATTTTTCTCAATATGCAAATGGGATAGGGATTGAAATCATGCTCTCAGCCACCCAATATATGTATACTCATTACTCAAAGGAAAAGCCATCACTGATTATCCTCAGAATCAAGTACTACAATGACAAAATAGTAGTTGTGTGATAAAACATGTGATTTATTAATGATACATTTGTCCGTTAAAATAAACTTTTCCATAGCTAGCTTTTTTCCATGCCTTTAAATTAAACGAAATAATATATTTATGAAGCCTACATGTCTTGATGTTTATTACAGATAAAGCTTACTGCAGAATTTATCAAATACTTAACACTTTGATGAATTTGGAAGGAGCTGGAATGATGCATAAAATCATTGAAGCATTATTTTGAAAGAAAAGTTTAAATATAAGAAGGAAGATCAAATGCATGCTGAGATGAAAAGAAACTTTGATAAAACAGAATAATTGAAATCATGAAAAAGAGAAAACTATTCTCGGTGTTCCAAAGGGAAGTGTCAGTATCAGCTGCAATGTTTATCCACCAGAGTCTGGGATACATTTAAAATGAAGTGACCATGTGTATATTTTTAACTTGATGTGGTCTTTTAAAATTTCAGCATAACAGGTACATATGTGGTTTTAACTCAATCCATTAGCTTATCAAGGAGAAAAACACCTCATTTCAACCCAGTTGTTCCCTGAGGATAACAAGTGAAAGGGAGAACATGCTCAAAACCTACAAGAGTGACACATTTTACTTGATACATATTTACAATGATACATGACTTTTTTAAATGGAAACCTGGAATACACACTTAAAAAGAGAGCACCTTCAACAAATGGTGCTGGTCAAACTGGATGGCTGAAAGTAGAGGAATACAGATAGAACATTCCTATCACCCAGCACAAAATTCAACTCCAAATGGATAAAAGATTTCACCATTAAACTAGAAACACTGAATTTCACAGCAAAAAGTGGTAATAGTCTAAAACTCATTGACACAGGGGAATACTTTCTGAACAGAGCACAGTTAAAGCACGCACTGAGACCATAAATAAAGGGGACCTCATGAAACCGAAAAGCTTATGTATAGCAAAAGCCAAAATCGTTTGGACAAAGGGACAGGCTAAAGGATGGGAAAAGACATTAACCAACTATACATCAGGAAGGAAGATTATATCCAAACTATAGAAAGAGATAAAAAGGAGAACATCAAGGAAACAAATAATTCAAAATTTTAAAATGTTGTACAGATCTAAACAGACAAATCTTAAAGGAGGAAATTAAAACAGTTTATAAGCACTTAAAGAAATGTTCAACATCCTTAGTAATTAGAGGAATGAAAATCAAAACCACTTTGAGATTCCATCGTACATTCATCAGAAAGACCAAGATCAATAAAATGAATAAATAACACCTTATCTTGTCTAGGATGTGGGGAAAGGGGAACACTAAATTATTGCTTGTGGGGAGTGCAAGTTTGTATAGCCACTGTATAAGTCATTGTGACAGTTCCTCAGGAAACTGGGAACTAATCAACCTCCCAAATTAAATTATACCATTCTTAGACATATACCCCAAAGATGTTTCATCCTACTACAGAGACACTTGCTAAAGGATGTTCATTGCTAATCTCCTCATAATAGATAGAAATTAAAACAACGTAGTTGTCTCTCAACAGATGAATGGATGAAGATTACATAATGGAATATTACTTAGCTGTTAAAAAAATAAAATTCAGAGGTAAATGAATGAAACTAGAAAAAAAAATCTGAGTGAGGTAAGCCAGGCCTAGAAAGAACATAAGGTTTGTTTTTGCTTATGAGTGGTGTTAGCTGTTAATTCATAAATAAGCAAGCTATCATCTGTATAATCAAAAAAGCTAGGTATAGAGTAAATGATTTGATAGGGAGAGATGGAGAATTAGAACAGATATCTATGTATTTATAATAGTAGACTAGAACAGGAGAATTGATTGGGAATGAGAGAAAGAAAGGAGTAAAGGAGGCAATACAGATAGGAACACTTAAAACCCTATTTGAGGGGTCGTAAGGAAACTGGATAAGTAGATGTTTCCTAAAATACTTGCGTATATTAAAGTGATCTAAATAAAATTACCAAATAGCAGGGGAGAAAGAACTGAAACTGAACATCCCTGGTCAACAAATGAAACTCTCAGTTCTGGAAGTGGATTAAATCTAGTTGAGTTGTTTGTCAAAGGGGTCCCATGGTAACCCCAAAACAACCCAGGCTATTGTAAAGAATATTCGTTCTTCTATAGAAAATGATGTAAAGCTCTATTGCTAAAGACACACCATCTTAATTTATTGAACATGGAATATTCAAAGGTGTGTCTATCTAGAGCCTTCATCCCTGAGTGTCAGCATCTTTGATACAAGAAAGTACTCCTGCTTTTTACCAGGTGAGAAGGCTAAATGTCAACCCAGCTACAAATGCTTTGATCCTAAATTGTGATCTGCCTACAAGACACACAAGGATGGCACAAAATTTGTGTGAGAATGTAATCAGTATCTGATTGAACAGGATCATCTCCATGAGAGGGAACTCGTATCTGACACAGCTTGGGATGCCAAGAACATTAGATTACATATGCTTGGGTCCTAGGGGAAAGCAAAATACCAATGATCTTCAAAAGGCATGTACTGATAAAATGACTCCTAGTAACATTCTGCTACACTCACGGATCAGTGTTCTTGTTCTCTGACATCATCACTGAAGCTTCTTTCTGCAGCAGATGGAAACAAATACAGAGACCCACAGCCAGACAATGTACACAGAATTAAGAGAACTTGAAATACACAACCATAAATAGGATGTCTCTCTCAGATCCCTCCTCTCAGTGTTCAGGGATCTCACAGAAAGTAGAGGCAGAGAACATAATGGTAAGAGGGAACGGAGGACACAAAGACACAAGGCCTCTAAACACAGCAGGACTGATGTATATGTGAATTCATTGAGATGCTAGCAACATTTACATTCAGTTCTGGCCCTAGGTTCCTTTCTCGAAGTCCTGCCCTGATTTCCTTCCTTGATGGATTACTATGGTTAGAATAAATGAACCTTTTCTCCCTTGGTAGCTGTAGCTGATGGTCTTTTGTTCACAGCAGTGTAAACGCAGTGAAAACACCTTTAGAGCCAGCCATGTCTAATTAACACAACTCCCTTTCCATAGACTTGTTAATATTTTAAACCAAATTGAAGCTCATTTCTTCCCTCTCACACATATTTTCAAATAGCTCTATCAACCTGATGAATTTATTTTATACAAAGGTATTTAATTTTACATGTCTCAATATCGTTGCTTCTAAGGACAGTTACTGCTCTCTTCTGAATAATTACCATCTAATCTTTTAATAAACACTTTCCCTTACTCATGCATGTGTAAAGGTGCTTTCTTTGTATAAGTGATACAATAGTTGTCACAGATGAGTATTTATTCTGCCATAGATATAGTGAGTGACTTTGCTTTTGTTGAGATTATCTGAAATCACTTACCTTCCATTCATTCAAACATTGGATTGTAAAAAAATAAGAACCAAAGCAGCTTTTATGCCATGTGAATGGACATGTAAATCTCTGGGGAATACAAGGAGTTGCAGAGAGTCCTGAAGGGCTTCTTAGTTGGCTTATTTTCTTCAGTACATGATGGTTCAGAAAATTTCAGTTTATGTCAGGTACCCGTTATTATTAGCTGTTGGCCTCTGACATAAGTTTCTTTTTTAAAAAATAATTTTTATATTAATCACAGGTTATTTACTTTGTATCACAGCTGTGGCGCTCCCCCTCATTCCCTCCCAATCCCACCCTACCTCCCTCATCTTCTCCCTGCACCTTTCCAAGTCTACAGATAGGGGAGGATCTCCTCCCCTTCCATCTGACCCTAGCTTATCAGGTATCTTCAGGACTGGCTGCAATGACCTCCTCTGCGGCTTAGGAAAGCTCTTCCTCCATTGGGCAAGGGGGGAGGTCAAAGGGACAGCCATTGAGTTCATGTCAGAACTAGTCCCTGTTCCTCTTACTAGGATAGCCACTTGGATACTGAGCTATCATGGGCTACATCTGAGCAGGGGTTCTATGTTATATCCATACATGGTCTTTTGTTGGAGATACAGTCTCATACAAGACCCCTGTCCCCTGATATAGTTGGACCTTGTGGAGCTCCTGTCCTTTCTAGGTCATACTAACTCCCCTTCTTTAATATGATTACTTGCACTCTGCCAAAAGTTTGGTTATGAGTCTCAGCATCTCCTTTGATACACTGCTAGGTAGAATCTTTCAGAGGCCCTCTGCGGTAGACTCCTGTTCTATTACTTGTTTTCTCCTACTTCCAATGTCCATCCAATTTGTCTTTCTAAGTGAGGATCGATGATCTTACCCTGGGTCCTCTTTCTTGTTTATCTTCTTTAGGTGTATAGATTTTAGTATGTTTACCCCATCTCATAGGTCTAGTGACTACTTATAAGTGAGTATATACCATGTGTGTCTTTCTGCTCCTGGGATACCTTACTCAGGATGATCTTTTCTAGGTCCCACCATTTGCCTGCAGATTTCATGATTTCCTTGTTTTTAATTGCTGAGTGATATTCCATTGTGTAAAAGTACCTCAATTTCTGTATCCATTCCTCTGTCGAGGGAGATCTGGGTTGTTTCAGGTTCTAGCTATTATGAATAAAGCTGCTACAAACATGGTTGAGCAAATGTCCTTGTTGTGTACTTGAGCATCTTCTGGATATGTGCCTATGAGTGGTATCGCTGGATCTGGAGGAAGCAGTATTCCTAATTGTCTGAGAAAGCATCAGATTGATTAACAAAGTGGCTGTACAAGTTTACATTCCCACCAGCAATGGAAACAACAGCCTATAGATTGGGAAGGATCTTCACCAGTCCTATATCTGACAGTGGGATGATATCCAGAATATATAAATAACTAAAGAAGTTAAAAAGCAGTAAATAAAGCAACCCAATTAAAAAATGGGGTATGGAGCTAAACAGAGAATTTTCATAGGAGAATATAGAATGTCAGAGAAACACTTAAAGAGATGCTCAATGTCCTTAGCAATCAGAGGGATGCAAATCATGACCCCGAGATTTCACCTTACACCCATCAAAATGGCTAAGATAAAAAACTCAAGTGACAACACATGCTGGAGAGGTTGTGGAGAAAGGAGAAACCTCCTGACTTAAATTTCTATTTTTAATTAATTAATTTGTTTATTTTTATATTAATCACAGGTTATGTACTTTGTATCCCAGCCGTAACCTTTCCCTCACTCCCTCCCAATCCCCTCCTTTCTCCCTCATTTCCTCCCTGCCCCTATCCAAGTCCACTGATAAGAGAGGACCTCTTCCCCTTCAATCTGACCCTAGATTATCATGTCTCTTCAGGACTGGCTGCAACGTCCTCTTCTGTGGCCTAGCAAGGCTTCTCCTCCCTCAAAAGAACTCCTACCCTTTGCCCTGTCCTGTACACTATGTAACTGTTGTGAAATGATTAACTGTTTCCTCTGGCTTCCATAAACATGGTTATTGCTGTGGAGAGTGGGAATGGCAGTTCCTCACATAGCTAGGGGGAGTGGAACAATTTCTCACAAAGCTGCAAATTCTGCAGAACTGGAGTTCACCGTTAACCCCTCACCTTTAGAATGCACGAGTCTTGCTGCTACTTGATGTACCAGGACAGATTGGTGCCTGTCCTGTTCTTGGGGAAACCTCTCCTTCTGAGAAAAAGGGAAGGAATAACGCAGGGAGGGAGGAACTGGGACGAGAAAAGGGAGGGGCTGTGATCAGGATACAAACGGAATAAATTAATACAAAATACCTTTCTCCCATCCACACTGCTGACTTGGCTGCGAAATGACTGCCCTGCTGGCAAAGTTAATAAATTATACCAATTATAATTCATATTGGGTCTGTGGTCTTTTCCATGTAGTATTAAACACTGTCACAAGTGTGTGGTTGATCTTAATTTATAATTTTAAACCACTCAATGCAATGTGCCTTGCTAGAATATGTATTTTGACTACCTGAAAAGTATAGTTTTCCTTCAACATTAATGTAGTAACTGATAGTTGCAACTAGATGCAAAGAATGACATTCATTTGCAAGCAAAGATTTACAGCATGCCATTGATACGGACTTACAAAAGATATCTTCAGTTGCTAAAGTTACCCCTACTTCGCGTGAGATATGGTCTCTTTACAGGACATATCAACTACTGACTTCTTTGGGGACTGAAGGGAACTGAGGCATTCCACCTAGTGACTGAATAGAAAGCTGGAGGGCCCAATAGTTTATCATTATACATACACAGTGTCCTGTCAATTGTTCATCAGAAAAGAGGGACATCAGCCTAGATTTCATCCATTCAGAGCTTTTCTGATCAGAAAGCTCATGATTCCTAGCATAAAGATGCTATTAGAAAGGGGAGAAAAAATATCCAGACCACCAGGAATAATGAACACAATGTAACAAATTTATAGATGGAACATGGCTAAGACATGGAGGAAGAGAGCCTCATGCATACTTCAGATGAAGAGTGTAGATGGTCCCCTGAAACACACTCTGTTTAACATAGCACATGATAGGAGAAAAGAGAAAACTACTATTCATATTAATGAATACAGTTTAAGAAATAAAGAAGGAGCAACAGATGGGTTAGTTAAAAAACAGAAAAAGGCGGCAAAACTATTGCAAGGAAAACAATCACCGCCCTGAAGCACAGTCAATTCAGTGCGCACAGCGGGAGGAACAGTGCAGATGACGATGGGCGCAGAAGTGGAAGGAAGCCTGAGGGAGTTTTGTATATGTCTCTTCTGGGCTCTCCTTACAAAGAACATTGTGCTGGGTTAATCTTGGAGAATGAATTCCTCAAAACTGATGTGCAACTATATAAACAGAAATCCGGATATATTTAACCAGCTAACTGGCTTGAATATGTTAGCATAAACACGAGCGGAGTTGCAGCTGACAAGGGCCTTAAGCGTATCATGGACTCATTTATCACAATATTGTGGTTTTATAAACAATAACACAAGATTGTAAAAACAATTCTGTGCAAGAGAAGCAATGATTATTGTTTATGAGTAAGTTCGTAATGCTTGAAAGTCAGTCATCACTACATGTGTATGAGCGTGTAAGTGTGTTTTATGTCATAGGAAGAACCACAAAACAAAAAGCTATGAGGAGCACACACTTTGTCAAACAGCACACACGTTGTCAAACAGGTAATATTTTAGCAAATCTGGGGATCCAAAGAGAACTTAAGGAAAGCTACATGGACACCATGGAAACAAGGCTTTCTAAAGGTCACATGACTGAGAAATGTGAACTCACAAAGACTTAGGCAGCATACAAGGGGCCTACACCAGATGGGGGTCCCAGAGCTGAGAACAGAAGTGACACACAAACAAACCACTTTCAGCAGTAGGCTCCATGTCCAGGAGTACCAGGACTAGATGACCAACACCAAATGGACTTAACAGCACCTTTGGATGCTCTTATTTCATAATGTTGAGTCAGAAACTCCCCTCCCCTTTCTTTCCTAACCTTAAAGGTCCTTTGCATATATATTTGGATTCTGGTTTGTATTTTTATGGGATTCCTGCATGTGTGAACATGCATGTCTTAATCTATATGCTTTTTTTCTTTGACTCATTTTCTTCTGTTTCATCATATGTCAATTTCTTTGTTTTTGCTTTAACTTATTGCACTTTATTATTATTCCTTAGATGCCTGTTTGTTTTCTAAGATGAGACAAAATGATTGTGGGCTTGGATGCCAGGAGAAGTCAGGAGAAACTAGAAGGAATAGGGTGAGGAGAAACATTAATGAAAATATATTGTATTAAAAACAGCATTCTCAATAAAAGAATATTGTATTAAAACTTAAGACAGCTTACTATTATCTGTAACTATTATCTAAATATTATAAGCAAGTTGGTATAAAAATATAGACCTAATCCAACTAAGCCCTCTGCTAAGGACTTCAAAATTCTGAAGTCAAAGTATCCCTTGGGCAGTACTTTAACAAGGATGCTTGATTAAGGAAATAAAGTTTTGAAGTGTTTCAAACATGCTGGGAAAATCCAGTTCCTTGCTGTGGTGTGACTGTCAGTCACTCAAAAACAGGGCAGTTTGCACTTGAAAGTCAATGAGGTTATTTATTCCATTTCAAAGCCTCTTGTGGGGAATCGCTTGAATCACTCTATTGGGCTGACTCTAAAACCTAGTGACAGCCAAAAATTACTTGAGCATTGCTGACTATGTTAAAGTATAGGGAGCATGTAAGAGTGAGGGTCATCAGAGTCCTCATAGAAGATGTACTCACCATTATCTGCCACATTGAGCCAACTTTATCCAACTGAATTACAAATGGCTGGCTTGTCTTTATTGCACATACTTTGAAAACATGCTATTCTGCAGACTAGGACAGATCTGAGAACTAGTTGAATCTCTGTCAAACGTTATCACCTCCTTTTTAAGTAAGTTTTTGCGAAAGATCTCAAACTATTAAAATTATTTTTTAAGGAGTAAGTATTATCTCATCCTCCCCTACCTTTTTTGGTCACCATCAAAAAACTGTGCTTAACAGCTTGTTTGCTTGTAAAATTGCATCATGAAGTTGTGCTCAAAAAAAGGGATTATATAGATTTGGAAGGTGATTGTGACTGGTCTACTCCTAATCTGCGGATCACTGCGGAAACTCCAAAGTATTATGATTACAGTAAAGCTGAGGATGCATCCTTACCTTCGTTAGCAACCCAAAGCCTATATAATCACAAATGCTAAAGTCTTAGTGTATGAATGGCTGTACAACATCACAGAGAATGTGCTTACTGCAAATGACTTAAAAAAAAAAGTATTTCACACTTAAACCAAACAGGTCATTTCTGTAGTGTTAGGTAAAATGTTAAACATAATATTGGAAGCTCTGAGGAAGAAATGAAAATGATGGAAGAGACCACTTGCTTTTATTTAATTTTACACAAACATTTTCTTTGTTACCAAAAGCTCTGCATATTGGTGTTTTCTCAACCTGAGCTGTGTTTCCATGTGCCAGAACTGTTTAAACACATTACCTTGGTAGTAGATGCCAGCCCAGGATTTATTTATTTATTTATTTATTTATTTATTCATTAAAATATATTCACTTTGTATCCTTTCTGTAGCCCCCACTCATCTCTTTCCAGTCCCACCCTCACTCCCTCTTCTGCCCCTTCCCTGACAGAGGAGGACCCCCTCTACTTCTATCTGACCGTAGCCTATCAGGTCTCATCAAGGCTGGCTGCATCATCTTCATCTATTGTCTGGCAAGGCTGCATCCTCCAGGGGAAGGTGATCAAATGCCAGCCACTGAGTTCATGTCAGAGGCAGCTCCTTCTCCCTTTACTAGGGAACCCACTTGGAAACTGATAAGCCTATGGGTTTCCTCTGAGCAGGGGGTCTAGGTCCTCTCCATGCATGGACCTTTCTTTGTTGGAGTATCAGTCTCTGTAGGCTCTCCTGGGTCCAGGTATTTTGGCTCTGTTGTTGTCCTTTTAGAGTACCTGTCCCCTCATGTCTTTCTACCCACCAATTCTTTCAGGAATTCTTAAGCCATCAGACTGTACCTTTCTACGCCTCATCCCTATAATACACAGTGTTTGCAATCAACTTGATTCAAGAAATATTTTGCAAATTATTCAATGTCTTCTCTTTTATCTAATTTATCATATACTATATTTTCAGGTGAGTTCTGTGGTTCTGGCTTTCTCCAAATTTTGTCTTGAATCTCAAACATTCACTTTAATAAATGACCTGGAACAGTGTATCTCTCAAAGAGGTTCAATGTCTGAAATCATTTGATCCATCTCTCCGTGACTAGGCATGCCTATTGTTTGTCAAATTATTGTACATCATTTATTTTTAACATATTCATTTATCTACATTATATGTTCATCCCTAGCCTACATATCTAGTTTGTAGCACTTACAGTTTTTAATACTCAGAACCAACCAAATCACAAGGATGCCATTTTTGAAGCAGCTCTTACAATAAAAATAAAAGGAGAGAGAGAATGTTTATTCTCTTGTGTTTATTTTCACTCTTATTCTCATCATAAAATGAGTTTAATTACATTAGAGTCTATCAACAAAACATCATCACAAATATATCATCAATTACAACTCACTCTTCTCCAGTGAGTTTCCTAACAAACTCTCAAAAGAGGTGATTGTGTTTTCTTGGTTGATATTGGGCAAAAAGCCTTATTCTGTCTCACAAGGGTCTTTGAAAGGGCCATGCTCACCAATAACAGCTAATTTTTCCCATCAAAAGATTCTTATTATCTACTTATTTTTTTATTCCATGATGTTTGTGATTATTACCATGGAACATTCTTAATTGATTGGCAATATATTAATCTTTGAAAACACTGACCTTTGAAATATATTAATTTGATAAATATACAACTGTGCAATGTTATGCAATTGCACTTTATTCTCAAGAGAGAAGATTCTGGATGAAGTGAGTCAGAGGAAGGGAACTTCTGAGCTCATTGAGAATTGCATACAAGAGAAGACACCTAGTACTTATACTCTAAGCTGACAAAAGCCTCCTGGTGTATTCAAGTAGCTTTGTTTCAGTTCAAACAACATTTTCTCTATCTTTTTTTTTTCAGAAAACTGATTAAATGGTTCACTAGGTAGAAATGAAAGTCCCCAAGAGTGTAATCTAATTATGACTTCTAAATCGGTACTACCTAGGGTCACAAAAAATGAAAGTGGGGAAAATATAACAGGTTTATGCATGGTTTTATTTCATACAAATATCTGGATCAGAATCTTTTATTGTCTTCTTTTCAAGGAAAAGGAGAATTTCAAATGCTTTAAACATTTAGTTTGAACAAATTTATTTTAGGTTCATCACCTTATAAATTTTATTTTATGCAGCAAAATTATATTATTGTAACACTACAAGTAACCATTAAATATCAGTTAATCAATCAATCTTTTTATCTGTCTAGTTATCTATCTGTCTGTCTGTCTATCATCTTTCATTCATAGTATACAAATAATTAGTTTTCTAAATTTTGAAGTAGTTTAGAAACATGGAAAATTTAGACTGTAGGGAAGATGCTCAAGCCTCATTCACTAGGGCAAACACAATAGACATTGGAAGCAGGAGAAGACAGGGAACAGAACAGGAGCCTACCACAGAGGGACTCTGAAAGACTCCACTGATCAAGGTATCAAAGCAGAGGCTTAGACTCATAGTCAAACTTTGAGCAGAATGCATGGAATTTTATAAAAGAAGGGTAAGATAGAAAGACCTGGAGGGGACAGAAGCTCCAAAAGGAGACTAACAGAGCCAAAAATAACAAATAAAAAAATAAATGAAAATTAAAACTGGGCCCTGGAGGCCCTGCAGAGACTGTTACCCCAACCAAGGACCATGCATGGAGAGGCTTGGACCTTTAGCTCGCAGAAAGCTCATAGAATGCTCAGTTTCCAAAATGGTTCCCTTGTCTCTGACATGTCTCTGTCTCTGACATGAATTCAGTAGCAGGCTCCATGATTACCTCTCCTATCCCCCACAGGCCCCAGAAGAAGACAATGATGCCAGTTCTGATGAAACCTCATAGGCTAGGGTCAGATAGATGGGGAGGAGGTCCTCCCCTATCAGTGGACTAGGGGAGAAGAGGGAGGGTGGGAAGGACTGGGAGTAGATAAGGGAATGGGCTACAGCTGGGATTCAAAGTGAATAAAGGTTAATAATAATAATAATAATAATAAATTTTAAGATAATTAAATGAGCTAAAAATCTAAAATATTACAGATGGAAATTTTTTACACTGAAGCAGTAACAAGATAATAATGAAATGAGTGTATGCTGCATTTATATAAAGGGATGTTTTATGTAATCAAGAACCATGTTCTTGTTCTTATTTAAGACACAGATATCAGAAATTAAGTTGCTGTCTGAGAAGATCTGTGGCTACATTCAATCATAAGATAAATAAATACATTAATAACAAAATTATAGATATATATATAACATGTACACACACATACATACACTTTTCCCTAGTTTTGTTTCTGTTACTGTCTTAAAATACTTTGACAAAAAGCTTCATTTGTAGAATACAGAGGTTTCTTTCAAACTGTACTTGTATATCAGAGTCATTATGAGAAGAAGTCCAGAAACTTCCAACAGATTGTCACATCATACTCACTGCGGAGAACATAGGGAAATCAATGCACAAATAATCACTTGCTCATACTCTTGAGCTCAATTAGATTTCCTTTTTTTTTTTAGTCCAGTTCAGGATCTCCCTGCGTAAGGAATGGTGCCACCTACAAGGCCCTAGGTTTTCCCATAATAGTTAACTTAACACAGACTTACCCACAGACCAACTCAGTGCAGACACTTTATCATTAAGGGAACCTTCCCTATTAGTGGACTTGAGGAGGGGCATGAGAGGAGATGAGGAAAGGACAGTGGGTTTGGGAGGTGATGAAGGAGGGGGCTGCAGCTGGGATACAAAGTGAATAAACTGTAATTAATATACAAAATAAAAAAATAATTTTAAAAGAACTAGAAACAATAAGACTTCAATGAGATATATAGTATAGATAGGTAGAATAACACAGATAACTAGAATAAAATAAGATAAAAATAGAAAGTGATTCAGTAAAATGTAGTTATGAGAAAGAGAGCACCAGTGATGGGCAAATAGATAATTATTGTCTAAAATGTAACACAATATGATTCCTATGAGAAAGTTAGCAGAGCTCTGTTCTTGAGAGCTGCTGCTTGAAGCATCCTCTAAAGCTCATCTGCATCAAAAGAGACAAACATCATTGTATGTGTCCACAGTTTAGCAATGTGTAGCAAATGAAAGGACCTGGACTAAAGCTTCAGAGAGCACTCTGACTGCATTTCAACAATATAACTGAGTTAAAGATAACATTTCATTAAGATAACTGTGTTAAGGAAGTTGAATCTAAAAGAATAACATTGTATAACACCATGTACATAATATTGAATTCACCAAAATTAATCTATGTAACTAGACATCATGATAGCTGTTTATTCTGAAGCCTAGGTGATAAAATGGGGAGAAAATACAAAAGCTTCTAGAATAGTCCTCTTTGTGTCGTATGCATAACACAGGTTTTGAGTGGTGTTCATTTCATTATATTGAAACCCTTATACATATATACATATAATATTTAAGGTAAAATTAGATTTTTTATTGATGCAAATACACATACTATTGTTTGTAAAAATTTATATGGATACAATGTTTACTTTATAGAAAGCTGAATGTGTTTGATCATCTTGTGACACTGTATTACCACTCAGAAACTATCAGTGACCTCTTCACTGTAAAACAAAAGCAAAACACATGAATCATTTCTACATATACATATATATATATATATATATATATATATATTGAATTAAAATTATACAAAAATGCCATGAGGAAAATGACTGTCTTAAGTGCACTTTTGCCTTATGTTGTATTGAAAGGTAATTCAAACCAATGACAATGCATCCTACACTCACTGTCTAATTTCATCATCTCCATTGATTAAATAAACCAGGCAAATGTAAATCTGATTTTGCTTGATGCCAATGAATGCTGTATAAATGTCTAAATTGCATTTCTTCAAAGGAACCAGCAATGGATATATTCATCTGGAAATGAGGTTCGTGGCTTTCCAATTACAGTTCTGTTAATTTCCCTTTTTATTATTTTCCTGTAACATCATTGGTCAGACAGATAAGCTATCTCCTGTATTTGAATCTTTGCCATGTTTGATCAGGGCTCTGAAACAGGCACTCATCTAATTTTAACATATATTACAACTATCTTGTTACTTATCTTTCTTGTGTTCTAAGGGTCTTGAACATCCTTTCTCTTACATTCTTTATCTCTAATAAATGTGACCAGAAGGTTCCCATTTGGGAAACATCTGGGAATAGATAATAATACACTTTCTTTTTTAATTTTTAAATATTTTATTAAATTTTTACAATTTATTATTATTATCACAATTTATTCAATTTGTATCCTGGCTATGACCCCCTGCCTCATCTTCAGGCAATCCCATGCTCCTTCGCTCTTCTCCTCCCATGCCCCTCCCCTGGTCCACTGATAGGGGAGGTCCTCCTCCCCTTCCCTCTGACCCTAGCCTATCAGGTCTCATAGGACTGGTTGCATTGTCTTCCTCTGTGGCTTGGCAAGGCTGCCCCCTCCAGGGAGAATTTTCAGAGAGCCTGCCATTGAGCTCATGCCAGAGAAAGCTCTGCTTCCCTTACTAGGGACCCAACTTGGAGACTGAGGCTATGGGCTACATCTGAGCCAAGGCTTCAGGTCCTCTCCTTGCATTGTCCTTGGTTGGGGTATCATTCCCCTCAGGGACCCCAGGACTGAAATGAAAGAAGGGGAGATAGAAAGACCTGGAGTGGACAGGCTGCAAAAGGAGACCAACAGAGCCAATAATATAGTTTCACATCTGGTACGTAAACACACTCCTGGATGAAACTATTAGAATTTTATTCAGCATTTTTCCTGAAAAACCACCTACTTGAGAAGAGGATTTGTCTCCTGTTCTGTATTACTACACATTGTCATCAAAAGCAGCTTTGGCAAAATTTAGATGAATTATATTATGCTAACAAGTGTCTTAAAAACACATTAACGATTTGAAGTGACATATTTTCAAAAAACATATTAAAAACAATTTTAAAACGCAACTATAAGCAACTTTCTATAAACCATTACTTGTTTATCACATAAATTAAAAACATCTAAGGAAGACATTCAATTTTTAGGGGTTGTTCAAGTGCCTATTATTTTCTGTAATTTCATTATTTGCCTTAGAATTTAAATGACTGGTTTCTCCAGACACAGACTTTTCAAGTGTTGTTACTGCCAAAGGCAAAATTTGTGACTTTTTCTTTATAATATAAAACTGGAGCTGCCTCTGAAACCAAAGTTTCAATGGGGCATATCATGATATCAGGCCACATGGTAAATCAACTAACCCAACCCTGCTGCCAAGGCTTAGAGGACATACAAGCCATTCTGCAGATATTTCTGCCATTCTCTTTTGACATATTTTTAGGATGTCTTTGCCCAGGGAGATTTTGGATAGGAAGAGGACAAGATAAAGTTGGTGGTCATAACCTGGTGCCACGTTCTTTATCTTCTGTTTGTAGCTGACAAAGTAAGCATTCCTTGATGAGGGAAAACACAATTGTTTTCTGCCCATGATGCCTTGCTAGAGGCCAGTCTGCTCCAGAAATGAGGTTTCCTGACAACTGATCCAGCTGAAATGGGAGAAACAGCATTTCCTTAAATGTAATTTGCTGAACATGGAGTACATGTCCAAATTTTGTAGAGTGCTCATTTATCCCCAAGGAAGCAGTACTAAAGGTCCCAAATGCTTTTATTCTCATTCACTTTATAACTATAAATTTTAAAAAAATACTGGTTATTTTTTTTTAAAAAATGAAGAAAGAGGACCCTATGTAAGATGATCAGCTATCACTTAGAAAGACAAATGGGATGGACATTGGTAGCATGAGAGAACAAGTAACAGGACAGGAGCCTACCACTGAGGGACTCTGAAAGTCTGTACCTAGCAGTGTATTAAAGCAGATACTGAGAATCATAACCAAACCTTCGGCAGAGTGCAGGGAATCATATGAAAGAAGGGGGAATCAGTATGACATGGAGAGGACAGGAGCTCCAAAAGGACCAAATATATCTGGGCACAGGGGTCATTTGTGAGACTATATCTCCAACCAAGGACCATGCATGAATATATCCTAGAACCCCTGCTTGGATGTAGCCCATGGTAGCTTAGTATCCAAGAGGGTTCACTAGTAAGGGGAACAGGAACTATTTTGGACATGAACTCACTGGCTGGCTCTTTAACATCCCCCTTTCCACCCGAGGGAGGAGCAGCCCTGCTATGTCACACAGGTGGACTTTGCAGCTAGCCCTGAAGAAACCTGATAAGCTAGGGTCAGATGGAAGGGGAGGAGGACCTCCCGTATCAGTGGACTTGGAAAGGGATAGGGAGAAGTTGAGGGAAAGAGGGTGGGAATTGGAGGAAATAAAAGAGTGGGATACAGCTGGGATACAAAATTAATACACTCTAACTAATATTAAAAAATAAAAATTTAATTAAAAAATCTACTCCAATTCATAGTAAGAATCAGACAGTGTTTGACACTTTTCACAAACAACAATTGGTCTCTCTCTATAACCCATTTAACTGTGGATCCTTAGTGTATTTCCTCTAAGTGAAGTGGCAAGTTATCTGCTGAAACATCATCCATCAATTAATTTGAATAGACATAGGTCACAGCACTACCACTCACAATGTTTCATGTTATCCTCAAAAGGTTCTGTGAAGATTAAGGCTAAATTTTATATTCTTATGTTAGAAGTGTTTATAGAAGTTAGATTTCTTCTCAAGACTTTCAGTTTTGTTACAAACCCAAACTGAATCCATTATAGTTAAAAGAAGATCTTAACAAGGCTCTGTTCAATTTCTTTGTTTTTGTCACATGTTCTATGTCCTATGTCATATGTAGTAAAACTTACCATAACAAAAGTCAGGTAAATACCTCTCCTGCTAAAACACTACCACCACAATAATCAATAGCAAATAGATAGATAGAAAGATAGATAGACATGCATAGATAGATGATATAGGCAGACAGAGATAGATACATAGATACATTGAATGATAGATACATAGATGGATAAATAGATTAATGATAGACAGATTATATATACATAAGATATATGTAGGTAGATAGATGATAGATTGATATATAGATTATATACAGAAAAACAACAATAAACAAAAATTAAGAAGACTAAGCTAGTGTGGTGAATACCCCTGATTTTCAATGCTTGAATCTTCATTATAAAGCTATTATGATGTATTATTTTCTTTTCTTTCTTTTGGTCATGGTAGGATTATTTAATGTGGAAAGAGGCAAATACCATAAAGTCAGTCCTTTTTTTAAAAATTAATTACACTTTATTCACTTTGTATCTCCCCTAGAGTGCCCTTCCTCCTCCCCTCCCAAACCCTTTTTACCTCTTCATTCTCTACTCATGCCCCTCCCAAAGTCCACTGATAGGGGAGGTCTTCTTTTCCTTTCTTCTGATCCTTGTCTATCAGCTCTCATCAGGAGTGGCTGCATTGTCTTCCTCTGTGGCCTGGTAAGGCTGCTCCCCTCTCAGGGTGAGGTGATCAAAGAACAGGCCAATCAGTTCATGTCAGAGGCAGACCCTGTTCCCATTACCATGAAACCCATTTGGACACTGAAACACCAGTGATCATGTTTCCCAGGTGAGAGAAAACTCCACAGTGCAGGAATCAGTCACCTCCACTCTCAGGTCACCCAACCAGAACCCAGAAGAGATCCAGGGTCGTGCAGGCAGGCAAGAGCCACATGCCTGCATGTCCTGATCACCTTCCCAGGGTGAATGATGGGCACAAAAACACCAGAGACTGGGAGTCCCAGTCTCAAGAAAAACCCACAGGGAAGGTAGGAAATGGGACTGACCTCAGGTCACCCAGCCTCTCCCTGGAAAATGTTCCACAGACCGGCAGGGGCACACTGCCAGCCCTAAGAGGAGCTCCAGCCTTGATCAAAGAGACCCGCTGCACACCCGACTCTCTCACAGACAGAACTGTGTTCCCCAGGGCATCAGAGACTGGGTTTCCCTGTAGGGAGAAAAGGAAGGAAGCAAACGGAGACTGGGTTCAGGTCACCCAGTCTATCCCTGGAAAATATGTATTATTTTCTAATGAAGACTTTAGGGACTACTGAGCTATGTCTGTGGCCACTCACATTCACAAACTTAAACGTGGGCTTACTTGAATTTGAAGAGTATGCTCATTTATGATAAAAAGTTTAATTATCTGGATCCATTAGCCTCATGTTAGCATACTACTTGATCAGCTAATGCTTATCCAAATTATACCATGTTGATTTATGAACATCAAGTGTTAGTTGAGTTACTATAAAGTCTTTCCTCATTTTCTTCTCTAGACATCCCCACCTGAAGTAAATCCTGCCTGTTTACCTCACAGATGTCATGCTGGGTTGATTTTATTTCTTTCTAGGATATGTAATGATAGTTCAGGAGAAAATTAAACAAAATATACGCTACCAAAAATTAAATTGGCCTTTGTTCTGTGAAGAAAACTAGTGTATCTGTATGCAAAAGAAAAATTTGCAAATATCACCACTGGAGTTCTGAGCTTTTAATATACTTCCCATTACCTGGGTGCAATATTGCTGGTGATGCTAGATTGACAGGTTAATTATACAAGATGTAAAACTGTATGTTCGGATAGAAAATCAAAGGAGCATTCATTCACTTGGCACATTACCAGAAAGCAGCTGACAACTTCTATTGGGAACTATTTGAGGATACGAATCATATAATGTCTGACATTGAAAATCTCAGGACAAGTGTGCTCTGAGGCTGCCAGGAAATTACTGGAGAAGGAAAGAAAAAAAAAAAGAAAAAAAAAACACCTCAATTCCCTTCAAAGCAAATGCATTCCCCCATCAATGTTCTGCACAGCACCCTTCTGCTGGAATGTGATCACCTTCACATGTTATCTTACCACACTGATGTCTTGACATAACTTGAAAGTTCTATTATTTCCTTTGTCACTTTGCACTGAGTAGTTCAAATGAAGCTGCAAGGAATTTCTTGATCTACTGTGTTCACGGCAGTGATAAAAATTATCCGAAGAAATTCACCTTGCTGGGAATGCAGTCAGGACTTCTGAAAGCAGGAACAAGGGATGCCTGTTTGACTAAATCTATTTTAAACACATAAAATTGCCAGAAGATATTATTTCAATGTGAGATGATGATTTTCTTGAGTGTTATGTAGTCCTTCACGTTTTGGCATTTATTAGTCTGGCTAGAAATTGTCCTGCTCTTTCATGTTATCTTGGCTTATCAATAAGTTGTTAAGATATCCAAACCATATTTCAGAATGCAGGAATCTCTACGTTCTTTGCCAAAACAATCTCTCTCTGTCTACTGTGATTCCATATGTTCTGTGCAAAGCATCCACTTGGCTCCAGCTCTCAGTTCTGAAAATGGCCTCAGTGCAATCATGAAATCATTCCTGTAGGTCAGGAGCTTGCTGGGTGCTTTGGGACCTCACCAATTGAGTGAATCCATGGCATTTAATATGGATTTGGAATTAATATGAGATTGCCTTCAAGTCTAGCCAAATCACACATGGCACAAATTAATATACTCTAACGTTAGATCCCCAACAGGAATGTAGTTTGAATATTCCTCTCTTTAATTATATTGTTGATCTCTCATGAATATAATGAATTAGGTTTCTCTTTCATTCTTCTTTTTTTCTTTCTTTTGGGAGTAGGGAGAACCAAAAAAGGAAAAACAAACAAACAAACAAACAAACACACAAACAAACAAAAAGAGGTTAAGAGCACTGGCTGCTCTTCAGAGGTCCTGAGATCAATTCCCAGCAACCACAGGGTGGCTCCCAACAGTCTATAGTGAGGTCTGGGGTCCTCTCCTGCATACTTGCAGGCAGAACACTGTATAATAAATAAATAAATAAATAAATAAATAAATAAATATTTTTTAAAAAGAAAGAAAAGAAACTAAGAAAAATATTTTACTTGATGTCTCCTGCTGTGATCAAATACTTGGGAGGAACATTACAAAAACAGGACAGCTTTATTTGGCCTTGTGGGTAAAGTACATGGATGTTTGGCCTCATTTCTTTAGACTTCCGATAAAGCAGACCGATGCAGAAATGAGCACACATTAGATCAACACTGTTTGTTTTATGTGTTCCACGAAGCAGAGGTCAGGGATGTGAGAAAAGAAGCAAGGAAACAAAGACCAGTTGAGAAGCGGGGGGAGGCTAGGGACAAAACATAGCCATCAAGGAATCAGTCTTTGCAACCAGACCTCATGTCCCAACTGTCCATTGACTCAATAGCACATCATTATCTGAATCCACTGCCCCCATCAGAGCAATTGTGACCCAATCATTTCCCTCAAGTTCAACCTCTGACTCTTTATGCTATGGTAACTTGACTAGATTTAGAATCCTTTAAGAGATTACATGTCCATGTTTTTGAGACTGTTTCTAGAGAAGCATGAAAAAGGAAGACACACTTTGAGTGTGGATAGCAGAGTCTAGTGGACTCAGGTCCCAGCTGAGTAAGAAGAGAAAAAGAGGAACTCAGCTTAGTAACAGCATTCATTTCAGCTTCTCAACATTGGATGCAGTGTTACCAACTGTTTTAAACACCTCTGCATTGCATGATGGGCTTTTCCTTCAAATCATGAGCCAAAAACAAACAAAAATCTACTATTCCTTAAATTGTTCTAAAAAAATGAGCAATGATGAATATAATGAATTCAGCCTGAGGATCAAACCTTCAACAGGAGTACTTGAGACTGTGATCTAAACTATACCCTAAACAATGTCATCAATGACTCACTTACTGAGAATTATGATATATGATGTATGATAAGGCCTTTTATCTAAGCAATTTACACATATTCATATGTTCCTCTTAACAGTTGCTTGGGCAGTCTTCTTATTTTCATTTTTCTAGATGAAGAAATAGATTCAGTCAAGTTGAACTGATTTTCTTCAAGCAAATTCTTACATATTTGGCTAAGGTAATTATATTAGAAAGCACTGACAGTAATAGTCCCTTAGCCCTTTCTTACTATGCCTCCAAGAGACAAAACGGAGCTGATGGTCTGTGTTGTGTTATGCCACTCGGTATTTGAAATGTACTATTATTTTTAGAAATAGGATTAATGAATTCATCCAAGATTCAGAAGTGGGGGTTGTAGAGTGGTTAAGAGAATGCACTACTCCTGTGGAGGGCTCAGACTTAGTTTCTAGCACCCAAGTTGGTATGTTCCCAACTCCCTTTACCTCCAAGTTACCTTCTTGTGCTCATATGTGCACATAGACACATGCATACACGTAATTAAAACTTTAAAAGCCAGATTTAGTTGACACAAGGTTATTATCTTCTTTTAAGTGAGAAAAATGTTTCCTTCAGTATGTGTGCTCCTTCTTAATCTTCTTGAAAATATATCAGTGGATAAGGGTGGCAATAGTCAGTTGAAATTATTTCTCAACATCCAGGAGTCTGGGAAGTCTAACACAGTGGTACCAACAGATTCCACATCTCCTGAGGGTCTCCACATTCTAGCTCATAGACAATATTTTCTGGCTGTGTCGTTACCTTATGCAAAGGACAGGTTTCTCTTCACCCTCTTTTTGAGGGTGGTAGTTCCCTTCCTAAAATTCCTGTTCTCTAGAATTAAACATCTCTCAAAATCTGTACCTACTAATACAACTATCTCTTGGGTGAGGATTTCAAATCACGAATATGAGTAAAACATGAACACTTAACATTGGAAAAGATAGAGTTAGCATTTTAAAGGCAACAGAGTAGAATCAAATAGGTGGGTTGGAACTAGGTATCCTTATCTCAAAGAAATCATAACCTCATTAGGAACATGTGGCACAACACAAAGATTCATTGCCACAGATTCCAGTGCCCTGAGTTGCTAACTGTTTGTCAGTACTAGAGCTAAACATGGACTTTGGAGATCAGCAAGCCGTAATAAACTGAAAAAAAAAATATGTCTGGGAAACATGACATAATGCAACACCAGATTAATACCCGATGAAAAGGTTGTCTCCTACATCTGCAAACTTATGGGAAGTTTGGCCTTCCTATGTTAGTAATCCATAAAATATGGATGTGTTTCACAACTGGGCAGAAAATATGTTTTGCATTAATAATTTGATAACAATACTAGCAATACAAGGTAGTACATATTTAAAAATAAATTATCAGTTCTATAAGTAAAGACTAACGTCGCGGATTCTCTAATAACCAATAGAAGATTGAACTATTTAAAAATTACATTAGAAATAATTTATTATGAAATAAATTAATTTTATTCACCTATTTAATGAATGAGGTAGCCTAACTTTATCTTGAAGTACATACTCATAAGTCTCTCTCTTGTTACCTATTCTTTTGCATAGTCCTATATTTGCCAACAGTCAGTGAGTTTGACCATATCCTGGTGAAATTATAAATGTTTAGGGAAATACTAATAATCTCACTTTGCTCTGATACATGCTATTTTATTTTTATAGCCAGTGTTCATTAAGTAAACCACAAAGACTGAAAAGTGTCTTAAAAGGCACATTTTGTATCACACTATCATATCTTATAGAGATGAATTGTATAACCAATATCATTAAAATGGAAGGAAAATGAACTTTTGTAGCTTTCCTTCTCAGAACAAAGCCTATTTTGCGTATTGTGGAAATCTGTTCTAGCCACAAGAACAGCTCTGCATGAAGAAGACTGAGAACTCAAGTAAGAATGTGAGTAACACCCTTTGGAAAGACATGCCCTAGTCATCCTTCAGATAATCACATTCCAATCCATCTTAAAGTCAGAACCACACACAATATGAGAAGCCAGCATTTCTATATTTAAGAAACTAAAGTTATTTTTGCTATGTAAAAATTAAAATATATAAAATTGAAGTTTTTAAAATAACTATACTTGTTATCAAAGCCATGTGCAATAGAATCATCATTGTTGAGCAAGCTACATCCTTGATTTTTTCCTTTATGGAATAAATCCCATAGCAAAGAAAACTGACATGATCTGTATGCTCTTATTAATGAAGACTCTCAATCAGTTACTGAGTCGAAATTTTCACACACACAAAGGCATAAAAGAAAATAGTCAATTCAAATAGACCTGGCTGGTTAATAGCACATTTAGGTCTAAACAGTATATTCACTCAAAGAAGTGGTGATATTATCTACTGACTAACTGTTTAAAATGTTTATTATAATTATAATTTTGAAAACTATAGAAAAGATCTATGTTACCAAGGACATTTATTTTATAATAGCAATGGATCCATCCCATTTGTATTTCTTTTTTTAATGTAATTTATTTATTTTTATATTAATCACAGGTTAGGTACTTTGCATCCCAGGAGTAGCCAACTCCCTCAATCCCTCCCACTCTCCCAATCCCTGCCCCATCTCCTCCCTGCCCCCTCCAAGTCCACCTACTGGGGAGGACCTCCTCCCCTTCCATCCGACCCCAGTTCATCTTGTCTCCTCAGGGCTGGCTGCAATGTCCTCCCCTGGGATCTAGCCAGGCTGTTACTCCCTGGCTTGTATGGGGGAGGGTAAACGAGCCAGTCATCGAGTTCATGACAGAAACAGTCCCTGTTTCCCTCACTAGTGTCTTCAGTTGGACACCGAGCTACCATGGGCCACATCTGAGTGGGGTTCTAGGCCATATCCATACATGGTCCTTGGTTGGAGAAACTGTCTCATAAAAGACCCCTGTACCCTGCTCAATTTGGTCTTTGTGGAGCTCTTGTTCTCCCCAAGTCTTACTAACTTGCCCTATTTTCATTATTATTCCCAGCCCTCTGCCGAAGGCTTGGTTGTGAGTCTTAATATCTGCTTTGATACATTGCTATATTGATTCTTTCAGAGGCCCTCTTTGGTATGCTCCTGTCCTGTTGCTTGTTTTCTCCTCCATTCAATGTCCATCCCATTTGTTCATCCAAACGAGCATTGATCATACCAACCTGGGTCCTCCTTCTTGTTTATCTTCCCTAGGTGTATAGATTTCAGTATGACCTTCCTATCCTACAGGTCTATACAAGTGAGTATATACCATATGTTTCTTTCCGCATTTGGGATAACTCACTTAGGATGATCTCTTCCAGATCCCACCATTTGCCTGCGAATTTCATGATTTCCATGTTTTTAATTGCTGAGGAGTATTCCATTGTGTAAAAGTACCATAATTTCTGTATCCATTCCTCAACTGAGGGACATCTGCGTTGTTTCCAGGTTCTGGATATTACAAATAAAGCAGTTACCAACATAGTTGAGCAAATGTCCTTGTTGTGTACTTGAGCATCTTTTGGATATATGCCTAAGAGTGGTAGAGCTGGGTCTTGAGGAATCACTACTCCTAATTGTCTAAGTAAGCGCCAAATTGATTTCCAGAGTGGAGGTTCAAGTTTGCATTCCCACCAGCAATAGAGGAGATTTCCTCTTTCTCCACATCCTCTCCAGCATGTGTTGTCACTTGAGGTTTTAATCTTAGCCATTCTGGTGGGTGTAAGGTTAAATCTCAGGATCATTTTGATTTGCAACTCCCTGATGACTAAGGACGTTGAGCATTTCTTTAAGTGTTTTTCTGCCATTCTATAATCCTGTACAGTCAGTTCTCTTTTTATCTCCATACCCCATTTTTAAATTGGATTACTTGATTTCTTGCTCTTTAACTTCTTGAGTTCTTTATATATACCGGATATTAGCCCTCTGTCAGAAGGAGGATTGGTAATGATCCTTTCCCAGTCTGTAGGCTATCGTTTTGTTTTGATGACAGTGTCTTTTGCTTTACAGAAAGTTTTCAGTTTCATGAGGTCCCATTTATTTATTGTTGATCTTAGAGCCTGTGCTGTTGGTGTTCTATTCAGGAAGTAGTCTCCTATGCCAATGAGTTCTAGGGTCGTCCCCACTTTTTCTTCTAACCGGCTTAGTGTGTCTGGTTTTATGTTGAGATCTTTGATGCACTTGGAATTTAGCTTTGTGCAATGTAATAAATATGCATCTATTTTCATTTTTCTGCATACAGATATCCAGTTGGACCAGCACCATTTTTTGAAGAGGCTATCTTTTTCCCATTTGTCTTTATAAGTAAGGATTGTTCATCTCTACTCTGGGTCCTCTTTCTTGTTTATCTTCTTTAGGTGTATAGATTTCAGTATGTTTATCCTATCTTATAGGTCTATATGAGTAAGTATATACCATGTGTGTCTTTCTCCTTCTGGGATACCTCACTCAGACTGATCTTTTCTAGACTCCTTCATTTGCCTGCAAATTTCACGGTTTTCTTGTTTTTGATTGCTGAGTAGTATTCCATTGTGTAAAAATACCATAATTTCTGTATCCATTCCTCCATTTATGGACATCTGGGTTGTTTCCAGGTTCTCGCTATTACAAATAAAGTTGCTACAAACATGGTTGAGCAAATGTTCTTATGTACTTGAGCATCTTTTGGTCATAGGAGAAGACAAATAACAGGACAGGAGCCTACCACAGAGGGCCTCTGAAAGACTCTACTTAGCAGTGTATTGAAGAACATACTGAGACTCATAACCAAACTTTTGCAGGGAATCATATGAAAGAAGGGGGAGTTAAAATGACCTGGAGAGGACAGGACCTCCACAAGGATCAAATATATCTGGGCACAGGGGTCTCTCCTGAGACTGTTTCTTCAACCAAGGACTATGTATGGATATAACCTAGAACCTCTGCTAGGATGTAGTGCAAGGTAGCTCAGTATCCAAGTGGGTACCCTAGTCAGGGAACAGAGACTATTTCTGACATGAACTCAATGGCGGGCTTTTTGACCTTTCTCGCCCCTCCCTCCTCTAAGGGAGGAGCAGACCTGCTAGGCTGCAGAGGAGGTCTTTGCAGCTAGTCCTGATGATACCTAATAAACCACAGTCAGATGAAAGGGGAGAAGATCCTCCCCTATCAGTGGACTTAGAATGGGGAAGAAAGGAGATGAGGGAGGGTGGGACTGGGAGGGAATGAGGGAGTGGGATACAGCTGGGACACAAAGTTAATAAATAGTAACTAATATTAAAAAAATAAAAAATGAAAAATAAATAAAAATAGCAATGGATTAATTGCCACTCTTGTGTCTGAGTATTTCTTTAGCCTTAGGGGGTTGGGGGAGCACTACATATTTTTTGTTCACTTCTTCAGAAAAATATACTGGTGCATCTTGCACTTATTTTGTGTGTAATTAATGTTTTTCCCTCACATAGTAATACCAAGAACAGATTATAGCAAGCATGAATAGCCTTTCTTCAAAGCAGTGAGCTCTCAAGCACCAGTTAACACCAAGAATTAGGCAATTACAGGCCCTAAAGTGCAGTGATAGTCAACTCAGTTCTGTTAAATCCTCTAGTGTCAGAATTGAAATTACTTTGTATTGCAAAATTAAAATAAGTAATGTGTTAGTGAGTTTATTCTAATTAAAATTCTATTTGTGTTTCCAAAGTGGTCACCCTTATTATTACTTGTTGTTTTTTTTTTTCTTTCTTTCTTTTTTTCTTTGCATTGCTGAATATAATTACCTTTTAGTCAGTTTGGTGACTGCAACCTTCTCATCTGTTCCATTGGGTTTTCCTTCATTACAGCCCCTCATGTTGCCTCTCTCAGGCTCTGTTGCTTTTCACCGGTTCTATAGGAGTTCCAAAAGGTCACTGCCATCAACACACTGATTCTGCCTCCTCATAGATCTCCAGAACAACCTTATTTCTGAGTTTTGCCCCCTTAAGCTCTTCTGCCTGTATCAAAATACACATGGTATGTTAAGTGCACAATTTTCTCATTATTAAATCTAAGCATATATTATATTCTTTAGATTTTTCAGGAAATAAAATAACAGGCTTATTATTGGTAACAAATATCTGTCTTTTTCTGTAAAACATTGCTTAGAGATGTCAGAAATGAAAATTTACAAAGTGTAAAATTTAAAATGTGTGTACGCAGAGTGAAAGTTGCCCAATCTATTTCTAAAGTTAAAGATCTGTTTTTAAGTCAAATGCTTCATCCTCAGTGATTTATTTTAATAATAATAAAAATATTATCAGTGTCACTTTGGAAGAGGGCAGGAGAAAGGTTGAAGGCATAGCATCTGTCTTCATTTGGAATCTTTAACAGAGACATAGGCTGAGTTGGGGTCTTCATTTCTGATTAGGCAGTGTTCCTTCTCTTATTGAAAAGAAGGAATTCACAGGACATGTGTGATACCTTCTCTAAGAATGCTTGCAGGACTACAGAGAAAAAAGGTCAGTGCTGTGGTACTTGCTAAGGCATGCCCTCATGGTCACCTTAAGGGTGAAGAATTGTATGTCCCTGCTCCTATTATCCAGCAGGCACAGTTTTCTACCAGCCTCAGTAGTGCTGATTACCTCCTTAATTTCTCATGAGAATGCAATTGATGTTTCTCTAGAAGAAACTTTTAAGTAACGTTTTTAAATACTTTTGTAGGCAAGAAGTTTGACCTTACACTATACCAGCAGGGTTTGCAGTTGACTTTCATCTGAACAATGAATTTGTTTCTATCTGACCAGAAGACCAAGGTTTGTCTCTTTTAAGAAAGAACTGATTCCATTGTTAAGGAGGCTGGAAGAACAGATATTTATGTTAATTATTTGAGTAACAAGACCTAACAGGTCACCATCAAAGAGTCCCTTTGCTTCTTGAAGCTGAGCTACTTGTCAGCAAACATCCTTTACTGCTGGTTGTTTTTTTTGTTTGTTTGTTTTTTGTTTTTTTGTTTTTGTTCTTTTTTTACAAAGAGGTTATTTTCCCCTCAGGATTCCAAATGATAATCCCAGTTCTCCTAGCTCCTCTCCTCATGATTTGTTACTTTCCATGGTGTGTTCCCTTGACATTACTGTCTACTATAAGTGTTTTACCTAAGTCTAGCTTAGTCAACACATTTCCTCTCTAGTTACCACTGTATCTCACTTCCACTAACACACTTTACATGTCAAAGAAACAAGAATCATTCTGAATACCTAGACTATGGACAAAGTCATAGAACCCAGAATTCCTCTTGATGTCCCAAACAACAACCAAATGACTAAAAATATGCAAATACATAAATGAAAATAATTTTATGCTGTCAATGTCTTTCCTTTCTCATTTCACTGCTGCTCTTGGTTGTAATACATACATGTAGCATTCTGGATAACTGACATCAATTCCTTTCTATTGAACTTAAAACCTTTATATTTAATGAGCTGAAATCATTTAATCATCACTTGTTCATGATGACCCTTGATAATTTGATATAGAAACCCAAATAAACCAGAGGCACCAAGGATTTTCTGACAAAATCTGAGGCTTCAAAGGAAAAAACAATTAATTAATGGAGACTTAATTCGATGTTTTCAAAGGTTAATGGAATGCATGATGAATGGGGTTTGTTAGAAGCAATGTAAAGATGCTCATGATGAGTGTAAATTTAATGTGTGCTTTGTTAATGTATTTGAATATTTTTATATTTTGGAGAAATTTGGGGAAGTGCCACTTAAAAATCAATAATATGAAAATCATAGAGTATGTAAGAAAAAGATCAGAACGAGCTGTAACATGAGTAGAATAGTCAAGAAGACAAAGGTTGATTTTAAAGAAAATAAGGAGGAGGCAGCAGCTGCTGGCAGCTACTTCTGTGGGAAATACATTCTAAACTTGCCTTCCTAGTTCCCTGAGAGCATAGTCTCTTCATTGGACTGGAAATCATAATCATTGTTGTAAGATGCCTCTCACAAGTATCAGAATTTTATATATTTGAACTACCATGTTATCCCTATCCAGACATTCATATTTAATCCATTTAGCAGATATAGACAAACATACATGTGGGTAAGCAACTGACTTAGGACTTTTGTGCTATAAAAAAGAATGTCATAGGCTATAGCTGTGATAGTTTCAACTTAATTCCTAAAACATGAACAATAAAATACCTGGAAAACAATGGCTGCAAGTACCAAACTTACAGAGGAAGAAAATTCCAGACAGAAAACACTCTCTTCCAAAGGAAAGAATGACACATCTGCCTGGGGTTGTGTGGATGACACAGAAAATGAGACCAACATATTAATAAACAAAAGAAAACACGTTCCATGAACAGAAATAAAGAATCTTCAGTAGAAAAGATCCTTGTATCCAAAGTAATTGATCAGTTTCTATGTGAGGAAATTTAAAGAAGGGATCTTTTTGGAAGAATATAAAGATAACAGAAGGTTTCATGATTCACAATTTCTATTCCCATCAGAAAAAATTATAGATAAAAACCTCTGTGTTCTACAGAAGTCTGTATGTATCCTGATTTTCATTCAACATATACTATTGTTCACACATTCAAGTATCATGGAAGGACATAGCATGTTTCTGTTAATTAGTTAAATTCTTCAGGGATAGAAACGAATTAAGGAATATTAATGGAAGACAGTGTTGCAGTGCTTACCAAATATACTCAGTGTGTTCAATTCTTATGCACCATGAACACACATACACACACACACACACACACACACACACACACCATCATCTAAGCATCTAAGTGTGTGTTATATTGGTAACTTATAGAAGCATTTTTCTTTCTGTTATATCAAATATCTCAACTAAGGTAGATATCGTATATTACATCTTATAAGAGCAGAGGATGGAGAAGGAGAAGGAAGCATGGCAACGGTGCTGGCTGTGTCTCTGTCTTTGGCATCATGACACAGCAGCTCTGGTAAGTCAGAGATGATACTGTAAAGGTACCTATTCCACTTTAGAATATGCACAACACTTCAAGGTTACCCAGAAGACATTGTATTTCTTTAACGTCAGTTACAGAGGTTAATGAGTAAGATTAAAAACAGAAAAAAAATGGTGATTATTACCACTTCCTTGCCCGAGGACATCCAAACCCAAGAAGAATAAAATTAAGCTTGCTGCTCTAATTTTTTTTTTGTATATGTCACTTAAATTCTTCTCATGAAAAAGAAAACATCAAGGAGCTAATTTCTTTGCAGCTCATTCATGTTTAAACACTCTGCCAACCATTTGCTTCATATTTCATTTAAGGTGGAGTTGAATTGCTAAAAGAAAATCACTTCAGCTTGGTTTCATGCTAATTAGAATCATTATATTTCCTTCTATTTTTCCTTTTAGCTAAAGTGATCAGAGGTACCACATGCATACCAAGTCAGACACACACAGCATTGCAGCTTGTTTTTGAACAACAGCATGCTCTCACTTTAGAAAAGAACATCTTGTTAACGGGCTTTGGCAATCCTGTTTTCAGATGCCATTAGGTTGACATGGTTAATGACAACATGGAGAACTGCAGAGCATATCTGGATTAAAAAAGCAAATCAGGAATGGGTCATTATTTCTCCACATCCATGCTTCTAGCTTCATTTTTACCCATTTACCATAAAGACAAATTGACAATGCATTAATTTAAACGTTCAATTTAAAATGAGCCTTGGAGTTAATGCATTTAAATTGGTAAAAGCAAAGATAACAGCAGGCTAAAAGCTTTATGTAAATTGAAAAGCTATCAACCCAATTTAAATAATTTTGGTTCTCACATGCTTTGTGTTTGTCACACTACAATAACACTTGTCCATCTTACCTTGAAGATTTGGAAAGTTTTAATGCCTCTCCTTGATGCCACTGGAAAAGGGGATTTGGGAAATTCACAGGATTCAACAAACTTTTCTTTTTTAATAATGCTTCAAATAAAAACAAACTGATAATCTTCTTGAATCAGAAATCTAATTCTTGGTGTGGAGTCCTCACTTATAGGTGAGGAAGGTAAGATGACATTTAAGGACAAAAGATCACAATGAAAACTATTATTGTCTGCTAGCACAGTGCAATAAAAATATAAAAAGCTATCTATAATGTTTTTGTTCAGGAAATAACTTTTATGAACATTTTAGATACGGTAAATTATTCTGTGTTAGTGATGTAAAATGTATAAAGTGCATAGGTAAATATGGGCATAATTGTGTTATAGAAACAAAACCTACTGTGTGAG
The DNA here is from genome assembly GCA_028658305.1 of Pachyuromys duprasi. NCBI lineage: Eukaryota > Metazoa > Chordata > Mammalia > Rodentia > Muridae > Pachyuromys > Pachyuromys duprasi. The sequence continues at coordinate 8,840,874 of CM053747.1, forward strand.
ACACAATGTCGAGAAACTTCATGGTTGAAACATGTGCATTTAATTGACATGAAGCTGGTTCCTTCGTACATCAGTGAGTTCTAGATTTTGTAGTATTATCATCTAAACCTGGGTACCAGGAAAACTGTACAATTTCATTAAACTAAATAATAGTAACTAGAGAATATGATTAGTTTGGTAGTTCAAGGTCTTTTTGGTTTCCAGAGAGCCATTTTTTTTTTTTTTACCTCATATGGCAGTAGCAACTTTTGGGGGCCCTGTGCATGGACAAAGGCTAGCTGAATGTCAGTTCTCATGAATCAAGAAGTAAATCTAGTTGCATGACTCATTTGCAAGGGTTAGTGAAAACGTCAAGAATAAAACACCAGGAATTTTGTTTTCTATATATTTAAATACAGTACAATTTGAAAAATAGTTTCATGGTGACACCTCAGTCACATGTGCACAATAAAGTTTGAGGCTACTAGAACTTTATGATGAAAATCTTTGTTAAAGTATATTTGAACTCTTCCATGAATATGGTTTCCATAGATTGACTACATATGACAACTTAAGGATCTGTTGGGGTATTTGGTATACAAATAGCACATAAGTCATCAGGTTATTAACCACATCCATTATTGTCCTTCTATGTGTAAAAGAGTTTCTATATCTCTTCTTTGAAGAGACTTCTCTGAATGTTTGACATTCTATATTCTCAAGTACTTATCTGTGAACACAAGGACCTCAAGCCCTCCACATTTTTCTTTCTAATATTTTAAAGAAAAAAAGTAGTGAGGGAGGATCCAAGATGGCTGCTCAGGTGGACACTGTGTCTGAGGAGTAGGACAGCAGTGTAGGCACAGTGACCAGGAGACTGAACGCTGGGACCTGAAACTCCAGTGTTTGTGATTGCCAGGTGATAGGAAATCTTATGGTGAGGAAATAAAGTGGGAAGGTCCTCAGGACACACAGTCAATCCCTGGAAAATGTCCCAGTGAGCAGTGGGAGCACATCTGCCTGCCTAGATCTGAGAGCACAGCCTCCTGTGGTGCCTTTGGCCACCATCCTGGACCAGAACACACACAGTCTCCGGTCCTAATGAGGCTCCCCGAGGTACTATCCCAGACCGGGGTGCACAGCTTCTGGCTCAGAAGGAGGGGCCAAGTGTCCAGACCAGAGCGGAGGCCTTAGCTGCAGGCCCTGATCTGAGTGTGGAGCCTTTGGACCAGTGTGGTGCCCCCATCTGCCATCTCAAACCAGGACACTCAGCCTCTGGTTCAGAGTGAGGTGTCAGACCAGAACACCTCCTGATCAGAGTAGTGACCAGCCTGCAATGCAAACAGCTTCTAGCACAGAGCACAGGGCCAGGCATACAGAGTCACAACAGAGTACATGTCCTGCCCTCAGCGTCACCCACAGACCTCAGAGTCCAGCCTGCTGAACCCACTACAGATTGGGTATTCAGGAAAACTGCACAAACACTTGGCGTCTGCCCACAATCTGCACTTGCTAAATGTGCTAGCACCCACATCCCCTCCTGCACTTGCTCCCAATCCCCATAGCCCAAGCATCCACAATCTCTAGCACCCCCCTTTAAGACACCTTCTGAGCACCCGCGTGCGCACATACACACTCACACACACACACACACACACACACACACACACACAAACACAAACACAGTTACTCTCACCCCCATGCAATAACGATTCTGCTCCAGCATCGTTTCCTCTCACAGGTACAACTGAAGGAACAACACATGCTCTCAAACCACTGGATCTCCCTGATCTTCCTGAAGAATACTTCAGACACCAGAGATTGACAGTTCCAGTCTGAAGTTCAGCCTCAAGGAACAAACAGCTCCTTGATTATATAAATGAATAGCCAAAGGTCAACATGAGAACTCACCAAACAAAAATCAGGACACCATGTTCCCACCAAGAACACCCAAATTCAATGGAGATTCTAATTCAGCGGAAACATAGGAAAATGATGTTAAAGCTATGCATATGCAGTTATTAGAGGAACAAAAAGAGGAAGTGAACAGAGCTCTCAAAGAAATACAGGAGAATATAACTGCCTGTGTAGAGGAACAATTAAAGACATATACAGAGGAAACAAACAAAAAAATAGGAGCCACATTCAATCAGATGAAGGAAATGGTGCAAAGCATGAAAACAGAATTAGAATCTATAAAGAAAACACAAACAGAGAAAAACCTGGAACTGGAGAACTTAGAGAAAAGATCAGGAACCAGAAAGGTAAGCATCAACAATAGAATATAAGAGATGGAAGAGAGAATCTTGGGAGCTGAAGATACACTTGCTGAAATTGATTCCTCACTCAGAGAAAGAGTAAAATTGGAAAAGTCCCAAACACAAAAC
>CM053747.1:8843739-8870443 GCA_028658305.1 Pachyuromys duprasi
CTTCCCTAACCAAGCTGTCCTTGAGTAGCAAGTTGTTCAGCTTCCATGTATGTGCAGGCCTTTTGCTATTTCTATTGTTGTTGAGGTCCAGCTTTAGACCATGATGGTCAGAGAGGATACAAGGGATTATTTCAATCTTCCTGTATCTGCTGAGGCTTGCTTTGTGACCAACTATATGATCTATTTTGGAGAAGGTTCCATGAGGTGCTGAAAAGAAGGTATACTCTTTTGATCTAGGATGAAAGGTCCTGTAGACATCTATTAGGTCCATTTGATATAGGGTGTCTATGAGTGCCCTTGTTTTTCTGTTTTGCTTCTGACCAGATGATATGTCCCTTGGAGAGAGTGGAATGTTGAAGTCTCCCACTATTAGGGTATTGGGATCAATTTGTGATTTCAGTTTTAATATTGTTTGATTTACATATGTAGGTGGTCTTGTGTTTTTAGGCATAAATGTTCAAAATTGTGATGTCCTCCTGTTGGAATTTTCCTTTGATGAGAAGGAAGTGCCCCTCCTCATCTTTCTTGATTAAGTTTGGTTGAAAGTCTATTTTATTAGATACTAGGATTGCTATCCCAGCTTGTTTTCTGGGTCCATTTGCTTGGAAAATGGTTTTCCTGCCTTTTACTCTGAGGTAGTGTTTAAATTTAGTTTTTTCATGGAATATTTTGTTTTCTCAATCTATGTTGATTGAATGCTTTGCTGGATATAGTAGTCTGTGTTGATATTTGTGGTCCCTTAGTGTCTTCATGACATTTGCCCATGCCTTTCTGGCTTTCATAGTTTCTTTTGAGAAGTCTGGTGTGATGCTTATAAGTCAACCTTTATATTCTACTTGGCCATTTTCCCTTGCTGCTCTTATTATTTTTTCTTTGTTTTGTAGATTTAGTGTTTTGAATGTTTTGTGCCATGAGGAGTTTCTTCTCTAGTCTAGTCTATTTGGTGTACTGTATGCATCTTTTATGTTTATTGACATCTCTTTCTTTATATTTGGAAAAATTTCTTCTATTATTTTCTTGAAAATATTTCCTGGACCTTGTAACCTGGAATCTTCTTTTTCATCTATTTGTATTATTCTTAGATTTTTCTTTTCATGGTGTCCTTGATTTTTTGGATGCTTTGTGTTTGGAACTGTTCTGATTTTACTTTTCTTTGAAAGATGTATCCATTTCTGCAACTGTATCTTCAGCGCCTGAGTTTCTCTCTTCCATCTCTTGTATTTTGTTGGTGGTGCTTACCTTTGTGGCTCTTGATCTTTTCTGTAAGTACTACAGCTCCAGGGTTTTCTCTGTTTTTGTTTTTGTTTTTTTATTGATTGTAAATCTCCTTTCATGTATTGTATCATTTCATTAATCTGTTTACATGTGGATTCCTCTCTTTCCATGATGGCCTCTCTTTTTGTTTGTTTGTTTCCTCCCTATATGCTACTACTTGTGCCTCTACTTGTGCCTCTATTTGTTTGGCTGTATTTGCACATTGTGCCTGTGAACAGTGGCAGCTCCTGCACCTTCCCTCTGCTCCTTCCCTGTGCTTAAGTGCCACCCTGCAGGCATCTACCTGCTCTTGCACATATGTGCCTGTGACCTTCCTTCCTTAGCTACAGCTGAAGTACCAACATCCACTCTCAAACCTGTGGACACCTCTCATCTTCCTGAAGAATGCTCCAAACACCAGAGACAGATGGACCTAGTCTGAAGTACAGACTCCAGGTATAAACAGCGAAGGTTACATATAAGCAGGACATCGTGGCTTCACCAGCAACCCCCAAAATGAATGGATATTTTAATCCATCGGAAACACAGGAAAGTTATTTTAAAGCTATTCTTATCCAGTTATTAGGGGCATATAAAGAGGAAATTAACAAAGCTCTCAAACAAGCAATAAAAGTACAGCAGCCTGGGAATATAGATGTAGTTCAGTTCATTAGAGCGTTCATCTATCACTAAGCAAAACAAGTCCTAGGTTTGATTCCTGAAGAAAGCCAGTTTTTTGACAAATATCTGTCACCACAATATGCAGGAGGTAGAAACAGGAGGATCAGAAGTTCAAGGATATTCTTGAGTCCCTAGAGAAAGTGAGGCTAGCCTAGGCTAAAAGAGACCCCAACTCCAAAATTCAAAATGGAAAACACCGAAACAAAAACATAAGGTGAAGAAAACAATAGGTTTCAATTATGGCATTTTTAAAGCATTATTTAAAAAATTGAGAATAAAGATTGACAAGCTGTTTGTGAATCAAGTGCTTGCTTGCAAGCATCAGGGTTTGTTGCCCATTTAAACGTCTGGGTGTACATCAGCAGGTCATGCCTACAGTCTCACTGTTGTTGAGGTGAAGGCAGGAGAGTCCTCCGGACTAGATGCCTGATAGAGCAGGTGAGTCACTGAGCTATGAGTTCAGCCAGTGAGAGATCCTGCCTCTAAAACTGAGGTTGTTGGGCTGGTATATAGCTCAGTGGTTAAGAACACAGAACACAAAAACAAAGCATCCATGTCTTGATCCTGTGGTCTGGTGTTTAGGTCAACAACTTCAATGCCTCCTCAGCAAGAAAATATTTTAGAAATTTAGACTTCATTTACTAAAAGAAAAATCATCGTTTAGAAGCGAGTTTGGTTGTTCACAATAAAATGTACTTTTAAACATAAATAATCCATATTGATTTATGTGATACAGAGAGATCTTAAACTCTCTCTGTCTATTTTAATGTATTTTTCTATGACTTATTCCTTTCATAATGAAATAGTAACAGGTGAGACAAAAATACTTCAACTGTATTTATTCTAAACTCATCAAAACGGAGACAAGTGAGAAAAATGAGGTTTCTATGTGCAGTATACTCAAGTGGGAAGTTAGAAGTTTTGATTTTCCAAGATCCCGGACTGTGAGGCTTTATAATTAAAGCACCTTTTCTTCCTTCAATTGCCTCTGATTTTTGAGTCAACTAATATGCATTTCAGTGACACCCAATAGAGAACCTAAGTTCAAATAATTTTCGGTAAGTAGGAAATGTTCTCACCTTGATGATAATTGGTATCTTGGGCTTTGAAAACAACAAATTATTTCTTCATTGACTTTGCCTTTTTGAACCTCTCATTGATTCTCACTGCTGTTTTCATTTTCCTAGGAAGCAGATTTGGGGATTTCAGTAAACTCTAGGTCAGGAAAGAGATTTAAAATGTATTCATTTGTTTACTACTTTCGTTCTTCTTTTCTTTCTTTTATTTATGTTACAGTGACATAGTTGAATATGTCTAATTAAACACCCAGTTTGATTTTAATGTGTAAACTTCTAGAAAAATTTCAAAGGCTGCCATTCTCTTAAAATTATGGAATAATTTTAGCTAGACAACAATATATTACAATGATGCACATTAATTTTTCATTGTTTGTTTATGAGTACTCTTCCTTACAAAAAACTACTGACTGTGATCATGAATCAGTGTCTTTCTATTCTACAATCATTTTGATCTGTACTCCATTGTCTTTGTATTACTTTGCAAGGCTGATGATATAGAATAAATTCTTTTTCTTTACAAAGTCCTGCTATTTTTCTATTTTAGTACCATTCTAACGGGAACTAAAGCTGTAAAGTTTTCTGCATCCCTGGATTATTTAGAGTCACAATTAAAAATATTAATAAATTATAATGAACAAGTTAAGAAGCTGCACAAAGAGAAAGGATCTTTGGTATACCCTCAGAAGCTCTCCCCAGAAATAGCTCATGCAAAAATGTTTCTTGGAACATGACATTGATCAGGAATGAGATGCTGATCCTGTAGATGGGTTTAAGAAAATTTGAAAAGATGACTGACTCATTCCAATGATGCTCAAATGGGACTGGATTACAACACAAATACTGACTGTGTCTGTTGGATAAGAGCCCAAACTGATAACAACTGTTTATGTTCAATTATGTAGTGTTTTATCTCCAAGTTCTCAATTTTTATTTCTGCTTCTTCATTTCATCAGAAAGTTATTTGGTCTTTAAAAACTCATTTCAGAATTTGCAACCAACCATTGATCTCCTTTGTTTTTGAGTTTTATATTCTGTATGAGAACAAACATTTGTCCTGAGATAATGTATAAATGGTACTAAAGTATCCTATTAAAGACCATTAAGGCCACACTGGTACTGTAATTGAAAAGCAATAATCTAGAACTATTAGTTTATAAACCACATACTCGAATCTCATGATTCTTGATGGACCTCTTTACAATTTTAATTGACTTCACTTTAAGGAACGTTTAGCATAAAATGTTGAAAAAAATGGTCTTATGTTTCAAGGTATCCATAGAAATTGGAAATAAAAGGTATATAACTAGCAGGGTTGGCATGATTAGGCATGGTTTTTATCCCAGAACTTGGATGGAAGAGGCAAGTTCATCTCTATGAGTTGCAAGACAGACAGGGTTTTTATGCTGATTCTCTGACTTTTGAAAACAAGACATAACAATGTAGCAATAATTAAAAAAATAACAACTCAAATGTAAATAAATTTATTTTCAAAATGGAGACTAAAATAACAAAACCAGCCTGGATTGTCACAGAGAATAAATTTCAAGCAGAAAGTTTGTGATTTTGATGATGCAAATTGTGATACTTCCAAGTAAAATCCAGATTATGCAAGAAATGTGATTGCTTTCTGAGAAATTCTTGCTTTGTACTCTTGGATGGTCTAAGTTCCTCCTGCTTAGACCTCCTGTTCTAGATCATTGCACCATAATGACCAAGTAGAAGTGTAATTTGTTTTAGAAATGGCATGTTAATGATTTAAATTAGTGTTTTAACAAGACATGTGTTATAAATGTCAATGATAAATGAATCCAAACTGAATCACTGTATATAATGAAAATTAAACTTTGTCCAGATTCCATTTGAATTTGGATGATTTGAAACAGGATGAATCTGCAGTGAATCTGCATGGGTGACTACCTGTCTGCTATGCCGAATTTGAATTTACACATCAACGTTTTTCTATAGCTTGCTATTTTCACTTATCTTTCAAATCATGTGGCACATATATCTAGTCACTCTTCCTTTCCCATTGCTCCAATGCTATGTCTCATTCCTTTACCAGTGAGTTTCAGAAGGGAGTTACTGGTTTCCTACCTGAGAACCAGTTCTGGATTTATGTCTTGCCTAAACTGCCTCAGTTAGTAAACTACCAAATTATATGTGGATGGGGCTGATGTTCACTAACAGGACACTTACTAAGGTGTATGAGGCCCTAGACACAATCCCTTTCCCTTTCAATAGTGGTGCTGACCACAGCAATGACATCAAGGCTTAATTAAAGCACAGAAATGTTTTCATTAAACATGATAATACATTTTAAGAAACTGCTTTCTATCATTCCTGGTTTTCTGTTTTGCTAGGGCTTTTGGTGTTGTTAAGTTTAGCCTTGTTTTGATTTTATGCTTGAAATTTAAACACTAAGAACTATTTAATCTTATTTAATTCCTTTTTAGTAGCCATATTGAAAGTTATTTATTTACCTATCAATATCATGATTTGAATCTATCAACTTTTCTATATTAAACTATTCTGAAAAATCTACAATAAATTACACAAATCACGGCATTCCTCTATTATGTGAAGAGAAGTTCCCAGAACAATAACCAATTGGGACTTCTTTTCTGGGGAAGATTACTTTTTTCTACTCTCAGAATTCCTTAGTTGCCTTTGCATAGGGTTGAACTCCATGAGCTTTCCCGTTCAAAGTTAGCACATCTGTTGGTGCCATCCTCATTCTGTTCTTTAGGTAGCTGTCTTCATTATATTGCATAGCTTTCCTGACATCTCAGGGAGACACAATCTCAGCAAACGTTATGTTCCTTTGGCTCTGATAATCTTTTTGCTTCCTCTTCCAAGAAGTTCTCAGCCTCAGGTGCTGGAAGTGAGCAAGACAGGATCACTTGATCTCTGCATTTTGATTAGTTGTGTTTTCTGCCTGCACTTAGAGATCAGTTTGAAAATCATATATCCATACTAATACCCATATCTATTTCCACATCCATATCCATGTTATATTATGCAGATTGAGTAGGTAAACAATTGTTAAATAAAAAGGCCAGAGGCCATAAAGAGAGGAAGAGGGACTGTGGAAGTAAACGAAAGGGTTTTGAAAGAGTAAAGGCAAAAATAACAACTATATTATAATCTTAATATATATATATATATATATTTAAAACCTACTTTGAAGAATATTTTAAAAGAAGGATTTAAAATAGCAAAATTATTTACATAGAAATGAATGTAATTCTTTTTTATTTTTCTTAATTTTAACATTTTTATTTTATATTAATCACAGGTTATGTACTTTGTATCCCAGCCATAGCCCCCTCCCACATTCCCTCCCTAACCCCCCCTTCCCTCCCTCATCTCCTCCCTGCCCCTTTTCAAGTCCACTGATAGGGGAGGATCTCCTCCCCTTCCATCTAACTCTAGCTTATCAGGTCTCTTCAGGAATGGCTGCATTGTCCTCTTCTGTGGCCTAGCAAGGCTGCTCCTCCCTCCGGGGACGGGGGCATGCAGGGAGGTTGAAGAGCCAGCCATAGAGTTCATGTCCAAAATAGTCCCTGTTCCCCTCACTAGTATACCCACTTGGATATTGAGCTACCATTTGCTAGATACAAGCAGGGGTTCTAGGTTATATCCATACATGGTCCTTGATTGGAGAGACAGTCTCACAAAAGACCCCTGTGCCCTGATATATTTGGTCCTTGTGGAGCTCCTGTCCTCTCCAGGTCATACTAACTCGCCCTTCTTTCATATGAAACTGAAAAGCTTCTGTAAAGCAAAAGGCACTGTCATCAAAACAAAACGACAGCCTACAGACTGGGAATGGATCTTCACCATCCCTATCTCTGACAGAGGGCTAATATCCAGTATATATAAAGAACTCAAGAATTTAAAAAGCAACAAATCAAGCAATCCAATTAAAAAAATTGGGTATGAGCTAAACATAGAACTCTCTGTAGAGGACTGTAGAATGGCAGAAAAACACTTAAAGAAATGAATGTAATTCTTAACTTTCTTTTTCACTAAAGGTATTTTGTATCAGACAAAAATCTTTTCTCTTTGTATAGATATATTTTGTTTTTTAAAAAATTCGTTATTAATTACATTTTATTCACTTTGTAGCTCCCCTGTAGTTTCCTCCCTTCTCTTCTCCCAGTTCCTCCTTTCCTCATTCTGCCACAATCCCACCCTTCCTCCCCCTTCTGCACACATGCCCCTCCCCAAGTCTACTGATAGGGGAGGTCTTCCTCTCCTTCCTTCTGATCATAGTCTATCAGGTATCATCAGGACTGGCTGCATTGTCTTCCTTTGTGGCCTGGTAAGGCTGTTCCCCCCTCAGGGGGAGGTACTTAAAGAGCAGGCAAATAGTTCATGCCAGAGACAGGCCCTTTTCCCTAGATATATTTCTTGATCACTATTTTTTAACTCTGGCTTTCTTATGTCTTGTTAAAATAAAAGCAGCCTTTGTTTAGTAAAGAACATAAAACATTTTCCTCTTCTCTTTACTGGGATGTTTAAAGCAATGTTCAAGTGGCATAAGTCAATAGTGTTATATTCTTTTTGATGTCCCTTAGGGTTGTGGATTTAGCAACATGGGCACATTAAGAAGTTCTTTGTTCTCTTCTCTGATAAGTGGGGTGTGTGTGATTCATGCATTTTCATCCTTCTGGCTCCTGCTAGGAACCACATCTGATTTCAGCTTTCAAATAGATAAATGAAAAATACTGTCTGATTGTTAGTACTTCTATTGAGAACAGTGTGTTCTTTGGTCTTGGAAAGCTGTGGCTGGCTACAGATTGGTGTCTGATAGCTCTCCATCAGGGAGGGTACTTACATTTTTCTTAGAGCAAGAGCAGCAATGCTCAAATGTCAGCTGTTGTTTTAAAATGAAAACCAATGTAAGTAGAACTCAAAAAATTTGGCAAAATAACAGAAAGTAATTTCTATCAAAATGATCCAGGAGACAATGAGGGGATAAAAGAGTGCCTTGTTAATTAGAAAAAATATTTTTTATACTCAGTGATAGGATAGTACAAAAGATATTTTAATAGTGGACTGTACTCTCAATGAAAAACATACTATTTTTTTTTTGCCCATAGCTCTTCATTTTATTATTTAATGTATCCTGACCATCCACATGTTTGTAGAATTTTCATGTGGATTACATATCATGATCATTAGCTTTTCAAAATTAACCATTATATCACTATACATTGTTGTTAAATTCATATCCTTTTGTTAGTCACCTGCAAGAAGAGGAGGTGAAAAGGGGTGATATGAGGAATGTAGTAATTAAATAGTGAGACAAAGAAATAGGTAATGGAGAAATATAAATTATTCTTCAGAAAATTTATCTTAAAATCTATTCTAAGTATTTAGAATGCAGTTAGCGAACACACTGTTATAGAACACCGGCAGTACTAGGTTTCTCTCTAAGATGTATATAGAATGTAGTTAGATATTACACTGTCTTAGAAAGCTGGCAATTCTTACTAGTGTGATCTCACTAAGCATAGGGAGATGGCTGGGTTTGTAGTGCCTCACATTAATTCCCTCCCATTGAGAGGCCTTTAGTCCAATTGGGTGGCTGTTGGTTTCTCTTGAGTTATCAGCACCTTTAGGAATATATTTCCTATGGGCATGTCTGTAGAGTGCCTCCAGAGTCTAGAAGTCATCATTGAATCCTTTGTAGCTGGCAGCATAGGTGTTGTGAGCTACCTGTCTTAGAAATAGAATATGGGTCTTTTCCCAGGAAAGTACATGCACATAACTGCTGAAATTTCTTTCCAGCTCCAAGATTTCAACAGTTCATTCTCTTAATAACAAATGGTTGGTTTTTAATAGGTTATAGTTCTGTAGTTTCACATCTGATAATAAAACTTGGTTTTCCTCATAATTTTGAAAATAGAAGTTATTAGAAATTTTAAAGCCCATTTAGAAATCAATGGTGAAAAGAGATTATCTAATTATTTGCCTTTGTATTAATAAATTAACTGTATAGATACAGCTAATCTCAAAATGAATAGTTTTAATTTACTTTCCTATATTAGGACCAGTAATATTATCTAAGTGGTATTGTGTAGTAATTCAGAATCTAATCTGCCTTGTCAATGGAAATAATCCTCCTTTCTTCATTTTGGATTTGGAGTGGACAGAGTGATAGTACTGCAGAAATGAAAGTGAGATTTTAAAATAAACTAATACAGTCATTTCCTTTTAAGTTAACGAACCCAAACAATTTTGTGCAACATATATCAAACTACTTTATGTTCATATTGTAGAAAAGCTTTAGCCTATACCTCATTTACCATTATAAATATGCCAGGGGGCTCTGGGTGACAGAAAATTCTCAGTACAACATGCTGTACTAACTGAAGCAGAATAAAACAGAAGAACAGCAATCATGAGTACTTTTACATTCTGCTAACTTCTTGGATTGAAAGCAATATCTTCTTCTAAGGGGAAAATGCCTTGGCAGCCTTAACCCAAACCTTTATCACCTGATGTCTCATTAGAAGGAGTGGGATATGACATCACTGTTTTTATTATCAAGCAAAAAAAAATGAAGGAAGGAGTATTTAGACACGTAATGCTTGAGGTCATCATTCTTATAAATACTTTCTTGTGGAGCAAGAAACAGGGATCCATCATGCAAGACTGCTAACAAGACCAGTAGAATCGGTGAATTCTGCATTCAAATGAGTGGTATCCAGCCTCACTACATAAGATGGGTAATGAACACCAAAGACAATCAGTGTCAACATCTGGTATCCATATGCATACACAGAAATGTTCTTATTAGCCTGCATATATACATGCGTACACACACATAAGCACAAAAATAGATACGTGCCTCTCCAAATAAAACAACACACCCAAGTACACATAGGCCTTTCTACACAAACAACACACACATACACACACATTCAACATGCATGGCACATGTACGCACACCTCATAGACAAGTAGAAAATAAATTACAAGTATAAGTTAAAGATGAAGGAAGCTACAAAAACAACTCTATGCCCTGTTCTGCTCATGTTATCTGGTTTCTGTTTCAAATTTATTTATATATTTGTTTTATATTTATTTCCTTTGACCACATTTTTCTTGCCTTAGACAAGTTTAGATAAGACAGTATTTTGTATAAACTAATAAACTATGCCATAACTTTCAGACAATAATAATGTTCACATTTAACTTTCTTATTTCATTTGGACTTCATAGGAAAGGCTTAAATATTTTGAAGGGAAACTGGAGGACTCTTCAATGTATGATGAAGAGAGATTTTATTAAACAACCTGCACTTTTTTGCAGAAGTAAACACCATCGTTTTTAAAAAGAGAGATAAAATAGTGACAGGTGAAATGGTTGATTGCCGTGTTTAGTCAAGGTTCTTTTCATTTCATGGCAATCAATGCAGCTTCTTTCATGGTTCTGAAAGGTATTTTAAAAACAGTTTAAGTTTTCTTGAATAATGCCTTTTTGAAGGAATAAAGTATGAAAAATTTATCTTATTGTCAAAGCAAATAGATTTATATCACATTTTGAAAGTGTCACAGTCTTAGGTAACTTAAATATTTTCCAGCGCCATAGGTACAATTAACTATTTTGCTAGTGAATGTAGCCACAATGAAAATGAAATATTACATCATCCACTGCTCACATATTATTGCAATACCGAATACTCCACTGTTTTTTGTTTAGGGAAAGTCTGACTGAATCAAACATTTACAGACAGGATAATCACATAATAACAACGTGGGCAGATCTGTTTATGGATGAAGGAAAATTAATCAGATAAATTAAATTTCATAAGGAAAAGACATGAAACAATTTATACAATATGTTTAGACCAAAGGTTTTCTTTCCACATAATGTTGAATGTTGTTAATATTTAATATTGATTTATAGAATTATTAAAATAGCAGTTATTCCTTAACCTGTTCATTATATCAATGAAAGATACAGAAACCTGTTAGATTTTAATGCACTGAGGCTGGGCAGATATTATCTCTCTAAGCTATCTTGGCTACTTCCAAGCCAAACACCCATAAATACACATGTTTTTTATTTTGCCTGCTTCTCTCCACCAAGGCAATCCTCAGAACAAGCTGTTTTCATCAACAGGCTTTTCGATAGTGGTAACCCACGGTGGTGACCTGCTCCTTTCTTGCCTTTCTTCTTCCTCTTTGTGTTCTTCTTCCACCTCCAAGAACCTGAATCTTGCCTCTGCCTACCTCTCTTCTATCCATTCCGGGTTGCAGGTGACTTTATTTAGCCAATCAGGGATAAACTGGGAAGCAAAGATTATATGACATCATTTTGGATAGATAAGAATTTGCTCGTAGAACCGTTATCATTGTGGACTAGAAATTAAAATTTGGATACATAGTAGCTCCAGATAAACCCCAACAATGTAAGGTAGAAAGACATGCAACATATTACTGGTATAATGTTCTTCTAGAAGGTGTACAATTTACCCTTGTTCATTCAAATGCTGATTTCTCTACCCCAATATCGGGTTTCAATCCAACATCACATTGATGCTTATTCTGAGCATCACTTGTCTCAAGTTTGTGTAAACATGCTACCGTATGTTCTCTGTGTTACCTATAAAAACAACCCGCCAATGCTGAGCAATGGAGAGAGTAGGGTAGGACATCTTGGTCCTGAGGAAAGGACAGAGAAAGGAAGTGGGAGGAGAGATCTGAAAGGAGAGGACCAGGAGACATCAGGAGAAATGAACTGGATCTAAGATAAGACTAAAAAGCAAGTATAATGTGGTAAATCCGAATGGGAGGAAACTATATGGGCTTGGAGGTTTATGATGGAGTAACTATTGCCCAACAATGTACTCCAGGTTAATTAAATAAAACCTAGTTTCTGTGTGGTGATTTGGTTACACAGCTGGTTTAGGACTAACCACTATTTAACTAAAAGATAAATCAATACTAAATATTAATAATCTTGAGCAACATATATGTATAGGAATACCACACAGTAACCTTGAACAAGTGGGAGAAGTAAAAGTAAAAAGAAAAGAAAAGAAAAACAAAACAAATAAGGAAAATTAAAACAAATAATTCAACTAGTAAGTCACTTGCTGCCTAGTTTTACAGCCTGGATTTCATATTTGAGACCTGAAAAGAGAGATTGTTGACAGCCAAATGCATATGATAATTCATACACATATTCCACACACACACTCTCTCTCTCTCTCTCACATATACACACATTAAATAAATAAACAAATAAATAAATTGTGTTTTTACTATAATTTTAGGTACAGCAATGCAAACATCATTATCTAATTGCTATGGTATCATTTTTTCCCTGTTAACCTGGTCATTTCAAAGGGCAGTGCTAGACATGAAACTGGCGTATGCTTTGCGAAAAGCACATGCTAAAATGCATGTGTTTTTCTGAATATACTAGAGTGGAGACACTGTGAAAAATGAGACAAAGGAGCTAAGGCATAGATCATGCATAGAAACAGACACAGGCCATTTTTGGAACAGCAAAAAGAATACAAGCTATTGCTGCAAAACCCACATTGCTGGTAATTTAAAAAATTAAAAAAAAATCCAAATCTAGCAATCTTGGTACTTAAAGTGTAAGGGAAAATAGATATTATACAATAATTATACATGTGTTAAGCAAAGTTTATGGAATGAAATGACATACTTTGCAGTTATTCCTCTTGTCCTAAGATCACATACACACCACAGATGTCTTTTGTAATCCAGTTATGTTCTTTGGACTAAACAAGATGAGGACACAAACGTTCTTGATGGCAGACAGATATATTTCCCACTCAAATATGCTGTCATATATATTTAAGGGCTATTGAGCTTCCTCAGCTTGCAAAGGTATTGCCTCCATGCTTGCTGACCTGACTTTAATTCTAAGGACCCATATGGTAGAGAAAGAGAATTATCTCTTGCAAGTTGTCCACAGACCTTCATACTCAGACTGTAGCATACATGTGCCACGGTGCCCCACTCCCTTCCAACAATTTAAAGAGGAGATGGGCTGGTGTTTTCTTCAATAGACTACAGCTACAGCTATGCATAGTTCTATGGACAGTACTCTTAGCTGTTCAGACCTAGAGATGGCTGCCAACAAAATCAAGTGGTAAATCACAATGGGATGTGTGGCCTACTTCAGCACTGTTAAAAGCTTGGAAAAGGTTTAGAGAAAGAAGGCAAAGGACAGTTTCTCCATGTTATTTTATGGTGTGGAGATCCGCGGTGTCATTTTCAAAACTGCTTTCATTTTAAGAGAGTCTAATTTTCTTGTCATTTTTGGCTCACAAGGTTTGAAGCGTATATATAACACCAAGGACCTAATCCAAGTTCACCAAATTTTATTCTTACACTTTTAAATAGTTTTAGCTTTGCCTTTACAGTTAGATATATGATTCACTTTGAATTAACTTTTGTTTATGAAGTCATTTCCCATTACATTCTTTTCCATGTTAATATTGGTTAGTTCTAGTACCGCTAGGTAAAATATGATTCTTCAAATTGAATTGCCATGCAATTTTGTAGCAAGTATCAATTGAACATAAATATAACACTATTACTATATTTCAGTTCTCCATCAGTCTTTCTGTGCTTTAGGACTGAAGTATTTTGATTATTGTAGCTTTGTATTAACTTTCAATCCTGTAATACTTGAGCTCTATAACAGTGCTTTGAAGAATCTTTTAATTTTTTTATGTAGGTAAATGTGTGGGTTTTGTGGGATAGGGCTACTTGCATGTTAGTGCAGGTACTTTCAGAGGCCAGAAAAGGGTATTTGATCCACTGGAACTAAAGTTACAGATGATTCTGAACCATCAAACTTGGGTACTAAGAACAAAACTGGTAACTTTGTTAAAGGAAGCAAACACCCTCAGCTTCTGAGCCTTCTCTCCAGATTCTGGTTTGTTTTCAGATATCTTTATTTCAGTATTTATTTAAAAATCAACTTGTCCATATCTATGACACAGGATCTATTAGGGACTGTACTGAACTTGTGCAGGAATCAGTTCATAGTGCATACTAACACAGTCTCCTGATAGATGGCTGTAGGATACTTACCTCTCATCTATGTGTTCTTTTGCTTCTGTCAAAGAGATTTTACTCTTTCTATGTCTGTCACTGAAGTCTTGGGAGAACAGCCCTACATTTAGCAGCTCACACAGTTCAGATTCCATTCACTTATACCAAACAAAGAGATAAAGAATGGCATAAAATATAACTCAGCAATCCTAGTGAAGGTCCAGCATGGCTGTCTTCAGCCTTGGTTCTGCAAAGTGATCACAAGTCTTACCAGTCTTTGAGTGGCTAAGTCTGGTTCCTTGACAGTGATCACTTATCGAGGGTGAGGTCTCATTATCATGGGAACTTATGACAATATATTATTTTCTTCAAGGTTTGACTGTAGATTTAAGACAATGACTTATCTCTCTACTATCAATTTTGGTGGGGTTGAGATAGGTCATGGAGACAGATGTTTTTAGTGATCACCGTGCCTGTTTAGAATCAGGCAGAGGTTTGGCTCAAAGGGATACAGAAGTAACACCGAGGTGCTGGAACTTCATTTTGATTATTGTTGCCCTGTTGCCTCAAGTGATGATGCCTATAGACTACACTATAGAAACAGCAGAAGGTCTTTTGTTATTGGATCTTTCCACTATAAGCAGTGGAGAGTCTTGCTTTAGTTAGGGAATTGATTCATCTTATTTTTATTATTTTATTTTATATTAATCACAGGTTATGTACTTTGTATCCCAGCCATAGCCCCCTCCCACATTCCCTCCTTATCCTCCCCATCCATCCTTCATTTTCTCCCTGCCCCTTTCCACGTCCACTGATAAGGGAAGACCTCCTACTCTTCCATCTAACCTTAGCTTCTCAGGTCTCTTCAGGACTGGCTGCAATGTCCTCCTCTGTGGCCTAGCAAGGCTGCTCCTCCCTCGGAGTGGGGGAGGTCAAAGAGCCAGCCATTGAGTTCATGTCTGAAATAGTCCCTGTTCCCCTTACTAGGGTACTCACTTTGATATTGAGCTACCATTTGCTACGTCCGAGCAGGGGTTCTAGGTTATATCCATACATGGTCCTTGGTTGGAGAAACAGTCTCATAAAAGACCCCTGTGCCCTGATATATTTAGTCTTTGTGGAGCTCCTGTCCTCTCCAGGTCTTACTAACTCACTCTTCTTTCATATGATTCCCTGCCCTCTGCCAAAGGTTTCATTATGTGTCTTAATATTTGCTTTGATACACTGCTAGGTAGAGTCTTTCCGAGGCCCTCTGTGGTAGGCTCTTGTCCTGCTACTTGTTTTCTCCTACATCCAATGTCCATCCCATTTGAGGATTGATCATCTGAACCCAGGTCTGCTTTCTTGTTTATCTTCTTTAGGTGTATAGATTTCAGAATGCTTATCCCGTCTCATTGGTCTATATAAGTAAGTATATACCATGTGTGTCTTCCTGCTTTTGGGATACCTCACTCAGGATGATCATTTCCAGGTCCCACCATTTCCATTCAAATTTCATGATTTCTTCATTTTTAATTGCTGACTAGTATTCCATTGTGTAAAAGTAACACAATTTCTGTATCCATTCTTCAACTGAGGGACATCTGGGTTGTTTCTAGGTTCTGGCTATTACAAATAAAGCTGCTATGAACATATTTGAGCAAATGTCTTTGTTGTGTACTTGAGCATCTTTTGGATATATCCGTAGGAGTGGTATAGCTGGATATTGAGGAATCACTATTCCTAATTGTCTTAGAAAACACCAAATTGATTTCCAGAGTGATTGTACAAGTTTGCATTCCCACCAGCAATGGAGGAGTCTTCCCCTTTCTTCACATCCTCTCCAGCATGTGTTGTCACTTGAGTTTTTGATTTTAGCCATTCTGGTGGGTGTAAGGTGAAATCTCAGGGTCATTTTGATTTGCATCTCTCTGATGGCTAAGGACATTGAGCTTTTCTTTAAGTGTTTTCCTGCCATTCTACAATCCTCTACAGTGAATTCTCTGTTTAGCTCCATATCCCATTTTTAAATTGGATTATTTGATTTGTTGCTTTTTATGTTCTTGAGTTCTTTATATATATTAGCCCTCTGTCAAATGTCGTGTTGGTGAAGATCCTTTCCCAGTCTGTAGGCTGTCGTTTTGTTTTGATGGCAGTGTCTTTTGCTTTACAGAAGCTTTTCAGTTTCATGAGGTCTCATTTATTGATTATTGCTCTTAGAGCCTGTGCTGTTGGTTTTTCTGTTCAGGAAGTAGTCTCCTGTGCTGATGAGTTCTAGGGTCTTCCCCACTTTTTCTTCTAACCGATTTAATGTGTCTGGTGTTATGTTGAGGTCTTTGATCCACTTGGACCTTAGTTTTGTGCAGGGTAATAAATATGGATCTATTTTCATTTTTCTGCATAAAGACATCCAGTTGGACCAGCACCATTTGTTGAAGGTGCTGTATATTTTCCATTGAATGGATTTGTCTTCTTTGTCAAAAATCAAGTTTCCATAGGTGTATGGGTTTATTTCTGGGTCTTCTATTCTGTTCATTTATGCTAGGTTCACAACCATAAATATAAGGGTTGATCCATCTTAAAAGAGCTCCCTCGTGATTTTAGTCATATGTCAGAATGCCTTACTACCTAATGGCTCTGTACTGATGGCTTGGGTCTACAGGTTTTGGGATATAGAAAGGGTGATTCCTCAATCTATAGTAATATATCTATCTACCTACCTACCTATCTATATAATGTGCATATACTTAATCTGAAGCATTTCTATTTTCATTGCCATGAGTCATTACTTCATTGTATTTATTGGTTGTCTATTATTGGTGGTACATTAAATAAAACCTAATGTTATAGGCACATGTCTAGAATCTTATAATCTTGATGAAATTTTTATTTGCAACAGGTTAAGTATTCCTTACGATTTATGCAGTCACACGATCTATGGACATGAAAGCTGGTTTTGTTTCTCATTACACATATATATTATATATTATTCTCTCTTTTTTGTGCATAGTCATTCTGTAATGCTGGTTTGCATTGTTTTTGTTATTTGTTTGTTTGCTTGTTTCTTTTGGTTTATCTCCCATTATCAAATGTAAGTTTAGCTGCTGATTTTGCAGACATCCTTTACAAGTTCTGTTAAAATTCATTTTTTATCATGTGTATGGGTTAAACATTAAAAATGCTGGCGTATTTACCAAGTACCTTTTCTATGTGAATTCACGTGAGAGCGCCATGTGATTTCTCTTTAAGATTGTATATTTTATGACATATTGGGTTCTAAATGGTAAACAAAATTTGCATTTCTAGGATAAAACTCTCTTAGTCATTTTGTGTTACCCTGTTACTTTTTGCATGTATTGACATTCAAAATATATTTCTATCTGTAGATTTATTCTATTTTTCTGTTCATGATTACAAGACTACTGTTTTAGCAATACCCACAGAGAATATGATGATAGGGGTCTGTCTTTAAAAGAATATATGAAGGTCTTGAGCTCCTCTTTGCCATCATTTTATTTCTAAGTTCCTTGAAACTCTGTTTTGAAAGCACATTTCCATGTCTCTTTCATGCTTAATAAATCATTTGCAAAATTCCACTCTATCAATTCACAACATTTTATTGGTGTGTGCAAACAAGTTGTATTCTCTGTAAGTTCTGAAGATACAGGGCTTGTATCTGGCTTTCTCTGTTTTACATGTATCACACATACGTTTTCTTCATGTGTTCATCCATCACGTTGTATTTTTTATTATGCTTTGTACTTTATAATTATTTTCCCCAAGCTGTACACTTTGAGTTAACTTTGTTTTTGGTTGCTAGGAGATTAAAATTAACGTTTACTTTCAAAAATATTAACGACTAAATTTCAAAATACCCACAGAAATATTAGTAGTTCTGGTTTCTTTTGTGAGAATACATCACGAGGTAGAAACAAAGGCTTCTCTTCTCTGCTTCCCGACTTGCTAGGATTCCCATTCTTTAACATAGCTGATGTAGAATGCTGATATATACTCGGTGATCCTGTAACATGTGTCTGAGATATTTCTACGGAAATAAAGGAGCACAGAAAAGGGATGTGATAGATGCCTACCTCAGGCTTTCCATCCATCCTTTCAAAAATCATTTGGCCTCCAGGTATTTTGTTTTAATTTGTATCATTTTGGCTAGAGGCGATCATTTTTTCAACAGGATTTTCTTTACTGAAAACCTTCCTTTAGATGGAGTTTTGAATCAGCTAAAACCTACACATTTATATAGATCTGTTCTCTTCAGAAAATATAAAAATATCATTGCACTTGCTATTTTAACATAAAATATTTAAGTATATAATTTCAGAAATATATATATATATATATGCTTTAGTGATGCTGTATTTCTAACTTTTTTCCTTTCAAAAAGTTTTTGTCACCTTGAAGCTTGTCTTTTCTATAAGAGCATAACTAGGTAACAGAGGAAAAACATATGCTAGTCAACCCATTTTACCCTCCATTAAAAGAGATGAGAAACATTGTAGGGTTTCTTTAAGGTTTTCTGTAAAATTGTCTTGGCATAGCTTAACTTCTTAAATACTCCCCAACTGTGAGACACTAATAAAATCTGCAAATTCGATGATCATTATTTAGCCTTATGTGAATTCTTCAAAGTGTATGGTCAAATAGTAACTTCTGAGTAGCTTCTACTGACCTCCTCAGGTGAGAAATTCTGATTGCCATTGTCACTGTTCTCTTTAGATTTAAATTTTCTTTAAGACAAGCTTCATTACCTTCTGACAAGTTCTGAAATGTGTGCTTGTTATTATAAATTCAGTTCTAACTGAAATCATTACTTGATCAGAGACATTGTGGGACACTGAGAAGTCTTGTGAGCTTTTTTTTTTTTTAATTTAGCCAGTTCTTCCAACATCTTTACTCAGACTAATATTTCTGTTTTGTCTTTTTTATCTCCTTTAGACACCCATGCATTAATACTGCTGTAAAAAGAAACAGCCATGAAAGTGATCCTTAAATTTAATTTTGTCCAAGTCTCAATCACTGGCTAGAAGTTCTAAATGCCCTGTTGTGAGAAGTCCTAGCTAGGGTCATCCTCATAGATTACTCAGAGTATCCCTTTTCCTGGGGTTCTGGCTCACCTCAGAATTGTCCCACCACCAATTTCATCTCTTCCAGCTCTCTCTCTCTCTCTCTCAACCTCCCTGCTTTTGGTCCTTCATATTCTGACACTATTAATGGTATTCTGCCATACTTGTAGACAGGAGCCTAGCATAACTGTCCTCTAAGAGGATTTGCCCTGCAGCTGATGGAAACATGCAGAGACCCATAGCCAAATATTAGGTGGAGCTCAGGGAATCTTGTGGAAGAGGAGGAAAAAGGATTGAAGAATCCAGTAATGTCAATGATACCACAAGGGAGCCTAATCAACTAATCTAAGCCCACAGATACAGAATCTGAACTACCATAAAGAACATGCGTGGGATGGACCTAGGCCTCCTACACATATGTAACAGATGTGCAGCTTGGTTCCCATGTGGTTCCCCTAACCACTAGGGCAGGGGCTGTCTCTGACCCTGTTGCCTGTCATTGAAAACCTTTTCCCTAACTTGTCTGCCAGTCTAGCATCAATTGAAGAAGATGCATTTAGTTATACCTCAACTTAATATGCCAAGGCAGGCTGGTTACATGGGAGGCCTCTCCTTCTCTGAGAAGAAAGCGAGGTGGGAAAGGTGCGAGGTAGGGACTGGGAGGAGAGGAGGGAAGGAAAGCTGTGATCCATTGGGATGTAAAGTAAATAAATAAATGAACTAATAATATGAAAAAAATCAGGAGATAGAGAATTCAAATTCACATTCATGACTCACAAGGAATTTTTAATTCTCTCTTCAAAAGCAATCTTTAGTTTCCTCATTTGCATCTCCTTTTTATTTTAATATTAAGTACTTCTGTTAGGACATATGGCCAAACTACTCAAGTATTTTTTTTAATTTTTCTGATACATGCATGATTGGAATATTTAGAATTTGTCTGTTTAGAATTATAAGAAAATATATGTGCCCTTTAGCAATAATTAAAACCTGTTATTTTTTTTTCTGCAAATTTCAAGGTAAAAATAATTTGAAGGGTACATAATATTGTGAGGTACTGTAATGGATTTTAACAGCTTAAAATTTTATCAATATGAATTTTATGAATGTATTAAAAGTATAATTTTACTCATAACACTAAGAAATGTGTCATATTAATATAGCTAAGTTATTCTTCCCTATATTTTCATCAAACTCCATGATTGTACCAGAGGATGCAATATTTTTGTTCCCTCATAATGTAGAGGAAGATACAGACCTGCTCTGATTGGTATTAATGTTGATATTTGCTCTGCTAAGGTGCTCGGGCCTGAATACAAGGTTTTAAGCATAAGAGCCAAGGCCTTTCTCAAAGATCCGTACCAATTCCCTATGTTCCTGATATTGGCCAACTATTGAGATCATGTGCTGCCCATACGACCCCACAGTACCTTCCCGGGCCTGATTTAAAGAAATGCCAACATAGCACTGCAATAGATACTTTCATATTTCAGTGTCACATCAGAAAACATAGCCTTGACTGATACTAACTTTTGATGCTACTACCATCAGGGAAAGTAAAAATCCCCTGAGTGCCAGCCACTTTTACTTCAACTATGCAAGCCAGCTTTGTTCATTTCTTCTTCATCCCTTCCATGCCATGTGAAAATTAAAATAACTCTCCCAAGTACCACTTTAGAACAATTAATGTTGTATTCAAATTCTGATTAAATGTTATATATGAAAATGCTTATGTCTTTTATATTAAATTTGTGCAGAGCAAGAGCTAAGATTGGATTCTATGTAACAGTGGATTAAAGAAGGATACATTCAATGGTATCTCATTTTTGTGGACTGTGAAATGTACTGACTCCCAGCTACATTTCAAAGGTATACTTGCAAGATCTACCTCAGCCTATACAACAAACTTTCTGTTATTCCAGCATTGTATCTTGTGCTATTTATCAATCTATCATAATGTTTACCATGCTATGAGTTTTGCCTGATGTGCTTAGAGAAAAATTTATTACTCATTATATATTAGAATCTACCCCAGGGAATTGTTCATGAATATCAATAATATTATGATTTTCAATGATCTAGCAAGTCAAATAATTCACAAATAAAAGAGTATCATAGAGGAAGCAGTTTCAACTGATCTATAAAGGAAAAAACTTCCCAACCCCACTTTCAGCAATTCTTACATCTTCACTATCATTTCTCATTTTGCAGCCTGTATCCTCTTCCCAAACCAGGATACAGCAAGGGAGAACAGAGACTCTTCATTTCCCAAGGAGAAGAGGAAGTGAGCTCAAGGTTATTGCAAAAGCGAAAACTGCAAAGATGATGAGTTTAGTATGGTACATTATTTCAGAGTCCTCTCATGAGTTGCCTTGAGAATAAACAGTCTTTTTTATGACAAAGTTCACTGTCTTTTTAATAAATGCTAAGTGCTCTTCTAGAATAGAATGCAGTTATGTACTGGTGTGTCTTTTTATTTGGGTTTAGTACAACTGTGCCTCTGGAAAATCTTATGCTTGAGGCAGAAATTATGTCATTTTCTAACATATTTATCTCCAAATGGCATGACTGTCAGTTCATTGCCAAAGATGGTTGTGTGTTATGATGTGCAGAAGACAGAATGGAAATTAAAGAAACTAGTAGGCAGAGTCAGGTAACTCGAGATGAACGTTTAATATAATGTTCAAGAAAACGACATCAAATGACAGTATTCTGTAGCAGCAAATCATAACTATATACATTTTTCATATATCAAAAGAATACACACATGCATGTATTTATTTGGAAAAGTTAATATGTACGAACAGTGAAAAATGAAGGCTGTTATTGCTGGCTGGGGTTGTATCTTGATTGATAGTGTGCTTTCCCAGCATGGACACAAACCTGTGCTCTCTTCTGTGCATCACATCAGCCTGATATAGAGCTAAAGATTTTTAATTAAAAGTCTCAGGAGATCAAAGTAGGATATTCAGAAAATCAAGACCACCCACAGTGAGTTTAAGGTCAACCTAGAGTAGAAATTTTATCTATAAAAAGGCTTCTAATTCCACAGAATGTGAACTGTGGGTGTGTGACCTCAACTTTCCTGTGCTACAGTTTACTCATTGATGTGACCAACTTCATCTGTTTTACTTTTTTTTTTTTTTTTTTAGCTGTAAGTCAAACTGGTTTGAAGCCAATGTTAAATCACAAATGAAGTATCATTGACCCTCTGATTAGTATTTCTAAGTAGATTAGTGTTTTTGCTTACCAAATAGGCACTGTTCTGTTTTCCAGCTCTTCAGCGAAATTGGACATAGCTGTGTGCAGTCTATGTAAGGACTGGCTGTTATGTCACATCAATCTACACCTAGTTTAGTTCATTGCCATGAATTTCTCACAGTGAAAGCTACAGACTGAGGACATCACTGATTAGGGCAGGTACTTTTCAAATCTGCTTCCTCCTAGCAAACATGTTCACATGGACTCAGACAGGGTTGTAGGTTAGCTTGTCTTTCCCCATCACCCTCTTGTCAAGTCTTTTCTTTTTTTCTTTTTTCCCCATCACTTTCTTGAAGCTAACACTTTGCATTGTAACTGTGACATTTTCATGCAAGGGATTTTATTAGGCATCTCAGGGAACTGTGAATTACTTTGTGTCACTGAACAAGGCTAAAGAGCTTGTCCAATTAATTAGACCACCCCCTCACTGACTGATCAAATAGTACTGCTAGTAATCAATGTCAGATGCACAGTTTACAACCTGTTAATCCTTATAACTTAAAATTAAATTCTCACGTCTTATTTTTCTTTTTATCTGTCTTTAATTTTTAAAATTACATCTTTAATATAAAATATATTATATAATAGGTTATGTTTTATAAAATACAATGTAATTGCAAATTTTATTTATATATAAATAGAGAGTATTGACACAAAAACAACACATTCACATACATGTGTGTGTCTGTGTGCATGTGTTGTGTGTGTGTGTTTGTGTTTCTGAGTGTTTCTCTGTGTGTGCTTTTATTTGTGTAAACTAGAGAGGAAGGCAGCAGTATATTAATTCGCTTAGATTTATTCTGTAGAATGGTTCTGGAAAAAGGTTCTTATATTCATGGTACAAGTCAGGACAGGTAAACTTTAACATTATGAAGCATGAGCACTCACCAATAGTGCATTCTTTGGTTTGCCTGAATCTGAACTTTTTAGAACTTCGGGATTTTCTTTCCATTGTACTGAATGCCTGAGTTCAAATTGTTTGCTGAATTGGATATGTATACTGTAGAAACAGAATATCAGACCATTCTGAAGTTCTGAGGCCTCTAAGTATATCTCCTTTTGCTCTCTTTTCCTTTTTTAACAAATGTTTTGAAGGGTTAAATAAGTAGCTTCTTCCCAAATGCAGGAGGTGCAAATGAGAATGTGACTGTGTGTAGGAGCACATGTAGTTAAGGGAGGATTTCTGGAAACCACTGTCAGTCTGTTGCTGAGAGACTTTCTTCAAAGTCTTTGTCAAAGCCTTGCTAGAAGGTAGTAGGCCTTTGAAATATATTATCAAAAGCATGTTGAAATTTCACAGGCACTTGTAGGCACAGTCTTCCTGCAATGTGAATAAAAGGAAATATATATTCTGCCAGCTTTTTAACTGCTAAGATTTACAAAGAAGCACATCCTTTTGTACAGAAATCATCATTACCTTGCCTCCATCAAGTACAAAATATTTTAGAGCAGGGCACCATAGTAAAATAATTAAGTAGGTTAAAGTGTTCTGAATGGGAATAAGATGTTCTAATAACCTAAATGCTTTGGATTTTTCACTGTGTGTTTTAGAGTAATGGACTCCTGTTGAAAATAATAGTCACTGTGTTTTTTAAAACTGCTGTATTTTACTGATAGTTCTGATATCTGTGCATTTTGAAAATGCATAATTCAGAATTGTATTCTTTGTCAACTGTCTTTAGCAGATTCATAAGAATAAGAAAACTGGTCATTGACAGATTTACTGACATAATTTTATACAGAGCCATGAAGAAGGTGGTGATGAGGATGGTTGTATGCTGAGAGGTTTATGGAAAGCCAGATTCCCAATGCCCTGTCTTTCCCACAGCATCTGTCCTGCTTTACACAAGACTTAGGCAGGCTCCATGAGGCTGGTATGTCTTCAGACAACAGTGGGCTCTATGTGAAAACAAGGCCTCCACCTAGGAAACACACTAAGAAAAATGTATGGGTAGCACAGTCACATCCATATACTATGTACATTATAATGCAAAATGGAGTTTGCACCAAAATTTCATCAACTTATTTCTGAGAGGAAATGTTAGTTAATTCAGTGAAAAGATCAGAGCCACAGAATTTCAAGATTCATAATTTCACTCTTTAGTTGGCTAATAATAAATGTTTACAGTGTCTGATGCGGTTCTTGCCCAGGCTAACGCTACCAATATGCATATGTATGTATGTATGTATATATATATATATATATATATATATATATATATATATGCGCCTGGGTAAGAACTGTGTCAGACACAATAAACATTTATTATTAGCTAACTAGACACTAAAATTATTGCAGTTTTATTGATTAGGCCTATTGAAATCTGATGGTACTTTATACTGAATATTGTATCACATGCTACAGTATTGTCTTCACTTATTTTGTGTCTATCTTTAATCTCTTTCCAACTTTAAGTCCCCCATTTTCAAGATATTAGATACAAAGATTTTGGTGTCATGTGTCCTTTCCACCATTACTGGTGGACTGGTTGGTTGATTTCTGCTCTGGCGCCTCACGCATGCTCTGCAAATGCTTCACAATTGAGTCACACCCCCAATCCTCAGCACAGCAAGGGTACATTTAAAATTATGTGTAAACAATAATAAAATTTTTACTGAATAACATATAGGTGGACTAGATAATAACATATGTTCCCCACATATATTTTTTCATTCTTGTGTTTTCCATTCCATAGTTAGACACAAATGCCATTCTCAGTTAAACATTTTGTTCTCTGGTAAAGGAAATATACAATGGTTGAAAACTGATGATACTTTTCACCTGAACTCCTGAGGCTGATTTATAAGTAATTTTGTATGTATGTTGTAGTGTAGCCATTTTTCTTGAAATCTTCTAAAAGAGATTACCAGTCTTATCCATACACCTACTTTACTCATTCTGTCAGTTTATGGTCACAGTTTTGCATGAATCCTATGTAAACATTGATAACATCTTACTTATTTTTGAAGTTTCTCATAAACATATCTGCTAAATTACATATAGATCATGAGACTCCTAAATGAAGAAATTACACCCTTTAATTGGAAGGGAACATTACAGAGACTGTTTCTCCTGTTTAGATGGCATTTTCTCTTCTCTATAGAGCCTCCAAAGAAACACACATCATCTATCAACTTCACTGCAAATAAGGTTTATTCTTAGCATTTAATGGCATAGATAATACCAGGTGTTCATCCTTTGAGCATAAGCAATATGGCCACATGTGAAACATATGAAGGTATCCCATGCTGCACTCTGTAACATGAGCAGGCATAGTGAATGTGAGACAAGCCATTTCTAGCCCTGCTGCTCTTTTGAGCACAGCTGTCAAGCACCCAGTCTCATCTGTTGTTGACTTGAACATCTACATTCCAGATGGCTTAGCTTCAAGAGTGAACAGGAATGGCTTGCCACTACAGGGATGAGACCTGTTTGTTTGAGATACAAACATTCACAGTGTTAATCTACTGAGACAAGAAGAGTGCTGCCTAGCATCTTAGTGTATCAAATTATAATCCACTTGCTTTGGGATTTCATCTGTGAGCTCACTTTTCTGTACAGATTCTTAGCTTTAATTTGTTCCAACACGAATTACCAAGCCTACTGTGCACATATTAAAAGATGTTCACCACCTCATGCTTTTCTTCTCATAATAGTTTGTTGTTTAACATAAATGAATATTTGTTTTATGTAACTTGGTATACATTACATAACCTCAAATTCAGGAAAACCCTTAAGCTTCAGTGCTGGAATTTCAGGAATGTACTTTCATGTTCCCTTTACTTATAATATTTTAATTAATCATGTTTCTTTTTTATTTTTAATTTTACATGCTTCCCCACTCTTCTCATCCTAGAATATAGATACTTTTTTTTTCTTTTTCTTTTTCCTGACCACTTTTCTTCATTCTACAGGGAGAAGAAAACCAACTATAGAAAAACAACAAAGAGAAGAAAACACATTTCCTCAGAAACTTCTTCTAACACTGTGGACTAGGTTTCACACTTGTTCGGGAGACATCCTGAACATCCTATTCATTATTTGGTTTTAATTATCTGGGATCGTCAGAGGGACAGAGATCATATCAGTTTCCTCTTCTCCAGTGGTAATCACATGCAGGAAGGCAGGCTGTTGATAAAGCTGAACTGATTCATGACTTAATTTTTATTATCAATGATATTGAATTCCAGTCAGCTCTTCCTTTTACTTTCCTGAGTAGTTATTTTCCTTAATATAAAATGATTGAATTTGTAGATCACTTTACCAAGTACAATCATAAAAATAACCTGGTAGATTGGCAAACAATTTTTCTTAAAA
>CM053747.1:8870943-8916988 GCA_028658305.1 Pachyuromys duprasi
GGATACCTACCCTAATATCTAAAAAATAAAAATAGACTTTCAACAAAATTAATCAGAAATGGTAAGGAGGGGCATTTCATTATCATCAAAGGGAAAATCCACCAGGAGAACATCACAATTGTGAACATCTATGCCATAATTACAAGAGCACCTGCATTTGTAAATGAAACATTATTAAAGCTGATATCACACATTGATCCCAACACCTTAATAGTGGGAGACTTAAACATTCCACTCTCACCAAGGGACAGATCATCTAGACAGAAGCTAAGTAGGAAAGTAATTACATATACTGAGATCCTAAGTCGAATGGACCTAAGATATGTCTACAGAATTTTACATCCAAACTCAAAAGACTATACCTTCTTTTCAGCTGTTCATGGACCTTCTAAAAATTGACCATATAGTCAGGCACAAAGCAAGCCTCAACAGATACAAGAAGATCGAAATCATCTCTTGTATCCTATCAGGACACTATGGTCTAAAAGTAGACCTTAACAACAACAGTAATAACAAAAGCCTATATACACATGGAAACTAAACAACTCTCTACTCAATGACAGCTTGGTCAAGGAAGACATGAAAAAAAATTAGAGACTTCTTAAAATTCAATGAAAAGGAAGTCATAACTTCCCTAAACCTATGGCACACAATGAAAGCAATTCTGAGAGGAAAGTTCATAGCACTAAGTGCCTCCAAAAAATTACATCTCATACAAGAAATTTAATGGCACACATTAAAGTCATAGGGAAAAAAGAAGACTCAAACACACCAAAGATGAATATTAAGATTGGAAATAATCAAATTCTGAGCCGAAATCAATGAACTGGAAACAAAGAAAACAATTCAAGAATCAGTGAAACCAAGAGATGTTTTTTTTGAGAAAATCAACAAGATATACAAACCCTTAGCCAAACTAACTAATAGGCAGAGAGAAACTATCCAAATCAGCATAATCAGAAATGAAAAGGGGGTACATAACAAAAGACACTAAGGAAATTCAAATAATCATTAGGTCTTACTACAAAAGCCTATATGCCACAAAATTTGAAAATCTGTATGAAATGGACAATTTTCTTGATAGATTTCATCTAACAAAATTAAATCAATATTAGGTAAATAGATTAAATTATACCCCAAGGAAATTGAAGTAGTCATCAAAAGTCTCCCTTCCAAAAAAGAAAAAAAGAAAAGAGAAGAAAAAGAAAAAGTAAAAAAAAAAAAAAAAAAAAAAACAGGGCCAGATGGTTTCAGCTCAGAATTCTACCAGACCATCAAAGAAGCGCTAACTTCAGTTCTCTTCAAACTATTTAACAAAATAGAAACAGAAGGAACATTATTAAACTCATTCTGTGAAGCGATAGTCACCTAGATACCTAAATCTCACAAAGACCCAATAAAAAATAGAACTTCAGACTATGTCTTTTATGAACATTGATGCAAAAATACTAAAAAAAAAAAAAAAAAAACTTGCAAACTGAATCCAAGAACACATAAAAGATATCATCCACCATACGCAAATAGGTTTCATGCCAAGCATGAAGGGGGGTTCAATACATGAAAATCCAGCAATGTAATCTACCATATAAAGAAACTGAAGGAGAAAAACCACATGATCATCTCCTCAGATGCTGAAAAAAAAAAAACATTTGATAAAACCCAACACCTTTACAGGTTTAAAGTCTTGGAGAGCTCAAGGATACAAGACACATACCTAAATGTAGTAAAGATACTATACAGCAAGCTTATAGCTAACATCAAACTAAACAGAAAGAAACTTAAATCAATCCTACTGAACTAAGGGACAAGGCAAGGCTGACTACTGTCTCTGTATGTCTTCAACATAGTACTTGAAGTCCTGGCTAAAGCAATAAGACAACTAAAGGAGTTCAAATGGATATAAATTGGAAAAGAAGAAGTCAAAGTATTACTATTTG
This sequence comes from Pachyuromys duprasi, assembly GCA_028658305.1. Classification (NCBI taxonomy): domain Eukaryota; kingdom Metazoa; phylum Chordata; class Mammalia; order Rodentia; family Muridae; genus Pachyuromys; species Pachyuromys duprasi. Next base: position 8,872,881 of record CM053747.1, read on the forward strand.
CAGATGATATGATAATATGCATGAGAGACCCCCCAAAATATAACCAGAGAACTTCTTTAACTGTTAAACACCTTCCCCAAAGTGGCTGGATATAAAATTAACTCAAAAAAAGTCAGTAGCCCTCCTGTATACGAAAGACAAAATGGGTGAGAGAGAAATTAGGGAAAGAATACCCTTCCCAATATCCACTAATAATATAAAGTACCTTTATGTGACACTAACCAAGCTTGTGAAAGGCCTGTTTGAAAAAAAACTTCAAGTTTCTGAAGAAAGAAACTGAATAAGATATCAGAAGTTGGAAAGATCTCCCATGCTCAGGGAATGGTAGGATTAACATAGTGACAATGGCCATTTTCCCAAAAGCTGTCTACAGATTCAATGCAATTCCCATCAAAATACCAACACATTTCTTTACAGACTTTGAAAGAACAATTCTCAATTTTATATGAAACCATAAAAAAACAGAAATACTAAAACAATCCTGTACAACAACAGATCGTCTGGAAATATCTCCATCCTTGATATCATACTGTACTACAAAGCAATTGTAATAGAAACTGCAAGGTACTGGCAAACGAACAGAATGGTGGGTCAATGGAATAGAATAGAAAACCCAGAAATAAACTCACATTCCTATGAATACTTGATTTTTGACAAAGAAGCCAAAATAACACAATAGGAAAAAGGCAGCATCTTCAAAAAATGGTGCTGGTCTAATTGGATGTCTACATGTAGAAAAATGTGAGTAGATTCATATTTATCATCTGACACAAAAAGAAAGTCCAATTGTGTCAAAGATCTAAACATAAAACCAGACACAATAAATTACTTAGAAGAAAAAGTAGGTAAGAACCTTGAACCCTTTGGCACATCCATAAAGTAAAGGACACTGAACAATCAGACAGCCTTTAGACAGGGAATGGATCTTCACCAACTCTATATCTGACAGAGATCTGATATCCAAAATATTTAAGTAACTCAAGAAGTTAAACAGCAAAAAATCAAGTAACCCAGTTAAAAATGGGGTAAAAAGCTAAACAGAGAATTCTCAGTAGAGGAATATTGACTGGCAGAGAAACACTTTAAAAACGCTCAACATCCCTAGTCATCAGGGAACTGCAAATCAAAATGACCCTGAGATATTACCTTATACCAATGAGAATGGCCAAGACCAAAAACTCAAGTGATAACACTTGCTAGAGAGGATGTAAAGAAAGGGGAACCCTCCTCCATTGCTGGTGGGAATGTCAACTTGCACAACCACTTTGGAAATCAACCTGGCACATTCTCAGATAATTAGAAATAGTACTTCCTCAAGATTCAGCTATCTATGCCACTTCTAGGAATATATCCAAAATATGCTCAAGTATACATTGACATTTGCTCAACCATGTTCATAGCAGCTTTATTTGTAATTGCTGTAATCTGGACACAGCACAGATGTCCCTCAACTGAGGAATGGATAGAGAAATTGTGGTATATTTACACAATGGAGTGCTATTCAACGATTAAAAACAAGGAAATCATGAAATTTTCAGGCAAATGGTGGGAACTAGAAAGGATCATCCTGAGTGAGGTATCCCAGGAGCAGAAAGACACACATGGTATATCACTTATAAGTGGATAGTAGACATATAATATAGGATAGACATAATAAAATCTGTACACCTAAAGAAGCTAAGCAAGAAAGAGGATCCTGGGTAAGATGATCAATCCTAATGAAGAAAGTCAAAGGGGATGGACATTGGAAGAGGGAGAAAACAGGCAACAGGACAGGAGCCAAGGTTGTTTGTTTGTTTTCAGTTTTTGGTTTCATTCCAATGGGTTACTCTTTATTTTGTTGTGTTTTATTTTATTTCACTGTTATCCAATAAAACTGCTTTTGTTTTCTTTTTACTTTTTGTTTTAATTTTTATTTTTTAATTTTACATTAATTACAGTTTATTTACTTTGTATGCCAGCTATAGACCCCTCCCTCATTCCCTACCAATCTCTCCCTCCCTCATCTCCTCCCTCCCTCATCTCCTCCCTGCCCCTCTCTAGGTCCAATGATAGGGGAAGTCTTCCTCCACTTCTATCTGACTCTAGCTTATCAGGTCTCATCAGGGCTAGCTGCATTGTCTTCATCTGTGCTCCTCCCTGGGGGGGCGGTGTGTTGATCAAAGAGCCAACCATTGAGTTCATGTCAGAGACAGTCCCTGTTCCCCTTACTAAGCCACTCACTTGGTTACTGAACTGCCCTGGTATTAAAATTAGGCTCTTTTCTCATATAATTATCCTAATTACCATTTCCCCTGTTCTGCTCTTCCCAGTTTCTCCTCATGGGAGACCAAAGAATTTGGGGTATTGGTTTAAAGTTTACAGCACAAGTCTGAATGAAGGTTAGCCTGGTGGAGACATATCCAGCTGACTGTGGGTGGGGGTGGAACACAAGGAAACAGCTTTACTGAATTCTTTTCCTGCTCACTAGAGGTACAGTTGCTCAGAAACCAGCCTAGATGGCCAGGCCACACCTGTTTGTGGTCCTGGCACCTAAAGTAAACAAATCATTTAAAAAGTCAATTTTCCTTACTCAATCATGTAATGCCAAGGTATGTAATTCTCTGCTCTCACTTTTTTTTTTTTTCCTTTGAAAACCTTGTTCTCCTAGACCTCAGGGCTGCATTCCTCTCCTGCTTCCACAAGAAGTTTGCAACCTGCTCTCATGCATGTATGCAATAAACCCTCATGTATTTTCAGTGGAGTTGATTCCGGGTGGTGTTTGGGGGTCTCACAAACTGGGCACAACACCCACTTCCCCTCCCATCAGATCAACCCTCTCTTTGACTTTCATTAGAATACAAACAATCTTTGAAGAATAATAAGATAAAATAAAAGAAAATATAAAAAGATGAAACAAATTAAAATATGAACTTGGAAAGAACAACTAAAAAGAAGCAAGAGTCCAAGAAAAGGCAAAAGAAGCATAGACGCACAAGTTTGCACAATCAGGAAAACCATAAAAACACTAAATTGGAATACACAACCTGTAGTATAAAAAGAGCTGAAAACATATAAATGTAATAATAAAATAAAATGTTAGAATATAATAAGTTATATTCAAAACATAATAAATGAATGAATAAATTAATGAACAAAGAGCCTTGAGAGAACATTATGAGACAAAGAAGCTCTAAAAATGCTAGAGTTCATTTTCTGGTGATCTTCTACTACAGAGAATGCTACATATCCTTAAGAATAGTTTGTGTAGGAGAAAAGATGGCGGTGCCAGGAGGGCACTGCGTCTGAGGAGCAGGACAGCATTTTCGGTACAGTGACCAAGAGCCTGAACTGTGGGCTATAAAACAACAGCGATCTTTTTTTCCCAGGTGAGAGAAAACTCCATGGTACGGGAATCAGTTGGGTCTACTCTCAGATCACTCAGCCAAAACCCAGAAGAGATCCTAGGTCCTGCAGGCACTCAGTTGCCAGACCAGAGCCACATGTCTGCATGTCCTGATCACCTTACCAGGCTGAATGGTGGACACAAAAACACCAGAGACTGGAAGTCCCAGTCTCGAGAAAACCCCACAGGGAAGGGAGGAAATGAGACTTATCTCACGTCACCCAGTCTATCCCTGGGAAAGGTCCTGCAGAATGGTGTGTGCACACAGCCACCCCTGAACTAGGCTCCACCCACAAGCACAGAGAATTGCTGCGCACCAACTACCTGTCACAGATAGAACTATGAGCCTTAGGGCACCAGAGAATGGGAGTCCCTGTCAGGAGAAAACCCCACAGAGAAGGAAGCAAATGGGGACTGATTTTGGTCACCCAGTCTATCCCTGGAAAAAGTCTCACAGACAGGCAGGCATGCAAGCTGCAGGACCAATCACCTGCTGTGTACCAACTAGCCTCCTGCTGCTCACATGAGAGCAGTGCTTACTAGCCACTGACTACCATTTGGGGGCTGGAGCACAGAGCTCCAACATCAGACCTATAGAAGCCAGGATTTCCCAAGATCAACCCCCAGATACTGCTCCAAGGGGCAACCAGTTATCCCTAACAAAACTGACCAAACCACGAGGCACCCAGGTTACAGCTGCAGCTCACAAAATTTACAGCAAGAAACCCAGAAGCAGGGCAGCTGTCTCCAGGACTTCTCCACCTGAGAGGAGAGCCCTCTTGACTAACAAGGACCACAATTACACTCAGGTCTGTATGCCTGATGTGAGCTGAGACAATTCCTGAAAAAAACAGCAGTTCAGGGACCATAGCTGAGGAGGTTTCCTTCAGGAAAAACCATCTTCCTGCCAAGGGGATTCTCTCCACCACAGGATTCCAGGAACCACCAGAAACTAACACCCAACACCTAAAATAGCCCAATGGGTAGAGGCCAGTATAAAAGCTCAACCAACAAAAGACAGGGCATATGGCATCTCCAGAACCCAGTTATCCAGGAACAAGCAGCCCTGGACACCTCAGCATAATTGAAATTCAAGAAGATGACCTAACATCTATGCTTATGAAGAGGATATTAGAGGAAACAAATAAAATGTGTAAAGAACTAGAGAAAGATAAAGTCAAACGGATTGTGGCCATCTGTAAGGAAATAGAGAAAGATAAAGACAAATAGATTATGGCCATCTGAAAATAAATACAGGAAATTATAGCCAAACAGTTTGTGGCCTTTAGAGAGGAAATACTTAAATCACTGAAAGAAATAAAAGAAAAGGAGGATTGTTCAAACAAACAGCTGAAGGAATTAAAGGAAAAACAGGAAAATACAGTCAGGCAGGTGAAGGAAATCAGCAAAACGGCTCAAGATCTGAAGAAAGAATTGGAAAAATTAATGAAAACACAAATGGAGGAAACTGTGGAGAAAAAGAACTTAGGGAAGAAAACAGGAACTACAGAGGTAAGTGTATCCAATAGACTACAAGAGATGGAAGAAAGAATCTCAGGTGTGGAAGATACAATGGAAGAAATGGATGTATCCGTCAAAGAAAATCTTAAATCTAAAAAAACCTCCTGACACACACTGTCCAATAAATCCAAAACAACATGAAAAGAAAAACACCTAAGAATAAGAGGAATAGAGGGAAAAAAAGATTCCCTCCTTCAAGGCCCAGATAATATTTTCAACAAAATCTTTGAAGAAAATTTCCCCACTTAAAGGAGAGGCCTATAAGAATGCAAGAGCCCTACAGAACACCCAATAAATTAGACCCGAAAAGAAAATCCTCCCACCACATAATAATTAAAACAGTAAGTATACAGAACAAAGAAAAAATACTAAAAGCTGCAAGGGAAAAAGGCTAAGTAACATATAATGACAAACCCATCAGAATCACACTTGATTTCTCAACAGAGACTATGAAAGCCAGAAGGGCCTGTACAGTTATCATGCAGACCCTAAGTGAACACAGATATCAGCCAAGGCTACTATACCCAGCAAAACTCTCAGTCCTCATAGACAGAGAAAACAAGATATTCAACAAAAAAACAAATTTCAACAATACCTATACACAAATCCAGTGTTACAGAACACACTAGAAGGAATAATATAACCCAAGAAAACTAATTAATTTCAAGAAAACAGAGGAAATAATTAAACTCACTACAGTAAAACAAACAGTAACCGAGCACAAAAACTAACTACCACAGCCGACATCAAAATCAAAGGATCTAACACCAACTGGTCATTAATCTCTCTCAACATCAATGGACTCAATTATCCAATAGAAAGACACAGACTAACAGAATGGATGCATAAAGAGGACTCAGCAATCTGTTGCATACAAGAAACACACCTAAGTTACAAAGATAGACATTACCTGAGATTAAAGGGCTGGAAGACAGTTTTCCAAGCAAATGGACCCAAGAAGCAAGCAGGAGTAGCCATTCTAATATCTGATAAAATAGATTTTCAACTAAAATTAATAAAAAGTGATGGGGAAGGAAACTTCATACACATCAAGAGAAAATTCCACCAGGAGGATATCACAATCCTGAACATCTATGCCCCAAATACAAGGACACCCACATTTGTAAAAGAAACAGTAATAAAACTTAAAACACACATAGATCCCTGCACATTAAGAGTGAGAGACTTCAACACCCCAAACTCAACAAAAGACAGGTCAACAAAAGAGAAATTAAACATGGAAACAATGTCTCTGACAGAGGTCATGAATCAAATGGACCTAACAGACATCTACAGAACCTTACACCCAAACACAAAAGAATTTACCTTCTTCTCAGCACCTCATGGAACCTTCTACAAAATAGACCATATGGATGCTAACAAAGCAAGCCTCAACAGATACAAGAAGATCGAACTAATCCCTTGTATCCTATCAAATCACCTTGGAATAAAGCTGGACCTCAAAAACAACAAAAATATCCTACACACACATAAAAACTTAACAATTTACTACTAAATGACAGCTGGGTCAGGGAAGAAATGAAGAAAGAAATTAAAGTCTTCCTAGAATTCAATGAAAACGAAGACACAACTTATCCAAACTTATGGGACACAATGAAAGCAGTGTTGAGAGGAAAGTTCATAGCACTAAGTGCCTTCAAGAAGAAATACGAGACATCTCATTCAAGCAACTTAATGGCCTAAAAATCCTAGAAAAAAAAGAAGCAGACTCACCAAAAAGGAGTATATGGCTGGATAATAACCAAACTCAGGGCTGAAATCAATCATTTAGAAACAAACAGAACAATTCATAGAATCAATGAAACCAAGAGCTGGTTCTTTGAGAAAATCAACAAGATAGACAAACCCTTAGCCAAACTAACTAAAAGGTAGAGAGACACCATACAAATCAACAAATTCAGAAATGAAAAGGGGGGCATAACTACAGACACTGAGGAAATCAAAACAGTAATTTGGACTTACTTCAAAAGTCTATATGCCTCAAAATTGGGAAATCTAAATGAAATGGACAATTTTCTTGATAGATTCCACTTGCCAAAGCTGAATCAAGACCAGGTAAATCAATTAAATAGTCCTATATCCCCTAATAAAATAGAAGTGGTTATCAAAAGTCTCCCATGCAAAAAAAGCACAGGGCCAGATGGTTTCAGTGCAGAATTCTATCAGACTTTGAAAGAAGAGCTAACACCAAAACTCTTCAAACTATTCCACAAAATAGAAATAGAAGGAACATTACCAAAACTCATTCTATGAAGCCACAATCACCTTGGTACCTAAATCTCACAAAGACCCAACAAGAACTTAGAATTTCAGGCCAATCTCCCTTATGAACATTGATGCAAAAATACTCAACAAAATACTTGCAAACTGAATAAAAGAACACATCAGAGATATCACTTACTATGACCAAGTAGCCTTCATCCCAGGCATGCAGGGGTGGTTCTATATACAGAAATCCATCAATGTGATCCACCACATAAACAAACTGATGGAGAAAAACCACATTGTAATCTCCTTAGATGCTGAAAAAGCATTTGACAAAATCCAACATCCATTCATGTTTAATGTCTTGGAGATATCAGGGATACAAAGCACATACCTGAACATTTTAAAGGCAATATACTGCAAGCCTATAGCTAATATCAAACTAAATGGAGAGAAACTTAAATCAACCCCACTGAAATCAGAAACAAGGCAAGGCTGTCCACTCTCTCCATCTATGTTGAACTATCTTCAACATAGTTCTTGAAGTCCTTGCTAGCGCAATAAGACAGTTAAAGGAGATCAAGTGGATGCAAAATGGAAAGGAAGATGTCAAATTATAACTATTTGCAGATATAATAGTATACCTGAGTGACCCCAAAAGTTCTACCAGGGAATGCCTACAGCTGATTAACACCTTCAGCAAAGTGACTGGATACAAAATTAACTCAAAAAATTCAGTAGCCTTCGTGTATACAAGAAACAAAAGGACTGAGAAAGAAATTAGGGAAACAATACCCTTCACAATAGCCACAAAAGTCATAAAGTACCTTGTTGTGAACCTAACCAAGCAATTCAAAGACTTGTATGAAAAAAAAATTCAGTCTCTGAAGAAAGAATTAGAAGATGTCAGAAGATCGAAAGATCTCCCATGCTCATGGATTGGCAGTATTAATACAGTAAAAATGGCGATCTTAACAAAAGCAATCTATAGATTCAATGCAATTCGCATCAAATTACTGACAATTCTTCACAGACCTTGAAAGAAAAATTCTCAACCTCAAATGGAACAACAAGAAACCTAGAATTGCTAAAACAATCCTCTACAGTAAAAGATCTTCTGGAGGTATCTGCATCCCTGATCTCAAGCTGTGCTATAGAGCAACAATAGTAAACACTACATGGTACTGGCACAGAAACATACTGGTGGATCAATGATTGAATAGAAGACACTGAAATAAATCCACAAACTTAGGGACACCTGATACTTGACAAAGATGCCAAAACGATTCGATGGAAAAAGGACAGCATCTTCAACAAATAGTGCTGGTCTAACTGGATGTCTACATGTAGAAAAATGCATATAGATCCATACTTATCACGCTGCACAAAACTAAAGTCCAATTGGATCAAAGACCTCAATATAAAACCAGAAACACTAAAACGCTTAGAAGAAAAAGTGGGGAAGAACCTTGAACTCATTGGCACAGGAAACAACTTCCTTAGCAGAACACCAACAGCATAGGCTGTAAGGGCAACAATGAATAAATGGGACATCATGAAACTGAAATGCTTCTAAAAAGCAAACGACACTGTACTCAGAACAAAATGACTGCCTACAAATTGGGAAAGGATCTTCAACAACCTTATATGTGACAGAGGACTAATATCCAGTATATATAAAGAACTCAAAAATTTAAAGAGCAACAAATCAAGTAATCCAATTTAAAAATGGGGTACAGAGCTAAACAGAGAATTCTCAATAGAGGATGGCAGAGAAACACTTAAAGAAATGTTCAAAGTCGTTATTCATCAGGGAAATGCAAATCAAAATGACCCTGAGATTTCACCTTATGTCCATCAGAAGGGCTAAGATCATAAACTCAAGGGACAACACATGCTGGAGAGGTTGTGGAGAAAGGGGAAGCATCCTCCACTGTTGGTGGGAATGTAATCTTTTGCAACCACTCTGGAAATCAATCTGGTGCTTCCTCAGACAACTAGGAATAGCCCTTCCTCAAGACCCAGTGGTACCACTCCTAGGCATATATCCAAAAGAGGCTCACATACACACTAAGGACATTTGCTCAACCATGTTTGTAGCAGCTTTATTTGTAATAGCCAGAAGCTGGAAACAACCCAGTTGCTCCTCAACTGAGGAATGGATACAGGAATTTTGGTAAATATACACAATGGAATATTACTCAGCAATAAAAAATAAGGATATCATGAAATTTGCAGGTAAATGGTGGGAACTGGAAAGGGTCATCCTGAGTGAGCTATCCCAGAAGCAGAAAGACACACATAGCATTTAGTCTCTCATATAGACATATAATATAGGATAAACCTAGTAAAATCTGTATACTTAAAGAAACTAATCAAGAGGGAGGACTCTTGCTGAAATGCCCAATCCCAATCCAGAAAGGAAAAGAGGATTGACATCAGAAGTATGAGAAAACAAGGAACAAGTCAGAAGCCTGCCACAGAGGGCCTCTGAAAGGCCCTGACATGCAGACTATCAAAGCAAATGCTGAGACTTATGGCCCACCCTTGGGCAAAGTGCAGGGAATATTGTGAAAAAAGTGGGAAATAGTAAGATCTGAAGAGAACAGGAACTCCACAAGGAGATCAACAGAACCAAAAAATCTGTATACAGGGGTCTTTCCTGAGACTGATTTTCCAACCAAGTACCATGCATGGAGGTAACCTAGGACCCCTGCACAGATGTAGCCCATGGCAGTTCAGTGTCCAAGTGGGTTCTATAGTAATGGGAACAGGGACTGTCTCTGATATTAACTGATTGGCCTGTTCTTTAATCACCTCCCCCTGCGGGGGGAGCAGCCTTACCAGGCCACAGGGCAGCCATTCCTCATGAGACCTGATAGACTAGGATCAGAAGGAAGGAAAAGAAGATCTCCCCTATCAGTGGACTTGGGGAGGAACTTGTGCAGAAGGGAGAGGAAGGGAGGGATTGGGATGGGAGGAGGGAGGGAACTACAGGGGGAATACATAGTGAATAAAGTGTAATTAATACAGAATTCAAATTTAAAAATACTCCATTTCAATTTACAGGAATATATATGTATGTCATTTTAAATGTAATATTTTATGTCTAATAAAGTTTTGCTAAGTCTCAAAAAAATAGTTTGATTACTAGTGAAACTCCCATAGTGAATTTTAAATTTTCATCCCCAATTTTAAGTAGTGTCTGAGTTAGGGATGGGGGCATGTGTCCACTTCTCCCTTCAGCTCACGGACTCCATCTGCCACAGACCCTGTGCATGCAGCCTCAGCCCCTGTGAGTTCATATAAATGTCAATCATGTTGATTTATAGGGCCTTGTTTGCTAGATGTACTCCATCTCCTCTGGCTTTAATATTCCTTACATCTTTCCTGTTCCTGAGCCTTCAATGGAGGAATTTGATTGAAACATACCATTTAGGTATGAGTTTTCCAAAGTCTCTAACTTACTGCATAATGTCTGGTTATGGGTCTCTCTATTGGTTCCCATCTGCAGTGAAAGTAAGTATCTTTGAACATAAGCAAGGCACTCATCTTTGAACATATCACAAGGTCATTAGGAGTCCTCCTCCTCCACTTCCTCCTTCTTTTTCTTTACCAGTTTTTTTTTTAACTATATATCTATCCAAACAGTGTCATGCTTGTGCTCCATCTTGTGGAGCAGGCCTTCAGTAAACCAGATGTTAGTTAGGTAATCATAGATTTGTGCCACCATTGCCATAGCGTATCTTTCAGGCAGGACATCATTTGTAGACCAAAGAGTTTTGTAGCCCAAAGAGTTTGTAGCTGGGTTGAGGTTTATATTTCTCATTTGGTAACATGCAATGTACTTTCCTGTTCCAAAGGCAGTAGCACCTAGGGGTGAAGGCTCTAGATAGACACAAGTTTGACTTCTCCATGTTCAACAAGTTGTGTAAGTATTGACTTCAGTACCGGGACCTTGCTGTCAGCTGGTGGAAAGACAGCTTCTTATATTGGTAATAGACTCGCTTGTTTGTGGGTTCACATGGCCTCTTTTAGTGAACAACTCAATTAAATGTAATCCAATTCCAGGACTGGAAGCTTCATTTAGTGACAAGAGATGGTCATTTAGGGCTTGTCTTCCCATTATTTGACAATTTCAATTAGGTTACCTTCATAATGCACTTATTTTAGGAGACTTCTACTGTATTAGGTTTCTATGCATGCCACTTTTAGGGCTGCTTCTCCCAGTGTTCTCTCTCCTCCCTCTGTGTGCTCGCCCTCTCTACTTCATCTTCCTATTTCATGCTCCTCCCCACTATCATCGTCACTATTTATTCCCTATCCCTTTCCTAGGGAAATCTTTCTTTTCTTTACCTAGCCCCTTACTCTATATTTAACCTCTGTGGATTTACAGATTGTGGCCTGGTTATCATTAACTAAACAGCTAATGAGAAGCAGAGAGTGTATCTGAATGAGAGGGGAGGTGAGAAGAGGAGCACTGGGAGAACTTGAGGGATGAGGGACTGTTATCAGCATATACTGTGTAAGAAAAGAATTGATTTTCAATAAAAGAAAGGTAATTTGCATTACTTTGGATCACTTTAGTTGCCTGGGCATTACAATTCTATCTGCAAAAGAATTTTATTTCTAACTTTGGGACAGCAGGAAAACTCATAATAATGTGAGGTGTTTATCAATTTTCTCTTCTTTATCCGTTTTTTCATAGATCCTGCATTTTTCCATTTATAACTTTTACCAACTGCTGGTAAAATAAATATTTAATTGCCGTGTTATAAACATTTTTACCATGCCTTTTGAAACAGTATGGTGTGCTTGAATTTATTTACTGGCAGCTACTTCAATTAATTCAACTAGATTTTGCCTGCTATAAATTTATATTCTTTGTTATTTTTATTTCTGCACTTTTTATTTAAATATGCAATTTTGTTAATGAGATATAAAAATGTTTTATATTTAATCTTTGCTGAAAATGACAAGGGACTATACAATTAAGTTTTGTTGTCTTTTTCCTCTACTTACATACTGTTCATTTTACCAGCTTCAGACACTCTATTAAATATTCTCATCATAAAATATTAGTTTCTGAATAACGGATATTTTCATTAGCTTGATTTAGTGATTCTGCATTGAAGGCATAAGTCATAACAACACTTTGTACCCTGAGAGTAATTTGCATATGTAAAATTTAATTTTTTAAGTTATATAGTTGGTACATCTCCCTGATGTTACTAAGCCCTTAATCACAACATTTTGGAAAAGTAGTGATTTTAAATTTTTTTATAATATAAACTGTTATTGATATGCTACCAAGGTGCATAATTGTCATAATGAATTCTTAGAAATGGTGACAACTCTCTTTCAATTCATTCTTCCATTGCAGGAGTGGGGTAGGGGTGAGGATGGTGATGTTGGTGGTGGAAGGCCTGGCTTTATTAGAGAAAAAAGGATACTGATACACTACCCAGGTTGACAAGGATGTGCAGAGCAGTATCCCTGGGACAGGGATGAGTTTATTTCACTTGTTATTGAAATCCTTCAGGGTGTTCTCAACACTGATCTAATTCATATAACAAGGCAAAAATAATGCAGATTTGTTTTTACAAAAAAAAAGAATCCAATAGTCTTTTATTGTTGTCTTTTAGTCTGTATTCTTTTTACTTCTCTGTGGCTTAAACAGTCAAGGTGTCTACCTTAATGCTTAAAAATCCCTTGCCTTTACTGATGGAGAATCCATATGCCTGTGGAAGACAATGGTCAGTGCTGAATGTCATTCTCTCCATTTTTTTTTAAGATATCCAGTACTTTTATTCAGTAGGTTTGATAGATGTCATTAACCATTTAGTATTTGGGGTTTTTTTTAATTTATTTATTTTTATATCAATCACAGGTTAGGTACTTTGCATCGCAGGCATAGCCCCCTCCATCATTCCCTCCCATCCTCCCCATCCCTCCCTCATCCCCTCCCTGCCCCCTCCAAGTCAACCAACAGGGGAGGACCTCCTCCCCTTCCATCCAACCCCAGCTCATCTTGTCTCCTCAGGACTGGCTGCAATGTCCTCCCCTGGGATCTAGCCAGGCTGTTACTCCATGGCATGTATGGGGGAGGGTCAAAGAGTCAGCCATCAAGTTCATGACTGAAACAGTCCCTGTTTCCCTTACTAGGGTCTTCAGTTCGACACTGAGCTATCATGGGCCACATCTGAGCGGGGGTTCTAAGCCATATCCCTATATGGTCCTTGGTTGGAGAAACTGTCTCATATAAGACCCCTGTGCCCTGCTCAGTTTGGTCTTTGTGGAGCTCTTGTTCTCCCCAAGTCTTACTAATTTCCCCTATTTTTATTATTACTTCCAGCCCTCTGCCAAAGGCTTGATCGTGAGTCTGAGTATCTGCTCTGATACATTGCTATATTGATTCTTTCAGAGGTCCTCTTTGGTATACTCCTGTCCTGTTGCTTGTTTTCTCCTCCATTGAGAGGTTGTGGAGGAAAAGGAACCCTCCTCCATTGTTCTCCCCTTGTTCTCCCTTAATTGTCTTAGTGTTCTAGTAAGGACTTCCAGTAGTATGTCAAAGCGACATGGAGAGAGTGGGCCTTGTCCCAGATTTGAGTGGAATTGATGTAAGTTTCTCTCTGTTTAGTCTAATGTTCAATATAGGCTTGGGGTATATTGCCTTTAATTTTTTAGGTATGTGCTTTGCATCCCTGATTTCTCCAAGACTTCAAGCATGAAAAGGTGTTGGATTTTATCAAATGCTTTTTCAGCATCTGAGGAGATTATCATGTACTTTTCTCCTCCATTGCTGGTGGACAACCACTCTGGAAATCAATTTGGCGTTTTCTTAGACAATTAGGAATAGTGATTCCTCAAGACCCAGCTATACCACTCTTAGGCATATATCCAAAAGATACTCGAGTATACAACAAGGACATTTGCTCAACTATGTTTGTGGCTGCTTTATTTGTAATAGCCAGAACCTGGAAACAACCCAGATGTCCCTCAGTTGAGGAATGGATACAGAAATTGTGGTACTTTTACACAATGGAATACTACTCAGCAATTAGAAAGGAGGAAATCATGAAATTCTCAGGCAAATGGTGGGACATGAAAATGATCATCCTCAGTGAGGTAAACCAAAAGCAGAAAGAAACATATGGTATATACTCACTTATATAGACCTATAGGATAGGATGGTCATGCTGAAATTTACACACCTAGGGAAGATATACAAGAAGGAGGACCCAGGTTGGTATGATCAATGCTCGTATAGATGTACAAATAGGATGGCCATGTTTGTATTTTGAGACAAAGTCTCTTACTGAACTTCCAGCTGTCAGACTCAGCCAGATAGAACAGCTCTTGCAATGTCCTGTCTTTACCTCCCAATACAGACATTATATCCCCACACACATAAATATCCAAGGGGAGGAGGGTGATTTCTACATGGGTGCTAGAGATATGGTCCTGTATTCTGACATTTTCACAGAAAATACTTTACTCAGAGTTTTCCCGGGCTTACTCAAAATAACTTTTTTAAATATATATATATATATATATTTATATTTAATTTATTAGTTTTATATCAATCACAGGTTAGGTACTTTGCATCTCAGGCGTGGCCCCTTCCCTCATTTCCTCCCACCCTTCCCATCCCTCCCTCATCTCCTCCCCGCCCCCTCCAAGTCCACCAACAGGGGAGGACCTCCTCCCCTTCCATCCAACCCCAGCTCATCTTGTCTCCTTAGGGCTGGCTGCAATGTCCTCCCCTGGGATCTAGCCAGGCTGTTACTCCCTGGCATGTATGGGGGAGGGTCAAAGAGTCAGCCATCGAGTTCATGACTAAAACAGTCCCTGTTTCCCTTACTAGGGTCTTCAGTTTGACACTGAGCTATCTTTTGAGTGAATTTCTTAATTTTGGTCACTCATGTATAATATCATATCATCTGCAAATAATGATACTTTGACTTCGTCTTTTCCGACTTTAATCCCCTTGTTCTCCCTTAATTGTCTTAGTGTTCTAGTAAGGACTTCCAGTAGTATGTCAAAGAGATATGGAGAGAGTGGGCCTTGTCCCAGATTTGAGTGGAATTGATGTAAGTTTCTCTCTGTTTAGTCTAATGTACACTATAGGCTTGGGGTATATTGCCTTTAATTTTTTTAGGTATGTGCTTTGCATCCCTGATTTCTCCAAGACTTCAAGCATGAAAAGGTGTTGGATTTTATCAAATGCTTTTTCAGCATCTAAGGAGATTATCATGTACTTTTTTCTTTCAGTTTGTTTTTATGGTAGATTATATTGATGGATTCTCATATACTAAACCATCCTGGATACGTAGGATGAAGTCTACTTGGTCATAGTGTTCTTGGATTCAGTTTGCAAGTATTGAGTATTTTTGCACCAATGTTCCTAAAGGAAATTGGTCTGAAATTGTCTTTGTTGGGTCTTTGTAAGGTTTAGATATCAAGGTGACTGTGGCTTCATAGAATGAGTTTGGTAATGTTCTTCTATTTCTGTGTTTTGGAATCTTTCGAAGAGTATTGACATTAGTTCTTCTTTGAAGGTCTAGCAGAATTCTGCACTGAAACCATCTGGCCCTCGCCTTTTTTTTTTTTTTTTTTTTTTTTTTTTTTAATGGGAGACTTTTGTTGACTGCTTTTGTTTCCTTAGGGGGATATAAGATTACTTAACATCTTTACTTGATCTTGATTCAGCTTTGGTAAGCGTAATAGATCAAGAAAATTCTCCATTTCATTTAGATTTTCAAATTTTGTGTCACATAGGCTTTTGAAGTAAGACCAAATGATTGTTTGGATTTTCTCAGTCTCTGTTGTTATGTCGCCCTTTTCATTTCTGATTTTGTTGATTTGGATATTGTACCTCTTCTTTTTACTTATTTTACCTAAGTGTTTGTCCATCTTGTTGATTTTCTCAAAGAACCAGACTTTGGTTTCGCTGATTCTTTGAATTTGATCTCTTTGTTTCTAGTTTATTGATTTCAGTCCTGAGTTTCATTATTCCCAGTGATCTACTCCTCTTGTGTGTGTGTCTGCTTCTTTCCCAAGCCCGCCCCCCCTAGGGATTTCAGGTGAGCTGTTAAGACATAGAATTTGTTAAATGCTTTTCTATTTCTATTGGAATGAACATGTTTACTTTTAATACTGTCTATAGCTCTTCTTACATGTATGGATTTGGATATTTTATTTTCATGTTATGGACTTGTATTTTATCAGTTTTCATCTATGGACTGCTATGAATACTTGAGATATATCTGACAGAATAAAAATAAAAATGCAACTGAAAACAATTTTCTAAAATTTCACTGGGTATTTCATTATACATTTCTGTTCAAAACCCTTTTTGTACTGTAATTTTATTTTGTTTGGTTTTGATATTAGAGTAATGTGATCCTCACATGAGAAACTTGGATGTATCCTTTTTAATTTTTTGTAATATTTTAAGAAAAATCAGGATTCTTAATATTTATTCAGTAGCCATGTTCTAAGCTCCTTTCTGGTGACATATGTGTGATTATTTGTCCTTGCCCAGAAATATAAACATATTTTCCTGATTCTGCATTAATGAGTTTTGTGTGTTTAGGACTTCACTTGTCCTTCTATGTTATATAATACGATATCACATGTCCTCTTTGACACTTTGTATTTCTTTGATTTCAGGTACAATATCGCCTATTTCTAATTTTTTGAGTATTTGTTTTCTTATGTAATCTTACTGATATATGCCCATTTTATTTTATATTTATAAATCTCTTTTTCACCTTTATTCTGTATTTTGTCTAGGTATTCTCAAAATTTTACTAACACTTTATTCTCTTACTTTAATTTTAGTGTTTTGTTGCCTTCATAGTATTTTGAAACATTAATATTTGAAATTTATACTTTTCAATACAATAATTTATTATATGTTTTTTCATTGAATATCTATTGATATGACCCCACACAAAACTAAAGTCAAGGGGGTTCAAAGATCTCAACATAAACCTAGACACACTAAATCTGTTAGAAGAAAAAGTGGGGAGGAACCTTGACCACATTGGCACAGGAAATAACTGCCTGAACAGAACACCAACAGCACAAGCTCTAAGAGCAACAACAATAAATGGGACCCCATGACACTGAAAAGCCTCTGTAAACCAAAGGACACTGTCATAAGAACAAAGCAATAACCTACACGTTGGGAAATGATCTTCACCAACCCTATATTTGACATAGGGCAAATATTCAGAATATATAAAGAACTCAAGAAGTTAAAAAGGAACAAATCAAGTAATCCAATTAAAAAGGGGGATAGGGAGCTAGAGTATTCTCTGTAGAGGAAAATCAAATGGCAGAGAAACACTTAAAGAAATACTCAAAGTCCTTAGTCATAAGAGAAATGCAAATCAAAACAACCCTGAGACCCCCACATCGCACCCTCAAAATTGCCAAGAATAAAGACTCAAGTGACAACACATGCTAGAGAGGATGTGGAGAAAGGGGAACCTTCCTCCATTGCTGGTGAGAATGTAAACTTGTACAACTATTTTGGAAATCAATCTGATGCTTTCTCAGAAAATTGTGGTACCTCAAGATCCAGCTATAAACACTCCTAGGCCTGTGCCCAAATTATGCTCAAATACACATTGACATTTGCTCAACCATGTTCATAGAAGATTTATTTGTAATAGCCATAATCCGGACACAACACAGATGTTCCTCAACTGAGGAATGGATACAGTAATCGTGGTACACTTACACAATGAAGTACTAAAATCAACGGAAAAATAAGCAGTTAAAATCAAGGAAATCATGAAATTTGCAGGCAACTGGTGGAAACTAAAAACGATCATCCTGAGTGAGGTATCCCAAAAGCAAAAAGACATACATGGTATATACTCACTTATAAGTGGATATTAGACATATAATATAGGACAAGCATACTAAAATCTGTACACCTAAAGAAGCTAATCAAGAAGGAGGACCCTAGGTAAGATGCTCAGTCCCCATTCAGAAAAGCAAATGGGATGGACATCAGAAGAGAGAGAAAACAGGGAAACAGAACAGGAGCTTATCACAGAGCTCCTCTGAAATACTCTACCCAGCATAGTTTCAAAGCAGATGCTGAGACACATAGCCAAACTTTGGGCAGAGTGCAGGGAATCTTAGGAAAGAAGGGAGAAATGAAAGAGCTGGAGGGGGCAAGAGCTCCACAGGAGAGTAACAGAACCAAGAAAATCTGTGCACAGGGGTCTCTTCTGCAACACTCCAACCAAGGACCATGCATGGTGACAACCTAGAACCCCTATACAGATGTAAACCATGGCAGCTCAGTCCCCAAGAGGTTTTCCTAGTAATGGGAATATGTACTGTCTCTGACATGAATTCAGTGGCTGGCTCTCTGATCTCCTCCTCTGGACAGGGCCTTACCAGGCCACAGAGGAAGACAATGCTGCCAGTCCTGGTGAGACTTGATAGGCTAGGGTCAGAGGGAGGGGAAGAGGACCTCACCTATCAGTGGATTTTGGGGAGGGGCATAGGATGACATGATGGAGGGATTGTGGGATTGGGAGGGGAAAGGGGACAGGCTACACTTGGGATACGGAGTGAATAAACTGTAATACATAAAACAAATAAATTAATAATTTTTTAAAAGGTGTATCACTGTGTGTGACTTATGGCTTTGATTCTTCTGATGCTGTGCAAAGAGTAAGACATATGTTGTTAAACATGTTAGCTGCTACTGATGCACTTTGTTCTGGAATTTGTTTGATCTGGAAGATAGGGGATAAGGTGATCAGAGGGACATAACACTTTCTTGTTTATTGCTAAATGTTTCTGAGCAGTTGATTTAGCTTTGCAGTATGGATAAGGGCTAGAAATGCTATCTCATACAATGGCACAGTTTAAAGGCCTAATGCCATGACTACAGGTAGCAAGCACAATGATGTGTTATAGGTCACTGTTGTGCCATTGAGGCTGGTGATGGCAGCAAAATATGAATTGAAAGAGAATTACATATTTCATCATTATCAGTTTGTTAAACTGTTTCTCTCTAGTTATATCTTTCATTCCCCAGTGACAATAAATATTAGGGGCAAAATTATAATTTTCACTTAGCAGATTGATTCACCTCAAAATAAATCATATGAAGCCGACAAAAGAGTTTCATGTGTAAAGGCACTTGCTGACAATCCTAAAGACCTGAATTTCATCTCAGGGACACATGTGGAAAGGTACTTGTCCTCTGAATCCCTGATTGAATTCCATGGCAGTAATAAACCTACAGTCACATAAACACACACACAAAAATAAACAAAATAAATAATTAAATAATTCAACAAGTTACAAGTGTATGTTTACCTGCATACAGTTTGTGTACATTTAATGATTTTTGACAAAAATAAATTGACAGCAACCTGAAGGGCTCTCATAAACATATCCCACTCCATATTCCTCCACACATATGCAGGAAGGAGACAGATGCAACAAGGATAAGAACAAAAATATTCCAGATGGCCAGCATAATTTTCACAATTCAGAATTTCCAATTTATATAAACAGAATAACATTGAAAGGGAAGTGAAGGAGCAGACATTAATTTAATTGATTGATAGGTACATGGAGCATATGTTCTACTCTTTTGTAGTTTTTCAAAGATATAGGAGAAATTGTCACTGCCATTATCTTCAGCCTCCCATTATTTAGAAAACTTATGATGATCCTATTTATTCTGGGTGTGATTTGCCGCTGGCTTTTTGCATAAGCACTTTCTAGGGGAGTTTCTCTACCCATGCTACCCAGTAGCAGGAAAGTAGTACCTGACCATCACTGATTTTCTAATTATTTTTATATTAATTACAGTTTATTCACTTTGTATCCTAGCTGTAGCTGCCTCCCTCATCCCCACCCCCCAATCCCATTCTTCTTCCTTCATCTCCTCCCTGCCCCTCTCTAAGTTCAGTGACAGGGGAGGTCCTCCTCCCCTTCCATCTGACCCTTGTTTATCAGGTCTCATCAGGACTGGCTGCATTGTCCTCCTCTGTGGCCTAGCAAGGCTGCTCCCCCATCATGGGGAGGTGGTCAGAGAGCTAGCCACTGAGTGCATGTGGGGCATCACTGATTTAATGAGAGCCTCTTATTTAATTGTTCTCTTTAATGCTTAGTATAAAAAATTATAAGTTTCATATATGTCCATATATATGTTTCATATATATAGGTACATATATATGAAATTAAAGCACGTTATAAGCCTCTCACTACCTTACCCTATGCCTCTTTTTTTCTGATTTTATCATTTTTTGATTAATTACACTTTATTCACTTTATATCCTGCATAAGCCCCTCCCCCTCCCAATTCCACCTTCCTTCCCCCTTCTCCACACATGCCCCTCCCCAAGTCCACTGATAGGGGAGGCCTTCCTCCCCTTCCTTCTGATCCTAGTCTATCAGGTCTCATCAGGAGCGATTGCATTGTCTTCCTCTGTGGCCTGGTAAGGCTGCTCCCCCATCAGAGTTCAGTGATCAAAGAGCAAGTCAATCAGTTCATGTCAGAGGCAGTCCCTGTTCCCATTATTATGGAACCGTCTTGGATACTGAACTATCATGGGCTACATCTGTGCAGGGGTTCTTCATGCATGGAACTTGGTTGGAGTATCAGTCTCAGGAAAGACCCCTTTGCTCAGATATTTTGGTTCTGTTGCTCTCCTTGTGGAGTTCCTGTCTTCTCCCTATCTTAGTATTTCTCACATCTTTCATAAGATTCCATGCAGTCTGCCCAACAGTTGGCCATAACTCTCAGCATCTGCTTTGATATCATGCAAGGCAGAGCCTTTCAGGGACCCTCTGTGAGAGGCTCCTAGTTGTTTCCTGTTTTCTTCTTCTGATGTCCATCTGCTTTGCTTTTCTGGCTGGGGATTGAATATTTTAGCCAGAGTCCTCCCTCTTAATTAGTTTCTTTAGGTGTACAGATTTTAGTAGGTTTATCCTATTTTATATGTATATATGAGTAAGTATATACCATGTGTGTCTTTCTGCTACTGGGATAGTGCACTCAGAATGATCCTTTCCAGTCCCCAGCATTTACCCGCAAATTTCATGATTTCCTTGTTTTTAATTGCTGAGTAATATTCCATTGTGTAGATGTACCACAATTTCTGTATCCATTCCTCTGTTGAGGAGCATCTGGGTTGTTTCCAGCTTCTGGCTCTTACAAATAAAGCTGCTACAAACATGGTTGAGCAAATGTCCTTACTGTGTACTTGAGCCTCTATTGGATATATGCCTAGGAGTGGTATGGCTGGGTCTTGAGGAAGAGCTATTTTTAGTTGTCTGAGGAAGTGCCAGATTGATTTCCAGAGTGGTTGTACAGTTTACATTTCTACCAGCAGTGGAGGAGGGTTCCCTTTTCTCCACAACCTCTCCAGCATGTGTTATCACTTGAGTTTTTGATTTGGGCCATTCTGGTGGGTGTAAGGTGAAATCTCAGTGTGATTTTGATTTGCATTTCCCTGGTGGCTAATGACATTGACCATTTCTTTAAGTGTTTTTCTGCCATTTGATATTCCTCTAACTAGAGTTCTCTGTTTAGCTCTGTTCCCTATTTTTTAATTGGATTACTTGATTTGTTGCTTTTCAACTTCTGTAGTTTTTTATATATACTGGATATTAGCTCTCTGTCAGATAAAGGGTTGGTGAAGATTCTTCCTCAATCTGTAGGCAGTCGTTTTGTTTTGATGACAGTGTCCTTTGCTTTACAGAAGCTTTTCAGTTTCATGAGTTCCCATTTATTGATTGCTGCTCTTAATACCGGGTTTTTTGGTGTTCTGCTCAACAAGTTGTCTCCTGTACCAATGTGTTCAAAGCTCTTCCCCACTTTTTCTTCTAACTGATTTAATATGTCTGATATTATGTTGAGGTCTTTGATCCAGTTGGACATTAGTTTTGTGCAGGGTGATAAGTATGGATCTATATGCATTTTTCTACATGTAGACATCCAGTTAGACCAGCACCATTTGTTGAAGATGTTCTTTTTTCCATTGTATGGTTTTGGCATCTTTGTCCACAATTAGGTATCTATAAGTCTGTGGTTTTATTTTGGGTCTTCTATTCAGTTCCATCGATCCACCATTCTGTTTCTATGCCAGTACCATGCAGTTTTTATTACTGTTGCTCTACAGCACAGCTTGAGATAAGGGATGGGGATACCTCCAGAAGATCTTTTTTTGTAGAGGATTGTTTTAGCAATTTATTTTTCTTGTTATTGCATACGAAGTTGAGAACTTTTCTTTCAAGGTCTGTAAAGAATTGTGTTGGTAATTTGATGGGAATTACATTGAATCTGTAGATCACTTTTGGTAAGATGGCCATTTTTACTATATTAATCCTGCCAAGCCATGAGCATGGGAGATTTTTCCATTTTCTGATATCTTCTAATTCTTTCTTCAGAGACTTGAATATTTTTTTTCATACAAGTCTTTTACTTCCTTGGTTAGTGTCACACCAAGGCATGTTATATCTTCTGTGGCAATTGTGAAGGGTGTTCTTTCCCTAATTTCTTTTTCAGTCCTTTTTTCTTTTGTATACAGGAAGGCTACTGAATTTTTTTTTGAGTTAATAATGTATCTGGCCACTTTGCTGAAGGTGTTTATCAGGAGTTCTCTGGTAGAATTTTTGGGGTCACTAAGGTATACTATCATATCATCTGCAAATAGTGATACTTTGACCTCTTCCTTTCTTATTGTATCCCCTTGATCTCCTTCAATTGTCTTACTGCTTATCAAGGACTTCCAGAATTATGTTGAAGAGATATGGAGAGAGTGGGCAGCCTTGCCTTTTCTCTGATTTCAGTGGGATTGCTTTAAGTTTCTCTATGTTGGCTAGTTTAATGTTGGCTATAGGCTTATTGTATATTGCCTTTATTATGTTTAATTACTGTATATTGCCTTGTATCCCTGGTCTCTCTCCAATACTTTAAACATGAATGGATGTTGGACTTTGTCAAATGCTTTTCAGCATCTAAGGAGATTATCATGTGAGTTTTCTTTCATTTTGTTATTATGGTTGGTCACATTGATGGATTTCCATATATTGAACCACCCCTGCATACCTGGGATGAAGCCTTCTTGGTCATAGTGGATGATATCTTTGATATGTTCTTGTTTTCAATTAGCAAGTATTTTGTTGAGTATTTTTGCCTCAATGTTTATAAGGGAGATTGGCCTGAAATTCTCTTTCTTTGTTGGGTCTTTGTGAGGTTTAGGTACCAAGGTGACTGTGGTCTCATAGAATAAGTTTGGTAGTGTTCCTTCTGTTTCTATTTTGTGGAACAGTCTGAAGAGAACTGTAGTTAGCTCTTCTTTGAAGGTCTGGTAGAATTCTGTGCTAAAACCATCTGGTCCTGGGCTTTTTTTGGATGCGAGACTTTTGATGACTTCTTCTATTTCCTCAGGGTAATAGGACCATTTAATTGATTTATCTGGTCTTGATTCAGCTTTGGTAACTGGAATCAATCAAGAAAATTGTCCATTTCATTTAGATTTTCCAATTTTGTGGCATATAGACTTTTGAAGTAAGTCCTTATGATTGTTTGGATTTCCTCAGTGTCTGTTGTTATGTCCCTCTTTTCATTTCTAATTTTGTTGATTTGGATGGTGTCTTTCTGCCTTTTAGTTAGTTTGGCTAAGGGTTTGTCTATCTTGTTGATTTTCTCAAAGAACCAGCTCTTGGTTTCATTGATTCTTTGAATTGTTTTATTTTTTCTAATTTATTGATATAAGCCCTGAGTTTGATTATTATCCAGACATCTAGTCCTTTTTGGTGAGTCTGCTTCTTCTTCTTTTTTTTTTTTTCTAGGACTTTTAGGTGAGCCATTAAGTTACTTGAATGAGAAGTCTCAAATTTCTTCTTGAAGGCACTTAGTGCTATGAACTTTCCTCTTAGCACTGCTTTCATTGTGTCCCATAAGTTTGGGTATGTTGTGTCTTCATTTTCATTGAATTCTAGGAAGACTTTAATTTCTTTCTTTATTTCTTCCCTGACTCACCTGTCATTTAGTAGTAAGTTGTTCAGTTTCCATGTGTGTGTAGGCTTTTTGCTATTTTTGTTGTTTTTGAGGTCCAGCTTTATTCCATGATGATCAGATAGGATATAGGGGATTAGTTCAATCTTCTTGTATCTGTTGAGGCTTGCTTTGTGACCAACCATATGGTCTATTTTGTAGAAGGTTCCATGAAGTGCTGAGAAGAAGGTAAATTCTTTTGTGTTTGGGTGTAAGGTTCTGTAGATGTCTGCTAGGTCCATTTGATTCATGACCTCTGTCAGAGACATTGTTTCCATGTTTAATTTCTCTTTTGTTGACCTGTCCTTTGTTGAGTTTGGGGTGTTGAAGTCTTCCACTATTATTGTGTGGGGATCTATATGTGGTTTAAGCTTTATGAATGTTTTTACAAATGTGGGTGTCCTTGTATTTGGGGCATAGAAGTTCAGGATTGTGATGTCTTCCTGGGGGAATTATTCCTTGATGAGTATGAAGTTTCCTTCCTTATCTCTTTTTATTAATTTTGGTTGAAAGTCTATTTTATCAGATATTAGAAAGGTTACTCCTGCTTGCTTCTTGGGTCCATTTTCTTGGAAAACTGACTTCCAGCCCTTTACCCTCAGGTAATGTCTATCTTTGTGACTTAGGTGTGTTTCTTGTATGTAACAGATTGCTGGGTCTTGTTATGCATCCATTCTGTTAGTCTGTGTCTTTTTATTGGAGAATTGAGTCCATTGATGTTGAGAGAGATTGGTGTTGAGAGATTGGTGTTAGATCCTTTGATTTTGATGTTGGCTGTGGTATTAAGTTTATGTGCTTGGTTACTGTTTGTTTTACTGTAGTGAGGTTAGTTATCCTGTGTTTTCTTAAAAGTGGGTAGGTTTCTTGAGTTGTATTTTTCCTTCTAGTATTTTTTGTAGTGCTGGATTTGTGTGTAGGTATTGTCGAAATTTGTTTTTGTCATTGAATATCTTGTTTTCTTCATCTATGAGGACTGAGAGTTTTTCTGGGTTTAGTAGCCTGAGCTGACATCTGTGTTCACTAAGGGTCTGCAAGATGTCTGTCCAGGCCATTCTGGATTTCATAGTCTCTGTTGAGAAATCAGGTGTGATTCTGATGTGTTTACCAGTATGTGTTATTTGGTCTTTTTCCCTTGAAGCTTTTGGTATTTTTTCTTTTTTCTGTATACGTACTGTTTTGATTATTATGTAGCAGGATGATTTTCTTTTCTGGTCTCATTTATTGGGTGTTCTGTAGGCCTCTTGTATTCTTACTGGCCTCCCCTTTAAGTTGGGGAAATTTTCTTTTATTATTCTATTGAAAATTCTTTCTGGGCCTTGGAGAAGGGATTCTTTTTTTCCTTGATTCCTATTATTCTTAGGTTTTGTCTTTTTAGGTTGTCTTGAATTTCATGAATGGTCTGTGTCAGCAATTTTTTTTTAGATTTAACCTTTTCTTTGACAGATACATCGATTTCTTCTATTGTATCTTCCACACCTGTGATTCTTTCTTCCATCTCTTGCAGTCTATTGTTTATACTTACCTCTGTAGTTCCTTCTTCCTTCCCTAAGTTCTCTCTCTCCATAATTTCCTCCATTTGTGTTTTCGTTAATTTTTCCAATTCTGTTTTCAGATCTTGAGCCATTTTTATTGATTTCCTTCACCTGCCTGGCTGTATTTTCCTTCAATTCCTTCAGCTGTTTGTTTGAACAATCCTCCTTTTCTTTTATTTCTTTCAGTGATTTAATTATTTCCTGTCTAAGGGCCACAAATTGTTTGACTACTACTTCCTGTATTTATTTACGGATGGCCATAATCTGTTTGCCTTTATCTTCCTCTAGATCTTTATGCATTTTATTTGTTTCCTCTATTATCTTCTTCATAAGCATAGATGTTAGGTCATCTTCTTGAATTTCAGTTATGCTGGGGTGTTCAGGGCTGCTTGCCCTTGGATAGCTAATTTCTGTCTTTTGTTGGTTGAGCTTTTACGCTGGCCTCTACCCATTGGGCTATCTTAGATGTTGGGTGTTAGTTTCTGGTGGTTCCTGGAATCCTGTGGTGGAGAGAATCCCCTTGGCAGGAAGATGGTTTTTCCTGAAGGAAGCCTCTTCAGCTTTTTTGGATATGGTCACTGAATGGCCAGTGTTTTTCAGGAATTGCCGCAGCTCACTTCACCACCCTGAGTGATAACTGTGGTCCTTGTTAGTCAGGAGGGCTCTCCTCTAGCCTGGAGAAGACCTAGGGACAGCTGCCCTGCTTCTTTTTTTCTTGCTATAAATTTAGTGAGTTGCAGCTATTGCCTGGGTGCCCTGTGGTTTGGTCAGTTTTTTTAGGGATAACTGATTGACCCTTGGAGCAGTATCTGGGGGTTGATCTCAGGGATCCCAGGCTTCTGTAGGTCTGAGGCTGGAGTGCTGTGCCCCAGTTCCTAAGTGGTAGTCAGGGGCAGGTAAGCACCGATCTCATGTGAGCAGCAGGAGGCTAGTTGGTGCACAGCAAGTCTCAGGGCTTGCAGCGACCTGCCCATCTTAGGGACCTTTTCCAGGGAGATCCTGGGTACCCTAATTCAGTCCCTGTTTGCTTGCTTTACTGTGGGTTTTTCTCCTGACAGGGAAACCCATGCTCTGATGCCCTGGGGTGCACAGTCCTTCTGTGATGGAGAGTTTGGCACGCAGCAAGTCTCTGTGCTTGTGAGTGGAGCCTAGTTCAGAGATGGTGGTGTGTGCCCGCCATTCTATGGGACCTTTTCTTGGGGAAGGCTAGGTGATCTAGGTCAAATCCCATTTCTTTCCTTCCCTGTGGGTTTTTCTCGCGACTGGGACTCCCAGTCTCTGGTGTTTTTGTGCCCACCATTCAGCCTGGGAAGGTGATCAGGATACACAGGTATGTGGCTCTGGTCTAGAGACCGAGTGCCTGCGTGGCCTGGGATTTCTTCTGGGTTCTGGCTGGGTGTCCTCAGAATGGACCCAATAGGCTCCCGCACTGTGGGGTTTCTTCTCACCTGGGAAACAGGATCACTGTTGTTTTAGGGCCCAGAGTTCAGGCTTTTGGTTGCTGTACCAAAAATGTTGTTCTGCAGCTAAGCAGCAGTGTCCTCCCGGCTTGGCCATCTTGTCTCCAATCCTGCCCTATGCCTCTTATCTCCTTTCTTCCCATCTCTTTCCCCCATGTACGGAGACTCCTTTCTATACATGTATGTATACATATGTATGAATACTGTGTTTAAATTGCATACGTGTATATTCATTTGTCTTAGTTTTCACTGTCAACTTGGTACAGTCTTGACTCACCTTGACAGTCTTTCACCAGTGTCAAGAGGGAAACTGTCTGTGTCAAATGGTCCATTTATATGTATTTGAGATTATCTTTTTATGTTAGTTGATGTTATGAAGTCAAAACCCACTGCAGGGAGGAGGTGTCACTGCCTCCAGGGCAGGTGGTCCTTGGCTGTATGAGGAAGTTAGCAAAGAGTGATCCTGTGGGTGATGGAGGGTGACAGTCAGCAAGCAGTGTTCTTCCATGGCCTCTGAGTCTATCCTCAGGTTCTACCCTGACTCCTGTCATTGATGGATGGTGACTCAGAAGTATAAGAGAAAGAAACCCTTTTGTTCCCCCAACTTATACATTGTAATAGTGTTGCATCAAAAGATCAGAAAATACCTAGGACAACATGTATACAATTTCAATAGGTGAGAAAAAAGTAGAATTTTTTTTTGTATCTGTTTCCACATTTTGGGCAATGTATTTTCATGTTTTTCTGTCAAAAAGTGAGGTTATTTACTTTTTGTTATTTTATTGAAAATAGTTTTTATGCAATATGTATTTTACTCAATTTCTCCTCTCAAAACTCCTCCCAAATTTTCCACACTCTCTCAATCTACAAACTTTATTTCTCTGTTTTATTAGAAAACAAAGATAGATCTAAAAAGAGACAAAAAAAGAAAAGAAAAATAAAGAAACATGGATAGGTCAAAACATACAATGAAACAGAAAAGAAAAGAGCCAAAGAAAAATAATAGGCAAAGCATATATAGAGACATACACATTTACACATATTAAAATCCCATAGATACCACATCATGAACCAAAATAAACAAGGAAAGGACCAGTGAGGGGTATACAACCAACAAGGCACTATGATATGAAAGGAAGAAAGAAAGAGAAAAAGAGAGAGAGAGAGAAAGAAAGAAAGAAGCCCTCCAAAATGTCCTTTAATTTGTCTTTGATTTTATTTTTAATTTTTTATTAAGTACAATTTATTCACTTTGTATCCCAGCTGTAGTTCCCTCCCTCATCTCCTCCCAATCTCATCCTCCCTCCCTCTTCTCCTCTCATGTCCCTCCTCCAGTATACTGATAGGGGAAGTCCTCCTCTCCGTCCATCTGATCCTAGCCTAGGAGGTCTCATCAGGACTAGCTGCATCGTCTTCCTCTGTGGCATGGTAAGGCTGTTCCCCCTAAGGGTGAGGTGATCCAAGAGCTAGCCACTGAGATTATGTCAGAGACAGTCCCTGTTTACCTTACTCAGTGTACCACTTGGACACTGAGCTGTCATGGGCTACATCTGTGCAGGGATTCTAGGTTATCTCCATTCTTGGTCCTTGGTTGGATTATCAGTCTCAGAAAAGACTCCATGCCCAGATATTTTGGTTCTGTTGTTCTCCTTATGGAGCTCCTGTCCTCTCCAGGTCTTACTATCTCCCCCTTCTTTCATAAGATTCCCTGCTCTCTGCACAGAGTTTGG
Organism: Pachyuromys duprasi; assembly: GCA_028658305.1. NCBI lineage: Eukaryota > Metazoa > Chordata > Mammalia > Rodentia > Muridae > Pachyuromys > Pachyuromys duprasi. Next base: position 8,901,788 of record CM053747.1, read on the forward strand.
CTCTGAGTCTCAAAGTCTGCTTTGATACTCTGCTGGGTGGAGTCTTTTAGAGGCCCTCTGTGGTAGGCTTCTGTTCTGTTCCCTGTTTTCTCCCTCTTCTGGTGTCCATCCTTTTTGCCTTTCTGAGCATTGATCATCTTACCAAGGGTCCTCCTTGTTTATCTGCTTTAAGTGTACAGATTTTAGTATGTTTATCTTATATTATATGTCTAATATCCACTTATAAGTGAGTATATACCATGTGTGTTTTTCTGGGATACCACACTCAGGATGATCTCTTCTGTTTCAAAATCTTGAGCCTGCAAATTACATGACCGCCTTGTTTTTAATTGCTATGTAGTATTCCACTGTATGTTGACCATTCACTGCAGGAATGGCTTGTTCTAAAATATGGTTTATATAACTAAAGAGACTTCATCAAAGAAAATTAATTTTCCTTTGCAAGAGGTCAACCTTGGAGATAGATTCTGGCTTGTGCAAGTGGGGCTTGTGTTCACATCAGCTCTTATAGCTGAGTCACAGTTTTGCTTAGACCTGTGCAGGTCCTGTACATATTGCCACAATCTCTGAGTTTGTAAGTGTGCTGTCTCTTTGCATCTGGAAGGCCTTGTTTTGTTAATGTTCTACCCCACTTGGTTCTTGCAATTTCACCTCTCCTTTTATGTTTCTGTCTCTAGTTGTAGATCTCTGTATTTGTTTCCATCTACTGTAGGAGAAAGCTTCCCTGAGGATGGCTGCACAAGGCAGTGCTCTGTCTATACTCATAACAGTCCTTTTTTGTTTTTACTTTTACTTTTTTGTGTGTTTCTTCAGCAGAACAGTAGCATTTGGCTTGCCACTCAGTGAACTACCCAAGTTCTTAGCCACTTGAACAGTTTCATGTATGTGCTCCATCACATGGAGATGGCCTTTACCTCAATCAGAGAGTGGATGATCTCTCCCACAAATTTTGTACCACTGAATCCCTGATGTATCTAGCAGACAGGTCACTGTTACAGATGTCAGGATTTATAGTTGGGTTGTTGTTTACCTTTCTCCTCTCGTAGTCGTGAAAGTACCTTCCATTCCCATGAACACTGAGGGTGAGGTAGGGTCATTATGGGTGAAGGCTCTAGATAGGCACTTGCTCAACTTCTCTGTCCACTGTTCTAACTCGGATATAATGATATCATTGTTTTTTGTCAACTTGACATAACCCTCGATATATCTGGGAAGTGGGGCTATAAATTGTGGATATGTCTACATCAAATTACCTGGTGGGCATTTTCTTGATCACTAATTGATGTAGGAGGGCCCAGCCAGGTATGGGTCATATATAACATCTTTGGAAGATGGATCTGAACTGTGAGAAGAAGCAATCTGAGCAGAAGCTATTCAGCAAGAAGGACACTGGTACTCTGGTCTCTTTTTCAGTTTCTCCTTCCATATTCTGGTCTTGAGTTTGTTGACTTAACATTCCTAAATTACAGGAAGAAGCCTGTATATCCTTTTCTACCCTGACATTGTTTTGGTTAGTGCTTTATCACAACAAAAGGAATATCAATCGACATTTTAATTCATCTGCCCACTTATTTACTGGATGATGATTTTGGTTTTGAATTTTTGCAGTTAATTTTAGAATCTAGGTAGTAACCTTACATGTAGTTTATAGCTAGCAAGCTGTTTTACCTATTCTACAAGTTATTTTTTTACTCTGTTAATCCATTTTTTAACCTAGCATAAGCATTTTCATTCCACATTGTGCCATTTGTTATTTTTGATTATTCCCTGTCCTTGCTTGTGCTTATTTATGAAGAAATTCCCCTATATTTTAAACAAGAAGCCATGGATGTCCTGGTCCAGTGGCACTTTTAACTGTTCTTTATTCAGGATGATTTATGTACCAAATTTTATTCTTTTGTATGTTGATCCCAAATACTATTTATTAAAAAGAAGATCTGACAGCTTTGACAATTCCTAGATGACTCTAGCCATCTAGATTAATTTAATAGCTCCTCTATTTTATTCCATCTTTCTGTGTGTCTGTTTTTTGTCTCAGTACCACAATGTTTTTGATACCATGAGTCTGTAGTACAATTTGGGATTGAGTGTTGTCATAAGTTCAGCATGGTACTTTCTACTTAGAAATGCCTTTCTCAGTTAAAGTGCTTTGGACTTCCACACACACACACACAAAAATCAGGCCGTTTTTTTTTTTTTCCTAGCTCCTTACGAATGCTTTGCTATTTCTAAACTAATGCCATGCTAGTCATTTGCAAATATGTTCTATTGAAAATTGAATGTATACTAAAATTACAAGCTACTTATATAACAACAAAATTTCTAGTATGGTTTATTAAAGAATACTAAGAAATGTTAAAAAAAAAAAAAGAGAGAGAAAAAGAATGCTTTGGTTCTGACATGCCTTGTATGACCTCTGTGAATCATCATTCAATAAAATACATAATTTCATAATGTTCATCATGTAAACTTATAAGTAAGAAGGCATTTTCCATCTTTTAATTACATGCACAAATTTATCTATTGAGTGATTTAAAGTTTTATTGGAAAAATATTTTGTGATCTTAGTTAGGATTATTAAGTGTCTATATTTAAAACGTTTGGGTGTATGTTTTTTCCATGTAATTTCTTTTTATCAACTTCATATATAGGAAAATCATTGACTTAGTCTGTTAATTTTTTTCTTGCTACTTGCCTGAAAGTATCAGTATTAAGTGGTTATTTATTTATTTATTTATTTAGGTAGTGATTTCAGTGTCTTTCCTAGGACTGAGAGTGTGGCACAGTTGGCAAAATGCTGTCTAACGCAGGCTTCTGTGGGCAGCCAGAAGGCAGCTTAGAGGAAATTGTTGTCTCTGTCTAACATTTGGGACCAGGGGAATGAACAAAGGTCATCTAGCTTGGTGGCAGGTAGCTTTTCCTGCTGAACTATCTTTCTAATCAACATTGGGATTTTTGCTTTTTTGTTTTAGTTTTGTTTTTTGCTTGACCAGCCAAGACAGTGCAGACGTTCCTCCATTTGCATTTCTGCTGAGGCCATTCCAGGTTTAACTAGAATTTGATCTCCTTTATGGAGAATACCATGGAAAACTACCCAACAATATTCTAGAAACCAAAAGTCATCATGTACTAGGTAACTGATCTTAGCTCCTATTAAACTTCCTGTTTCTGCAGCGCCCCTCAAGCTAACTGCTTATCTGAGCTTTGTTAAAGCTGCTTGCTTCAAACTGCTTGCTTTGAAAAGGCACCAGTGGCTGCTGATGGCTGGATAGAGAGAGGTGAGGCCATGATTCCTGCCTTTAAAAACCCTGTATTACAGACACTCAGCCACTCCTGGAATAAAGACTTTCAATTGGATATACACTGTGTCTGAGTGGCCATCTCTGGTAAGGTTCCTGAAATGTATAGAAATTAGTGATGTAACCCATTGCTTTTGTTCCATCAGAAATAAAAATGAAAATCTAGGTACTGAGATAAAGAAAGCAAGTACAAAACAGAAATAGAATAACTTGATTAGCTGAGCAGTCTGCATGAGCCAAACGAAACAGGGGAAAGACTTCAGAAATTGCTCTCCTCTGTCAGTCCTGATATTAAAACAGTAACAAACCAAAGCTCTATGGCTCTCTCAAGCCCCTCAGCTGAAGTGATTTTCTTCATGCACATTGTACCAGCTTTTAAACTCAGGAACCTCAGTGGGAATGCAAATTTACAATTTGATTAAAAAAACACTCAGGGTCCCTGTTTGGCAAAATTTGATTTACCCCTGGCCAATTCATACCCTGTCATTCCAAGAACTCACTTTGATACTGAATTGGAAAGTTTAATTTTCATTTTGTGAGATGGCTTTCCATGGCCTGAGTTGAGCTGCATGCAGTTAGCTTATCATGCCCATGCTGTGTGTTAAAGATGAATTTTTAAATGAAAAGCAGTTCATAAATCAACCGTCTGTATTTTTTGTAGGGAAGGGGATGGCAATTTTTGATAGTAGCAGGGATTGAAATTAAAGAATTCAATAAAAATGATACTGTTCAAAAAAAAACTGAAGTTTCTCATTGCTGGTTGTTTGCTTTCTGTTGTTAGAAACCTTCCTTCTGTCTACACTCTACCTATACTGAAAAGAAATCCTCCACAGCATGTTATGAGTATCCTTCTGTCAACACAGGCACATGCAAACATGACTTTTTTATGCTGAAAACAAGAAAGAGAAGCACGAGCTGTCAGAGGCACACAATAATAGCAGCTTCGGATTTATTTGGGTATTAAATATAGTATTTCATCAGTTTTAAGCAATTGTAATGTTTCACATTGTAGGTCAGTGGATGACATCTTAGTGGAGCTTAGTAGCTGTCACCCAAAAATCTGCTGTGTCATCACTTTTACACTGCTAACATTACTAAACAGTTCAACCTAATTATATATATATATATTGACATAACATAATTGTTATGAATCTGACTAAATATGATCTTATAAAAATGATGTCACATGACATGTTTTCAAGTTCAGGTACAGCTTTAAGGAAGCGCAGCATCACATACTTGAATCACATTACAAATATACTATACTTTTGATACTTTAAACCATCCGTTTTGACAGAAAGTGATCCTAGAGGGAAAAACCTATATATTGATCAGACTTTATCATGTATTAATTTTGAAGTTTCCAAGTATTACAGGATGCACATTCCTCAAGATATTTTACTTTACTTTTGGTTGTATCCATGGAATAGGGAACTGCCAATCATTATACAAATCTACCTACCATTCATTTTTCTTTAGATAGTAACTTTAACTGCTTCCTTTAGATTCCTTGAGTACATACAAGTGTATATATATATATATATATATATATATATATATATATATATATATATCAGCAAGATACCACCAAGTAATTATTTTTTTATTTTCCTAGACCTTATACAATGCTGAAATTACTTCGTGTCTTATACTAGAACAATGATATTTTACCAAGGAAATTAACCTTCTCGTTTATAGAATTGATGTGGATAAAGAATGTATCTTAGATAAATTATATGAAAACTTTTATGGGTAATCTCCACAAAACATCTTGTTACTATCTTAATGGCAGAATTCAAAAGTGTTTCTATATGTGAGTATGACTTGAGGCTTTTCTTAAGTGTTCAGATCAGAAATGTGAGTTCCTGGGGGCTGGTGAGATGAGTCAGCACTAGCTGATTTTCCAGAATTCCTTAGTTCAATTCCCAGCATCCATATGGCAGCTCACAGCTCTCTGTAATACCAGCTTTAATATCAGGAGATACAACACCCTTACAGAGACATAAATTCTTGCAAAGCACCAAATCACGTAAAATCAATAAGTACAGTAGAAATATGAGTTCGTAGGGTTTTTAATGGAAAAAATTATGAGATTACTCCCAACAAAAACAAGTCATTATGTCACCCATATACATTTTTTGACTACATTGTTTAGGGCTGACACTACCTTAAGTACTGTTAAAATTATGATGGAGTAGAATTTGAGTCACTTACTTTATCAGGTTTATATTACATAGAGAAATAAGCACACAAGTCCATAAAATACTGTTCTTGGTGTTACATATATATACGTTTATATGTATATATCATATTATATTATAAGGTAAAATACAAGAGAAATAATTGAACATGCTTAAAACATGTCATAAATTCAATAACATACAAATCAAGATAGCAATGCATATAAAACATTTCATGCTGGCTCTTCCAGAGGAACATAAGTTTGATCTGGAGTCTGTTGCTCACCATGGCAAAGTTCTCAAGACCTTCACATTGTGAATCACTTATTAGAGGAATGAGAACCAACAACAACCTTTTGGTTGTGTTGTGTTGTGTTGTGTTATGACAGCTAGTGTTAAATCAGCCAGTCACTGTGAGTTCTGGCAAATACTAGGTGTAATCCATAGCTTGTTTTTTAATCAAAGGTACCAAAAGGAAAACATTTGGATGAACGATTCCTGGGCAAGAATTTTGGAAGTAATTGTCATCAAATGAGTACTATTTAAAGGTTTACTGTCATTCTTTTTGTAAGCGGGTTTTCAGGAAATGGGGAAAGCAAATAATAAAAACATGTAAATGATTTTCTTCGCAAAGAAAATTCCCTTAGAGCTCTAGGATAAAGCTGATCAAGATATTTAAATGGAAAATTCATAGAATGTGTGTAGTAAGCCTTCTGGTGTCAATAGTTTATTGATCATTTGATTAAAGTTGTCAAAATATGAAGCTGAAAATGGTATGAAATGCTTTTTTGTGTTAGATTCTAGAAACATCTTCAATGAGGAATAATATCCTGGCAAATGGTTTAACTAAATTAACACACAGACACACACACAAACATTTCATATAGACCAAAATATTTGAAATGTGTATAAACTATCATTGGTCAAAACTAAGAGAAACAGTTGGCATCATTCCGCCTATCAACCAAGACTGTGAGTGCCAAAAGGGTCCCCTTGATGGAAGTAATGCTCCTCACTTATCTGAAGCTGGGCCTATATCTGGTACTCAGTGGGACAGGCTCACAGTGGAAGGCAACTTCTGCCATTCAACACTAGGCTGTGTCTGTCTTCTCTGAAGAAATAAAGTCTTCAACATCCTCTACCTGTTAAATTCTGAAAGGTCTTTTGAACTCTACTGACAAGAGTGGAGTTAGGTGCCGCTCGGGGTGACAGCCCTTGGCAATTTCCATCTGTCATTCTATGGAAGGAGAATGTGAAATGATTAGATTTCTGCTTCTTTGTTACAAAATGAATTGAGACAAGAGTGGAATTCATTGTAACATTCAATGGGCTCTTGATATGTCTTACTAGTTTGCTATGTGACCTCAAATTTGAACTTAAGAAAGTATATAATACAGAAATTTCTGTGCTAACTTACATTCTTTAAACCAACAATACAGCTTCAAGACAAGAGAGAGCTGTTTGAATTAAATAACATGGCTTTTCATTAATTATATCATAAAAGCAAGACATTAGATGCCATATGTGTGTGTATATATACATTGGAATATAGTGATTAATATTTATATTAATCCTAACAATGTTTCTATATATTTATCTTCATTACTAAATGAGAAAATATGGCTGTGCAGGTTGAGAGTTTAAGGAAGATGTTTAGGTTTAAGGAAAAAATAGGAATAATTAAAATCAAGCAAATATGGCTTGGGTTGGCAAGATATCTTACCTGTTAAGTTTATTGGATTGATGCTTTTAACAACAAAATAAAAAATGTTGATGTTGTTGAATAAAGTAGTGTTGTGAGAGCACAAACACTCCCTTGGAGAAAATTTACAGAAAAAAAACCCACAGAATTAGAAATGTCAAATATAAACAACTTTTGTGAAGATTGCCTATTGTAAATTGATCAGTTGTTGGAGCGGTCCAAAATAGTAAGTTGGCAGATACAATATAAAAATCAAAGAATTATTTTCTGTTTGTGCAAATGTTAGAGTATATGATAAAGAAAGATATAATGATTCAAATAAAGGGGATAAATGTCAGAGGACTTTGTGCTTGTGTGTACATGTTATATGTCTATATGTGCAAGTATCTGTATGTATGTGGTATATGATTTCATATGTATGAGTGTACGTGCTATGCTGCAGTAATGTGAGTGTGAGTGTGCCTGTGTACATATGCACATGAATGTGTTTGTTTCTATGTGGGTTTCCCCACCAGTGGATATGGAGTTCAGAGGTCAACACCTGATATCTTCTTCTGCCACTATGTATATTAATTTCTGAGACAAGGTCTCTCCATGAATCTGGCCTTCTAATTTGACTGGACTGGATGGTCAGTGAGCTATATGACTTTACCAATATCATGCCCTCACTAATTGTTCCTTAACATCTGAGTTTGTTTTAACTTAATTTTATTTATATATTTATTAATTACAATCTATTCACTTTGTATCCCTGCTGCAGCCCCATCCCTCATCTCCCCAATATCTGAATTTTTATGTAAGTGATAGGAATTCAAATTCACACTCTCATGATTCTAAGGCAACCACTTTAATCATGGTACCATCTCTCTAGCCCTCAGAATGAAATTTTTGATAAAGATACAATTAGATATAAAGGTTGTTTTAAAATATGGACTTAAAGTTGTGTGTAGGGAAGTTACATCTTTGAAGGGGTGGCAGCAACAATCATATAGGGCTATGCTTATAAAAAATAAAGGGCGAGTGCTTCTTCAAGAATACTTACTTTGCTTTTACTGGCTTGGGAAAGTAATTGACACAGAGATTCTGCACTATTGTTAAAATATTACCTCATACCAAAGTGGGAATGTAAACTTGCCAGATGAGCATAGGTTTGCTCCTGATATCTTACTTAAAAAATGTGGCTTCAAAGGTTACACAGGCATTCTGAAAATGCCTCTTTCTTTCACAGTCTGTGCAGCCAGATGCACACCACAATTTAAAAAAAAATAAGGTTTAGTTAAGACAGAGTTGTCATGAAAAGAAAGGCATTCATTCAGAAAGTACATTTGCAGATTAGATGTCTGTTGTTAAGTTGCACAGGGAGAGAAGAAAGGATCATGGTCACACCCAATGATGAGTGAAAGTGTCCAAGGAATTGAAGAAAATTTTATGTGGGGAAAATACATTATGTATGACAGTAGAATTAGGTGGGATGCTTAAATGCTTATTTCAGAGCGTGTGGACTTATGTTTTATAGTCAAGAGATAGGAGGAAATAACCAAGATAGAGCTTAGATATAGTTGGAAGGGAAAAAGGCTTCTAAGCAGAGAAAATAGCAGATGAGGTCCAACAGTGTGTTGGCTACATGTTATTTAGTTTGCATGCTTTAATGGAGACATAAAAAATGTGTGAGTCAGCAGGCAGCATAAAGAATGACCAGATTGGACCCTGAGCTGTACAACGACTGAGAGAAAAATAGAGGTGTCTTTTCAGGAAAGAGACCTCCCAAGGCTTTAGAGACCAGCCTGGTTCCAATTTCAGTAAGAACATGGGGTATGTTGGTGGCTAGTTTATGAGGATTTGTAGATTCCTGAAGACAATGTCATCTAAAGGATGTATGACTATCTCCCTGAAGATGGAATCTGGGGAAAAATAATAAAAACAACTATGTAAGACTATGAGAAAGTGGTAGTGGCAAAAGGCTTGTGGGATTTCTAACTCTTTCAGTTACTTGAATGTCTGAGATATATCCTGGGATAAAGAAGTGTTTTCTTGAGGCATTATCTTTTAAAAAGACATTCTACTAAAATGATGTGTTGGTTTTGGTTATATGTTATTTCCACACATTTGGCAAAGAGTCCTCAGGACCTGTCTCTTCATGAATGTAGGGGCCAAAAAGCCAGAGAACAAAGCCAGGGAATGTTTCAAGGACAGGGCATTGGCAAAAGCCCACTCCTGTTAAATCAGAGTAGGGTCTATTCCCAGCACTCGCCTGACCTAGGCATAGCACTTATTTTCATCTCTCACGGGGAAACGAGTAAGTCCTCACCTGTAAGCAGGTTTCCAGTGTGTTTTCGTTTGTCGCCTGCCCTTTCCATGGAAAGTTGGGCCCTCAGTGCCTTTGCTGGAATAATGAAAACCAGAAACTCCTGGCAGGTAATTTTCCACGCCCTTTCTTTTGCCCTTCCACTGGCGTGCGAGGTACGTAGAATCGTTGTTTGGTAAAACGTGCTCCTCCTCCTCTTGCTCTCCTCACGGTCCATCTCATGACGGAGCTTCGATAGTGTTCATATGATTCCATATATGTGAAGCATGTCTGATAATAAGTTAGAAATCGAAACTTCTCATTTACTCAGTATCTTAAGATTAAGTCTAGCAGTTTTATCTCTTTTGTATGTTTTTTTTTATTTTTATGAAATAAAAATGTTTAATTACATCATTTGTCTCCTTTCCTTTCCTTCATTCTCTCCTTCCCATATACTGCCACTCTGTACCGTGGCATATATATATACCATATATATATGGTGAATAAATATGTATATATAATGTTCAATATGTCTATATGTATTATATATGTATATATACTCAGACTTGTATTTATTTAATTAATTTTACATAAATAGATAATTTTGTTTTTACTTTTTAAGACATCATTGATGCTATTTTATTCTCCTCCCTTCCTTTTGTATTAATTTCCCCTCCCTAAATAAAGACCGCTCATTTTTCACATGTCCATATTCAAATTGTTTTTACCCAGGTGTTTCCCTCTCTATTGCACCCCTCCTCCACAGTCCCATTTTACTTTCCTGGCCAGACTGAGCATGCAGAAAATTTGTAACACATCAGCACTTGCCGGAAAGCGTTATTAGTTTCAAGGCATCACGTCAAATAATTATGAGTGCCATTTTATCATTACAACAATTTTTAATTAAATTTGATTTTTGTAGTGAAAGTACTGGTGAGTAAAAGAATTTTACACTGAATGAGTAGTTTTCAGGAGTCAGCAGATTCCATCATTGGTTTTGGAAGTGGTGTGTAGCTTCATGCTCTGTGTCTTATACATTATAAAATACTTTTAAGTAACAATAATATATTTTCTTAACAAGTATCCTAGCTGTAATTTCAAACTTAGCATCATAATACAGTCATCCATTAAATACTATTTTGTGGTCTCTCTATCATTTATTGCTTGGTAGCTTTCTGCTGTCCTAATTAGCTTAAAGAGGAAGGTTGATTTGTCAGTTTTCCTGACGTATTATGGATAACAGAGACATAGGTGTTAAAGTATGTGTATGAATATAAGTACCTAGGGAAGGAAAGTTGAGGTTAAGTTGCATGTTCGTGTCAGCTGTCTGATAGATTATCAGAAAAGTAGTTATATCAAATATATGCTTCTTGAGCAAATGTGAAGATGTGTACCCAGTAATCGACAAATCAACAGAAAAGGGTTCACTCAACCACTTAATGTAAATGAGTAGGTAAAGCACTGTTTGAGTGCAAAAGTTCTGTACTCTACAAATATAGAACTGAGGCCTGGTTCTAGGGAACTGGAGACTGTGTCTTCAACCTCCAGAGGTCAGAGACTTACAGGTGCAGGTGATCTGTCGAGGAGGAGGATTTTTCCTAGGACTTCACCATCAGCTTTCTCAAATTCAAAGCCCATGGTTGAAATCAGCCGTTGACAGCAGCAGGTCCTGGCCAGTCATATAGCTCCCTAGCCTTGGCTGTTGGGACCCTTGGTTCTAAACAGGGCTGTCCTTAAAAGCTTTGCATGTTAGGACCATGAACCCTTCTGGCTTGCAGCTCCATGTAGAGCCTCTGCTGAAAAACACCCTGTGTGTTTGGCTCTTCATCATCTCTTGCCATCTCTACTGTCCTGTGGTATTTAAAGCTCTTCACATCCTCTCTCCTCCCTCTCCCCCCAAAAAAAGTGATCCAAAGAAGGCAAGAAAATACAACTCAGGAGAGGCTTTTATTAAACCTATTGTTGAAAAGTGAACAGAAAGATTCTTCTTGTTTCCTCAAAACATAAAAGGAACACATTAATGCCAGAAAAAGGCATGGCATAGGTAAGTAGATGTGAGGGTTGTAACCCACAGTGATCAAAGGACATCTTCTATTAATCCTAGCTGCATGCAGGCACAAACCTTCCATTTGTCAATCACAGACTTTTCTCTGGGTCTCTAGGGAAGTGTTATGTGTCTCTCCGACCTGGATGAAAATGGCCTCTGCAAATTAGAGAAGAGTGAGGAATCCATCTCTCTGGAACAGCAGTTACAGGTGCTGTCCTCTGCAATTCAGAGATTAGCCATTCCTAGATGCAGAGTCCCAGCTCTGGTGCTTGATGTGAACAGTCTCCTTATGCAGAGATGAAATATGAACAGACTGTAATGTTCCATGAAACCGGAGTGCCTCTTAGTTCTGGAGAATTCTTTGCACGTGGCTGCCAAGCATAACTGGGGACATGGTCTGCTCAATGTTCTACTGCCTGTAGTTTTGTCAGTTGGTCACAAAAAAAAAAAAAAAGAAAGAAAGAACCTTCTTACTTAAAAAGAAAGCCTTAATTAACAACACTGTAGATTTAACAGTATTCAATAGGGTATAAAGGCCCCGAGCCTGTCCCAAACTCTAGACAGAACTAGATTGCTCAGCTCTGCCTCAGTTGTCTTATCAATTACAACTTTTATTTTAATTAGAGTTCAGAAACACAGAGCTTACTGGCCAAGTTTCCTAAATGAAGATACTCTTTCTTTGCAAAAAAAAACATGATAAGTTGGGGTTGGATGGAAGGGAAGGAGGTCCTCCCCTGTTGGGTGGACTTGGAGGGGGCGGGAAAGAAGGAGATGAGGGAGGGAGTGGGAGGGTAGGAGGGAATGGGGGAGGGGGCTACGCCTGGGATTCAAAGTACCCAACCTGTGATTGAGATAAAAATAAATAAATTTAAAAAAAAATGTATACTCTGGACCACAGTGAGTCACTGTACTAAGTTATAAAGGGAGACATTAGAATAAGCTAAATACAGCTTGAAAATTGCCCGATGAATCATTTGAAAAGTTATCAACAAGCAAGGAGGAGGATAACAGTTAATTAATTAGCCAATTAATTAATTCATTAAGCCAGGTAAACATTTTAATTAGAGATAAATTGAGTTTTGAAGGACATATCAATTTCATTGTTGCTAAATAACATTTTATATAATCTAATCAAAACACTGAAGCTACACAATTAAAAATATATTATAGAAATTATTTTACTGAAACTAATAAAGAACTTAATGAAACTATAATTCTACACTTTTAATTAAATTCATGTCCATAAACTAGTTTTTGACCTATTGGGTTCATATTTTATATTTTTCAGTTAGGTAAACTTTTTGGGTTATTTGATGCCAGGATGCAGATTTAGTGTGAGCATATAATATACACATGTACAAATGATATATGTTCTTAATATATATATACAAAAGCTGGGTTAAGTGTCACATGCCTATAATCCCAGCTCTCTGGGAGGCAAAGTGGGCAGAGTTCTGTGAGTTGGAGGCCAGCCTGGTCTGCAAAGACTGTCCAGGAGAGCCAGGACTACACAGAAAATTTTGTAAAGAAGTATTTTTTTGAAATTCTGGCAAACTTCAAAACTATATCAAGTTATTAATTATATTGCAGATAACAAATTGCTTATTTAAATTCCCATGCCTTTTCATTATGTATGCTGCCTTTTTTCTTGGCATCCATAGGAATGGATATCCACTCTGAAACTTTCTTTGTTGCTTCTAGGCTCAGGCACTCAGAATTTACTGAGGTTTTTTTTGAGTCATTGTCCTTACTTCGAATGCACTGAAGTCTCAGAACCATGATTATCACTCAGTTCTAGGAATAAATACTTAGATTTTTTTAACTTATTTAAGTTTTTGTTTTTATCTAGCAGTCAATAATTTTGGAATATAAGAGCATGGGAAATTAAAATACTACATGATTAAAGGTCCAATAATTGAGTTAAAAAATCCTGAAATAGCAGATTATAGACAAGGCAGCTTAAAACTATGTTTTTCTAAAAATAATTTTTCATACAATGTATTCTGATAATTGTTTCCCTTCCCTGATCTCTTCCCACATCTTCTTCGCATACTTCCTATCCAACACTACATTTTCTTTCTTTCTTTATAAAGTGAGTAGCCTGCAAATTTCACGATTTTCTTGTTTTTTATCACTGAGTAGTATTCCATTGTGTAGGCGTACCATGATTTTTGTATCCATTCCTCAACTGAAGGGCGTCTGGGCTGTTTCCAGCTTCTGGCTATTACAAATAAAGCTGCCACAAATATGGTTGAGCATGTCCTTGTTGTATACTTGAGCATCTTTTGAATATATGCCCTAGGAGTGATATAGCTGGATTTTGAGGAAGCACTATTCCTAATTTTCTGAGAAAGCATCAGATTGACTTCCAAAGTGGTTGTACAAGTTTACATTCCCACCAGTAATGGAGGAGAGTTCCCCTTTTCTACATCCTCTCCAGCATGTGTTGTCACTTGAGTTATTCATTTTAGCCATTCTGAGGGTATAAGGTGAAATCTCAGGGTCGTTTTGATTTGCATTTCCCTGATGTCTAAGAACATTGAACATTTCTTTAAGTGTTTCTCTGCCATTCTATATTCCTCTATTGAGAATTCTCTGTTTACCTCTGTACCCCATTTTTTAAAGGCTATGGAAAGGTGACTAGGTTGCTACTCAAAACTGCTCATCACCTCTCCATTTATTTATTTTTTATTAATTACACTTTATTCAATTTGTATCCCCTCATATACCCCTCTCTCATCTCCTCCCAATCCCACTTCCCTCCCCCTTCTTCATGTGTGCTCTTCCCCAAGTCTACTGAGAGGGGAGGCCTTCCTCTCTTTCTGTTTGATCCTAGTCTTTCAGATCTCATTAGGAGTGGCTGCATTGTCTTCCTCTGTGGCCTGGTAAGGCTGCTCCCCCATCAGGGTGAGGTGATCAAAGAGCAGGCCACTCAGTTTCTGTTGGAGGCAGTCCCTGTACCCCATTTTTAATTGGGTTAAATTATTTGTTGCTGTTAAACTTCTTGAGTTCTTGTATATACTGGATGATACAGGGTTGGTGAAGATCCTTTCCCAATCTGTAGGCAGTCATTTTGCTTTGATGATAGTGTCCTTTGCTTTACAGAAGCTTTTCAGTTTCATGAGGTCCCATTTATTGGTTGTTGATCTTAGAGCCTGTGCTGTTGGTGTTCTATTCAGAAAGTTGTCTCCTGTGCCAATTAGTTCCAGGCTCTTTCCCACTTTTTCTTCTAACAGCTTTAGTGTGTCTGGTTTTATGTTAAGGTCTTTGATCCGAAAGAAGAACCCTCCTCCATTGCTTGTGGGAATGCAAACTTGTACAACCACTCTGGAAATCAATTTGGCGCTTTCTTAGACAATTAGGAATAGTGATTCTTCAAGACCCAGCTATGCCACTCTTAGGCATATATCCAAAAGATACTCGAGTATACAACAAGGACATTTGCTCAACTATGTTCATAGCTGCTTTATTTGTAATAGGCAGAACCTGGAAACAACCCAGATGTCCCTCAGTTGAGGAATGGATACAGAAATTATGGTACTTTTACACAATGGAATACTACTCAGCAATTAAAAATGAGGAAATCATGAAATGTGCAGGCAAATGGTGGGACCTGGAAATGATCATCCTCAGTGAGGTATCCCAAAAGCAGAAAGAAACATATGGTATATATTCACTTATATAGACCT
>CM053747.1:8917488-8936139 GCA_028658305.1 Pachyuromys duprasi
GAGTGGAGTGTTGAAGTCTCCCACTATTAGGGTGTTGGGATCAATCTGTGATTTCAGCTTTAATGTTTCTTTTACAAATGTGGGTGGTCTTGTATTTGGGGCATAGATGTTCAAAATTGTGATGTCCTCCTCTTGGAATTGTCCTTTGATGAGAGGGAAGTTCCCCTCCTCATCTTTCTTGATTAGTTTTGGTTGAAAGTCTATTTTATTAGATGCTAGGATCACTACCCTAGCTTGTTTTCTGGGTCCATTTGCTCTAAACTCATTTTTCCAGCCCTTTACTCTGAGGTAGTGTTTATCTTTGTTGCATAGGTGTGTTTCTTGGATACAGAAGAATGTTGGTGCCTGTTTCTACAACCATTTTGTTAGTCTGTGTCTCTTTTATGGAGAGTTGAGTCCATTGATGTTGATAGATAATATTGACCAATTAGTGTTATTTCCTTTTATTGTGGAGTTGGTGGTCTTACTATGATTCATTGCTTTTTTTTTTCCTTTTTTTGGGAAGTTATCTGAATTCTCTATTTTCTTTATTGTTGTTGTTTTCATTGGATTGGAGTTTTCCTTCTAGTATCTTCTGTAGGGCTGGGTTGTTGTTCAGATATTGCTTAAATTTTGTTTTGTCATGGAATATTTTGTTTTCTCCATCTATGTTGATTGAAAGCTTTGCTAGGCATAGTAGTCTGGGTTGTCATCTGTGTTCCCTTAAAGACTGCATGACTTCTGCCCAGGCCCTTCTGGATTTTATAGGTTCTGATAAGAAGTCTAGTGTGATTCTGAGCATTCTAGCTTCATATGTTACTTGACTTTTTTCCCTTGTTGCCTTTAATATTTTTTCTTTGTTTTGTAGGTTTAGTGTTTTGACTATGATGTGACAAGAGGTATTTCTTTTCTGGTCTAGTCTATTTGGTGTTCTGTAGGCTTCTTGTATGTTTATGGACATTTCTTTTGTTAAGTTGGGAACATTTTCTTCTGTGATTTTCTTAAAAATATTTTCTGGTCCTTGGAGCCTGGAGTCTTCTTTTTCATCCATTCCTATTATTCTTAGGTTTTGTCTTTTCATGGCATTCTAGATTTCTTGGATGTTTTGTGTTTGGGACTTTTCTATTTTATTTTTTCTTTGAGTGAGGAATCAATTTCAGCAAGTTTATCTATAGCTCCAGAGATTCTCTCTTGTGTTCTATTGGTGATGCTTATCTTTGTGGTTCCTGATCTTTCTCTAAATTCTCCAGTTCCAGGTTTTTATGTGTTTGTGTTTTCTTTATAGATTCGAATTTTGTTTTCATGCTTTGTACCATTTCCCTCATCTGACTGAATGTGGCTCATTTTTTTTTTTGTTGTTTGCTTCCTCACTGTATGTCTTCAATTGTTCCTCTACTTGGGTAGTAATATTCTTCTGTATTCCTTTGAGGGCCTTGTTCATTTCCTGTTTTTGTTCATCTCATAACTGCATAAACATAGCTCTAATATTATTTTCCTATGTCTCTGCTGAATTAAAATATCCATTGCTTTTGGGTGTTTTTGGTGGTGCCATGGTGTCCTGATTTTTGTTGGGTGAGTTCTTACGTCGACCTCTGGGCATTTGTTTATATATACTCAAGGAGCTGATTGTTTCTTGAAGCTGAATTTCAGACTGGAACTGTCAGTCTCTGGTGTCTGGAGTATTCTTCAAGAAGATCAGGGAGTTCTTGTGGTTTGATAGTATGTGTTGTTGCCTCAGTTGTCCCTGTGGGAGGAAAGGCCACTGGTGCAGTTTTGTTGTTGGGGAGGGGGAGTGTGTGTGTGTGTGTGTGTGTGTGTGTGTGCATTGTTGATATGTACATCCATAGATACAACCATCACTGTAACCTTTGTGATAAAATTACAGAGATTTCACCATCCATACAGAGGTCTTTGTGATCTTTTGAAATGTCTTTCAATCTTCAACTACTCTGGCTCCAGTCAACAAATTCCTAATGATGAGTTGGGCTCTAAAGTCCTGGTTTTACAGTGCATACCGCAAACACTTTCCGAAGGCATCGCATCTTCTGATCTAGCTTCATAATTTTGAAATTCATCAATATAGTTTCATCTCCCTACATTTTGTTGTTTTTCATTGCTGAGTAGATTCTGCAGAGTGTAAATAGAAATTCTTATTTCTGAGCACCTGGCACCAGCATTATTCTTACTCTTGGGAGTAAGCACTCAGTAAGTCACTTGTGAAGATGTACCTTTGCAAACACTTGAGAGCCTGGGAACATGACGTACCTTTATGTACTAGAACCTCTTGCCGAGCTTGAATTTTTGATGACATAATTTCTTTTCACACCTTGGGCAACCATTCTTATCAACAATATTTTTAAGTTTAGTCAGTAATTAGATATGATTTTAACTTGTTATTCATTGGTATTAATCATTACTTAACAGTTGTTAATTGGTCACTATACTTACTCATCCATGTGCTTAATAGATGAAGTGATATTTAGGTTTATTATTGCTTACTTTGCTTACTGTATGATTTCAACAAACTATATTTCAAGAAAACATTCAGTTTTATTTCAGGTGTCTAGTTTATTGGCATGAACTTGTTTATAACTTTCAGTCTACCATTGTAATTTATTTGATTTCTCAGAATTATGGTTTATGAGCTCTTTTGTTTCTGAAATTCTAGCATGTGTTTTCTCTTTTATTTTATAAACTAGAAGTTTCCTAACAATAGGAACTCATAAAAATATCAAAATATCTCTGCGTAGTTTCTGTTATCTTATTTTAAATCATGTTTAAATTATATTATAAAATTTTAGTATTTAATTACTCCCATTATTTGTGTTTATTCTCCCTTTCTTTTCTAGCTTAAGATTTAAAGCTGAGGTTTGACATTAGACTAGCTTTGTTCCCTAATATAAATATTTAAAACTGTAATGTTCTCTCCTGATACTGAGTTTGTGTTTTATATGTTATACATATACTTTAGCATTAAATTATTTTTCAATGTCCCTTGTGACTTCATCTTTGACTCATGAATTATTTAAATATGTTTTCTGTAACTTACATTTTTAAAGCAGATTAACAATTATGATTTCCTTTTTTATTTGATATGCACAATTGTTCATGCATTCTGACTTTTTATAGCATGACACATATCCTTCCTCAGTGCCAATAACAGCTACACAGGATAAAAGGGGGTATTAATTTATCCTGGATGAAGTTTCATTTATAGGTCACTGAGGTCAAGAAAATTGATTCTGTTTATCTTGTTCTTAGGATGACACAGACAAGAAACTTAAACATACGGCATTCCCTTTTCACAGGTCAGCATGCTGGGAAGGCTGGGAATATGGTATCAGAATTGTTGGTCTGCTGAAAGTGGTAAAAGTCCTTTGAAGTTTTCCATCTTCTCTTTGTATCTCTACAGGGAGCTACAAAGCATGGAGCATGGGTAAAATTCCCTCATTATTTGTTTTGGAGTAGTAATTCCATCATGGACACCCTACCCTCATGAGATCCTGTAAATACAACTGCATACTAAATAATCCATATGCATATCCTGTCAAATAGGAGATTTTGTATTTTAAACATAAAATATGGTAGAGAATACAGATGTTCAATTTATTAAAAATATAAAATCATAACTCCGTACTGTAATTCTGTTACAAAACAATTTTTACTTCTAATTCCTTCAATAGCATTGTACATTGTTCTTTGAATTTCACTTATTAGTGAAGTCAGTTTTGATCTTTCCAATGAATGAATCAGGTTCATTATTGAGAAATGTCTCTCTAGTTTTGGAAATTTTTCTTTGTCAGGAAGAAAATTCTTAATCTTATATTAAAATATCCCAGCATGGATTTTTGATTTCGGTTAGAATTTGTTGAGCTTGAAGCCCACATGTCCACCCTTATAGCAAGAGACAATGAGCAGATATGCATGATAATCTACCATTCTGAAATCTGAAGGTCAGAAAAATCTGAAGCCAGAGTGAACAGTAGCTTATACATATATGAACTTGCATAATACGATGATGTTGTGTGACTTTTTATGGAGTAAGTGAACAAACATTGATTTACCTCAGATAGGACAGTAATGACAGAAAAAGAAAGAGTTCCACTCAGGTCTAGTGTAGTGAACTTACAGAAGTTACTCACAGGAATGCATAATGATAAAAGGCAGTAAGCAGATGAGAAGCCCACCCCAGGGTTGACTCTCAAATGCTAAGTTTCTGGTGCCCCTACATGTCTAGCAGACAGCTCCAAGTTTAGAGAGTCTCCTCTCCCTAAAAATCATTACTGCTTATTAGACTGGAGTAGAGTGGGGGCCTTGCAAATCCTGTAAAATTTGACTGTTTCTTAAGTCCTGTATATTTTGTTTACTTCCTCGGTCTTAAAAATAATTCTTTAAGAAGAAAATGTTTTCATTTGAAAAAGCTGCATAACAAATAGGGTTGTCTTTACAATTTATTTTATTAATCTCTTGATTTAGTGTCCTACATTCTGGGATTCCAGGCACGTAGCATTTTGCCCTCTGAATTCATGGCAATGTTTTCCGGATAGTTTGCTTGGAGAGCTTGAGGCCAGAACTACACTATCATGAAATTGAGAAGCTCCAAAGAAACAGTAGTTTCCAGACAACAGCTCCAATTCATATATGAGTTAGCAGAGAATAAACAAGGGATGCACCTATTCAAGCTGACAATATGCCAACGTGAAGAAGAGAGAGTAGGTCCTAAGTCCTACTGGTAGCCAAGAAGGTATTGGTAATTGATATCTGTTGGTAGAGAGAAAAATCAGTTTTCTCTAATGGAGAGATGCTGAGTATATTAAAAACACTCCATGTTAGGCCTCATGCCCTGGAGTAGTTGGCCCATACGAAAATGACTTTATGGCTTTGTTTGTTTGTTTTGTTGTTGTTTTCATCTGCTTTGTGTGTTTGTTTGTTTTTGTTTGTATGTGTGTGAGGGAGAGAGAGAGAAAGCACCTGTACTCATGTTTTGGTGTATTTTTATTTTATTTGGGGGGAAGACAGCAAGAACATGAAGTTGATGCAGAGATGGGGATATCTGAGAGGAATTGGTGACAGGAAATAATATAATAAAAACATATGAAAAATATTTAAAATGTAAAAACTACAAAAAAATGGGTAACATATATTTGTTAGCATATGTAATGTGCGCTTATGATTCTAACGCCCAGAAATCAATTCTTTCTTCCAGGCAAATTGTTGACAGTGTAGGGACTATCATTGCTGAGTCCTTAAAAGATGAGAACCCCAGAATGACTGTAATTAATGACAACAGCATGGGACTGAAATGAAACATCTCCTCTCATTCTTTTTATGCTGTTTCTTTCATTAATTTAGAGAAAATACTTACCGGCATGTCTACTGTATCTCAGACACTATCAGATTTGAATTTTAAACATTTCAGTTGTAACGTTATGTGTTTAATCTCTTTGCAAAAACATAAAAAAGACTTGTAATGTACTAGCAGTCCTGGCAACTCCTCTCGTTATGGAAAATCCAGTCTCTTTCCTGATTCACACCCAGGAAACAGACACCACTACATTGAACTAATTTGTTACATTCATTTGCCATTTCTTTTTGACAGAGGACAATCTGAACAACTAAAACTAAGCCAGCCAGGTTTATGGCCAATTAAAAGCATTTGTGTTAATAGCATCTTAGAGGAATGCCTTATTCTGGAATGAACGTCTCAATTATTTTGTTTGGTTTCACAGAACTGTCTTTGTTCATATTTTATCAAACTGCTTCTTTCTCCAAAATGAAATTGAGAAGACTTCTGCCTCAGTCATCATAGTGCCAGAATTGCTCTCAACTAGAAAACCAAATTAAATAACTGAACTAACTGCATCAGATACTGAACATCACAACAGCTAAAGCAGGTTTGTGATCCCCGAGGGAAGTAAACAAATGAGATACATGCTATTACTGTCCACAGTCATTTCCTAGAGGCAGTTTGGAGTCACAGAGCAAGAAAGGATAGTCTTTCTGTTTCAGTGGATAAGGGGAGATCGCCAGATGCCAAGAGAGCTAAACAGCTCAATTTTGATATGAGCACTGAAGTGAAGAAACACAGCTTTCACAGAGAGCTTCGGAGATCTTTGAGGAGGGCAGGATATTCCTTTTTAGGTGTTATCTGCATGATCTGAGATGTGTGAGATGAAACTCCTTAGTTTGAGAAAGTAAAACAGAAGACCAGAAACATTTCAGATCCTCCCAGTAGCTAATGCAGCACCAGGAATATTTAATGTGTCCTTCCTCCCACCTTCCAGAATTGAAAAAACATCATTGTACTGTGTCAGGGGAGTGAAGACTTGAAAAAGAGATGGGGAAATTCATAACTGTTAGGTGATAAGATGACTCAGCTGTTAAAGGTACTTGGCAGCAAGACTGATGATCTGAGTTCTATCTGGGAATACACATGGTTGAAAAAGAAAAACAACTCCTAATGATTATTCTGCCATCTCTACACACATTGTGGCATCCATTCACATGCACACACAAAAAAACATACACACATGTCTGATTAATTAACATAATCAATTAACAGAATATCATATGCAAAAACCAATTAGCAGAAAATGACTACATGCTGTTCCCAACCTGGGCTTCACAGAGCAAAGAAAAATATGCACAAGCAAAGCCCATGATAACCTGTCATAAGAGAAGGCAATACTTCAGTGGCCTTGCTAGAGTCATGAAACTGGTGGCCCAGCATCTTTGAGCCATTCTCTTTGCTCAGCTTACCAATCCACTTCCAGTCTTCAGGATGCTCTCCCTTAATAGGTAGCCTGTAGTTCTATGTCCATCCATGTGTCCATGATCCAACACTGCCTGGAAACTTTATCAGGTGTTGTGGGGCCTTCAACAATTTGTGATTATATTCTCCACAGTGTTCATATCTTGCTATGGTGTTAAATTCACTCTGTAATAAATGATGCTTCATCTCTATTCTCACAAAACAAACGTCAATTTGAGCAAACTGCAACCCATTTATGAATGAGTGAGATTAAGTCAACAAGCATTAAATGCTACCTTTAGACTCAGGTCCCAGGAATGGAACATTGATACTCCCAGGACTCACTCAGAATATAGAATGTGAAATCCGTAGCCCTTATTACAGAAGGAAATTTTAGAGAATAGAATAGACATATATGATTTCCGAAAATGTAACATGTAATTCGACAAAGAGTTTAATATGTCTCAGTGTTTATTTTATTTTATGGGTAAATGCTTAGGAATAGTAAAAGAATAAAATTCATGAGCAAATTATAGGTGATAAAATAAAGATTAGTTTAAGTGGAGGAAAGTAAGAAGGGCTAGGTTATAACAACACAGAAATAGAAAACAAATAATAAGGTTGTTGATATAAACCTAATTAACTCTATTCAAGATAACATTTCTAATGATTAATCATTATCTTTACCAGATCCCAGAGCCCCTAAACCAAACTAAGAAAATATTTTTCAGAATAGGTGAATAAAGCAACTGATTCAAGGCATATCTCAACATAAAAGTAAATGTTTATGGGTCGGGGATATGGTCAGTGGGTAAATTGCTCAGTGATAAAATCTTAGCATACAGTGAGAAGCAGAAAGAGACACCTGGGTAGCCAATATAGGAGCATGATCAAATTGGGGTCACTTATAATCCCCTGAGACAGGGGAACTTCGGAGCATTCAGGCTAGTTGATCTAGCCAGCATTGGCAAGTTCTGAATTTAGAAAGCTACTTCAACAAATAGAGTGAGGGCTGAATAAGCCCAGTGTTAACTTTGGGCTTACACACACATGCACACGCCTAACCCAAAACATATACACGTCAGCATCTGTGAACCTATATACAATTTTAATGCACACCACACAATATGAAATATAATAAAAATAAATATAGCAACAATAATAAAAAAGGCGAGTACCAACTTAATAGTGAGGGTACCATGGGAAAGGTTTGAAGGAGGGTAGCTGATAGGAGCTAGAAAGAAGAAAGGAAGAAGGGAAAATGATATAATTCTATTTCAAGTAAAGCAAATTAAAAGCAAAGTAGTAAATCTTTAAGCCATTAAAAGATCTATACTATACAAATAGGAATAAAAGAATATTGAAGAATAGCTGCATCAAGAGGAACCAAAAGAGACACAAAGGCAGGGATTGCAGATGAAGGAAAACCAACCATACTAGGAAAAGCATCTGCCAAACTATCATTTGAGGTCATTTTCATTACCTTATAATTACAATTTCACATAACTCCAATGAAACACAAATAACAAAATCCCAGCCACGTACAGCAGTTGTTAGCACGTGACAATTAAGAAACTTGTATTTCCACATCTTGGCCTCATGTTCTAACACACATCAAAAGTGGCAGAGCAATCCCACACTCTGCTGTGTATTTATAACATACTTCTAAGACAACAGAGCAAGCGATATTGGATAGAAAACCAAGGATATCGAAACAGCAAAATTAATCCACTTGACCAAGTTGGCACATATTCACATTCTTTGTTGTGAAACCAAACACTATCTTCTATATGAACAAAGAACATTTATAAAAATTACATTACTTTCTTCTTGTTCTTGTGACTAAATACGTGGCAGAAAGCAAGTTCAGAAAGGAAGGTTTGGCTTTGAATGTATTCTATCACGGCAGACGAGGCATGGCAGCAGAAGAGATGGTACCGGTCACTTGGTACCTGCAATCAGGAAGCAGAGATGGACAGGAAGCAGAGCCTGCTTAACAAACCTCTAACCTTTCACCTGTGACTCACTTCCACTAACAGGTTAATTCTGCTTGAATGTTCTATCTTCTTCCAAAAGAACTCTGTAATTGGGGACAAGGAAAGTCAGACATTATGGTCTAGTAACCAGTACCACACTCCTGTGAAACAAACAAGTCACATTTGTGGGTGCGGTGAAAGTGGGTGCAATGAAGCCGGACTAGAGAGTAGATTTCACGTCACCGGTGGCCTTCCATGCCAGCTTTCTGGGCAGTCGAGCTGCCACATGCCGGGCGTGAGCAGCCACTGAAGTCTTAAGCTAGGCAGTGACAGTGTGCAGGTTGGAACTTTGAAGGACACCGATGAGCAGATTGTGTCGGGACAAGGTGGGAGTGGTAAGGATGCTTCTAGGATACAACGACCGGGTGGTGAGTCGGGGTAGTGTTAGAGAACTGAAGACGAAGGGACGTGTCAAGGACAGTTTTAGGAAGCAGGTGCAGCATGATTTGGGGATTTTATGAGTGTAGAAAGCAAAGTAAATGAGAAGAATCTCAACATTTTGGTGGTCCTGGGGAGCGGGTGATGCGTGGGAGTGCGGCCCTCTGGCCCACAGACAGACAGGTGTGTGGTGAGTAGAATCTTAACTTCACCATAGCTTCATAATAACTTTCTTTTGTGTGGTAACTACTCCCTTATCATTCATTATGTCTCGCCCGACCCCTTGATGTGCTTGGTGTCTTGTTCTTGAATATCCTAAGTCAAGGAATAACTTTGCTTTCTCTCCTTTAGGGAGTTTCTGCGTTTGGCAAGCCCTTTGAATTGTGGTGCCTGGGACAAAAAGCTGCTGAAACAATAGAGGGTTCACAAACCAAGTTCACTGAGTTAGAGGTTTGTTAAGCATGTGGGAGACACTTCACACTCAGATCACAACAGTGGCTACCTAGTAAATGTGTGCTTACAAAATATGTTCTTACAAATTTTCAGATCCCACATTCTTGGGTATCTAATTCAAAATAGATAATATTCACAGATCATAGCAAGTTATTTCCCTTCAGATTATTGAATTGGCTGTGCACAAGCTCACAGCTCAGTGTAGAAACATAGTGGACATATTTGGGCCAAAATAACAGTAGAAGTATACCAGCTTTTTCAAGGATGGTACCTGCCAAGCAGCCAGTACCTCCTGCAGATGCCAACTGAGAACTCACAGGGAAAAAGAAATAAAAACTAACTCTATGAGGATTCTGAAACAACACCTGGAGACGTTTAGGAATATCAGAAATGTTAGTTGCCTGAGAACATTTTTTTCTGAATGCTATACAAAGAAAAACATTAAAAATTAAAATAATTTGAGGAAATCCCCCAAATAGCCATGTTTATTTATGACAAACATCTGTGTGACTCAAATTGTAACTATAAGAGCCTCATGTATGTTTTACATATACATAAATACAACGCTTAGGACAATGGTCACATGAAAGACAGGAGAGAAAGCTCAACAGAAGTGTGCTTTATTTTAGGTGAGTAAACTATCAAGTTCTAGGGGAGTGTTAAACTTGTTATTATACAATATTATTATCAGGTAATCATAAAAACTTACAGAAAATACTGATTAATGATAGTGCAATGAGACTGGAACTGCTCTTAGAATTATCAAACTTTTCAGAATTCAGAGCTCATAGCGTGTTTCTCATTGGCAATCCAAAAGTGGTCGAGAAAGGAAAGATAAGGAAATGTAAAATAGAAGTACAGTCAGAAGTAAAAAATAAAACAAGTCTATTGAAGAGTTGACCTTTAGCTTGTTTTCTTAATTGCTAATTGTATAAAATCACCTACTAAAATGAAGATTTTATAAATGATGATGAAAACAACAGGTTTCCTTTTTATGTAAAAAAGATAACATTTTAAACAAAGTGCCAGTTGCAAAAAAATGTATAGATGCAAAGTACTCTGTAGAGGAAGTGTATAGACAAGATTCGCTTTGTTAATATTTGGGTACTAGATTTCAAATCAAAGACAATTAGTCATTTAGTAAAGATTGATAGATATGTTACTAATGTTTAAAGAGTAACAGTATTAGAAAAACACAATTATAATAGAAATTCTTATAATAATTGAAAATTAAAATAAATGAAGAAAGTTTAAAAATAGATATGGATAATTTAATTCCCATGAAAAGAAATTTAATACATCCTCTCACTAAGAGAAAACACGGAAAAATCAATAAATCCGGTGAGAATCCTAACAGGACTAACTGTAGTTTTAGACTAATTGGTATTTTTAGAGCATTCGTTTCAACATTCACAAAAAACTCTTCCAAACACACCTAGAGAACAGATAGTACAGACCAGGAAATAATTTTTCATGAATTCTTAGAGTTAAAATTACCTACAACATATTTTCTTAACACGAAACAACTTCAGAGCAAATGCAATAACAAAGTAAAGGAAACCACAAATACTTGCTACTAAACAGTGCTTTGAGGTGTTTTTTTTTTCATTTCTTTTCTAATTTTTATTTTTTTACAATTTATTCATTAAATATCCCAACTGAAGCCCACTCCCTCAATTCTCCCCAGTCCCATCCTCCCTCCCACATCCCCCTTATTATCTTCCCCTACTCTACAGACAGGGAGTTTTCCACCATTGTCATGGGCTCATAGCTTGTTAAGTCTCAGGACTGCCTGTATCTTCTTCTTCCTTGGCCTAGAAAGGCCTTATCACTAGGGATAAGTGATTAAAGAGCAGGCAACTGAGTTCCTTGATAGAGGCAGCCCCTGCTCCCCTCACTCAGAGATCCACATCCAGACTGAGCTGCCAATAGGCCACATTGGAACAGAGGTCCATGAATGGTCCTCTGTTGGTACATCAGTCTCTGCAGGACCCCTGGGCTCAGATCTTTAGCATTATTGGTCTCCTTCTGGGGATTCTGTCCCCTCCATGCCCCTCTATCTTCATTCTCCTCTTATTTTGTAAGACTCCCTATGCTTTGCCCAAAGTATGGCCATGAATCTCAGCATCTGATTTGATCCCCTGTTGGGTAGAGCCTTTTAGAGAATCCTATATAGTAGGCTCCCATTCTGTTTCCTCCCTTCCACTGCTCCTTTTGTCTATCCTGTTTGCATTCTGAATGATATTTAAGCATCTTCCCTAGGGTCCTCCTTAGTGTTTAGCTTCTTCAGGTCTATGAAAGGCCATTCTATAGTGTACAGCTAATACTGCTTACAAGTGAGTGTATACAAATCCTGTCTTTCTGTTTCTGGGTTACCCCACTCAGAATGATATTTCTTAGTTCAATTCATTAGCCTGCAAATTTCATGATTTTCTTGTTTTTAATAGCTGAGTAGTATTCCATTGTGTAGATGTAGCATAATTTCTGTATCCATTCCTCCATTGAGGGACATCTAGGTTGTATTCACATTCTGGCTAGTACAAATAAAGCTGCTATGAACATAGTTTTAGCAAATGTCCTTATTGAATGGTGGAGCATGTTTTGGATATGCCCAGGAGTGGTATAATTGAATCTTGAGGTAGTGCTTTTCCTAATTATCTGAGAAAGCACCAGATTGATTTCCAAAGTGGCTGTACAAGTTTGCATTCCCACCAGCAATGGAGGAGGATTCCCCTTTCTCCACATCCTTTCCAGCATGTATAGTCACATGAGTTTTTTATCTTAGCCATTCTGATCAGTATAAGATGGAATCTCAGAGTTGTTTTGATTTGGATTTCTCTGATGATTAAAGATGATATTCTTCTGAAGGTATATCTATCCCTGATCTCAAGTTGCACTATAGAGCAACAGTAATAAAAACTGCACAGTACTGACATAGAAACAGGCTGATGGATAAATAGAATCAAATAGAAGACCCAGAAATAAACTGAACCATCTATGGACACTGATTTTTTACAAAGAAGCTAAAACCACACAAGAGAGAAAAGATAGCTTCTTTAACAAATGGTGCTGGTCTAATGGATGCCCACAAGTAGAAAAATGTAAATAGACCCATATCTATCACCCTGCACAAAACTAAAATCCAAGTGGATCAAAGACCTCAACATAAAAATAGATACACTAAATCTGTTGGAAGAAAAATTGGGGAAGAGCCTCAAACTCATAATTGCCATAGGAGACAACTTCCTGAATAGAGCACCAACAGCTCAGGCTCTAAGATCAACAACCAATAAATGGGACCTCATGAAACTGAAAAGCTTCTGTAAAACAAAGAACAACAGAACAAAACGGCAGCCTACAGACTGGAAAAGGATCTTCACCAACCCTATATCTGTCAGAGGGCTAATATCCAGAATATATAAAGAACTGAAGAAATGAGACACCAACAAACCAAAAAATTCAATTTAAAAATGTGGTACAAAGCTAAGCAGAGAATTCTCAACAGAAGAATATCAAATGGCAGAGAAACACTTAAGAAATGCTCTGGGGTGTTTTTCATGGTAAGTTTGGCTATTGTGTTGGACATGTACCTCAGTCAGGCATTACAAAGCTACTATCAGTTTTAGTTCAAATCTTATGCTACTTTCAGTTTGTGTGATAGCAATTGAATAGAGCTTTGTTTTATGAGGAAATATACCAGACCCTGTATGATCTAGAGTTTCAGCTTAGAATGATGAAGCAGTTGATCTAAAACTCTGACCTTCAGATGTGAGTAACCCAAGACTTCATTATAGTGAGAGCTTTGAACGTGGCCTCTCAGTTTGTGAGTGTAATTCAGGCTTTAGGTTTAGACATGATGAGTTTAGGATCTTTTAAATAACTGACCAGTGATAAAAACAAAAAAAATGTTTGAAATTTTTTCCCAAAAATGTTGTAAGTAAGCCATGAACAGAGAGTGTAATGATAGAAGGTAGAAAGTGATCTGGAATCTCATCAAAATATGTTTATTATGCTGTATTCAACACACTAATTTACAGTGGCTTTCTGTATGTTATCATAGCAAAGTCATTTCTTCTTTAAAATCATGTGCCTATTTCTTTTGTTGGAGCAATGGTCTCAGAGAGATGACAATTAGCATTGTTCAGGCCAGGATCCCTGAACCATATTCCCTGTTCAGCATATAAGAATAGGCTAAATAACTATTTCTCTGTCTAATATCTGTGTATGTATACATATATGCATGTATGTATTCATATATGTATCTATCATGTAATATATTGTTATCTACCATCTATTATTTATCATCTGTCATCTATTTATCTATTGTTTATTGACCTATCACTGACCTATCCATTTCCTATTTACTATCTCTGTCACCTATGTATCTCTCATTTCTCATCTATCTATCTATCTATCTATCTATCTATCTATCTATTTATCTATCTATCTATCTATCTCACCTATCATCTATCATTTATCATACCTATCATCTATCTATTTATCTATCTATCTGTCTGTCTATCTCTATATATCATCTATCTATCTTTCTATCTCACCTATCATCTGTCTATCTACCTACCTACCTGCCTACATATCATTTATCTGTTCTGTTAATATCGTTGTATAGGAGAACCCAGGTTGATTAAAGGTAGTTTATATATCCATCTACAACAGTACTGTAGTATGTACATAGTCCTTGCACATGTTTATGCACTGAGCCAATGTATTAATCTACAACTCCTAAATGCAGAGACGGTGGTGTTTAGAATAAGAATTGTTCCCATAGGCTAATATGTTTCAGTGCTTAGTCATCGGGGAGTTGGTAGTATTTAGAAGGATTAGGAAGTTTGGCCTTGTTCTAATAGGTGTGGTCTTTTTGGAAATACTGTGTAGCTGTAGGTAGAATTTGAGGTTTCAAAAGCCCAAACCAGGACATTAGCCACTCTCTTTTCCTGCTGCTTGTAGATCTGGATGTAGAACTCTCAGCTACTTGTCCAGCACTATGCCTGTCTGCCGGCCACCATGTACCACACCATGATGACAATGGACTAAACCTATGAAACTGTATGACATCTAATTAAAAGCTGCTTGTTATGAATTTCCTCAGTTGTGGGGTATCTTCACAGCAATAACACTGACAGAGGGAGAGACCATGTGTTATGAAGAAAGACTATAGCCCGTGTCTCACATGTGAAGATACCATCCATGGAATATCAACTAATTTAAATGGAGAAAACTCATCAATGATTCTTTGTAAACAACTTTGTTAACAGGAAGAAACAACATAGTTACCACAGGTATGAACATACTAACTTGATGTATTGCTGTTTTAATCTGGAAATCTCCAGCGATTTTCTCCTCCCTGGTTCTGTCTTGTTTTTAATAGGATTCATTTCATTTTTGGTGACACAATGCTGTTTCAGCAAGAGGCAATCACTTATCAGACAAATTAAATTTCTACTCATTTTCTGTATAATGACTCAAAAGCATAAGCATGTGTGCTTTGGGATTCTGGGGTATTTTATTACAAATCAGTGGGAAAAACACCTTTTATCTGTCTATGCAATACATTTTGTTGAA
This sequence comes from Pachyuromys duprasi, assembly GCA_028658305.1. Classification (NCBI taxonomy): domain Eukaryota; kingdom Metazoa; phylum Chordata; class Mammalia; order Rodentia; family Muridae; genus Pachyuromys; species Pachyuromys duprasi. The sequence goes on from CM053747.1 coordinate 8,932,666, forward strand.
TACTAAAATATTTAAATGATCATAGGATTCATTTCAGCTCTAAAACACTTAAGGGTATATTAGGAATAAACAAATGTCTCTCATTTCAGTTATCAGTTACATATTGAATTTTCCTTTCCATCAAGAGAAAAGCAAATTCTTTAAATTATTTCAACTTCGATTTCCTCTGCCTCTGCTGATGATTACTGCAGCAAGTTGAACACTGTGTCACATACTGTTTGGCAATTTCTTTGTATAACACTATATAAAATAGTTGCCTCAATTATAATACATAAAGAAAACAAGCACAGGATTGTTTCATGATAGGTTTTTAGAGGGAACTGTTGACTAAAATCCACAAATTAGCACCCACGATACTGTGGGACTATTTTAAGTCAAGAAAGAGATACATTCTCACAGATATTTCAGATGGAGTGTTCTTGCTCTTGGGATATATGATATTAGAATTCAAAAATGAAACTTCTTGATATCATGACAGGAGCACAGTTGAGTGTGAAGCAGCTGTGATATGTTCTAGTTTCTTTCATTTTTGTTCAGTGGACTGCACTGGGAAACATAAGAGAGCTACAATGGAAGAGGCAGTGTATTAAAGCAGAAATATAAGATCTTAGAGGTATACCAGTACAGGCCAGTGGCCTGGCTTAAAGACAGCAAAGAATGTAAGAGGCAGAAGCTTTGCAGCTTTAGACATGTCATTTACATAGTGTTTTCTGCTCCCATGTTCCTATATGGCAGTATTTTACTGTCATGCTTTTGCTCTTGAATGTAGCCCAGGTAGACTTTTTCAGGTACCTAGTTCCCTGTCCTTCTGCCTCAGTGTGATATTGGGAGATCTATAGATCCCCTATTTCTCTCTTTATCTAAACTTGCTCATATATAAAGAAATGTTCCCAGCCTGTTTAAAGTTACTTTTCCTCCAGGAAAATTTGAGCCTTTGCCAACATCAGCGATTTTCTGGTCGTCTTATTTTGTGTTCTTTCTCTTTCTGCCCATCCTGGTTTCATAATGGAATAGCCACATTCTAAATTTTATATGGTTGGGTTTAACTCAAATGTCACCCAACTAACCTAGTGATAGGGAAATATTAGCAGGGAAAATATCTTTCCTGTTAGGTTTGGAAGTTGTATTCTGCATTCACAATTGTCCTTTTCTTTGTGCATTGGAAGCACATGTTGCAATATTAGTCTTACTTGCAAAACTAAGCATTAAACGGATGTGAACCAAGACCAGAGAAAGTGGGAGGTCAATCTTGGTTGCAAACCACAATCAAATATTGTGTTCATAGATTTTTTTTTTTTTCAGGAATGGGTGCATCTGCCTGAACTATTTGTCTAAATGGTGATTCAGATATGCTAAATGTATGCATTTGCATGTGCTAAGTTGTCATTCTCCTGGCTGGAGTCTTCTGCTCTGCCCTGATGGAATCAAGGGTGCCTTAAAAAAGCTTCTTTGTGGCAGTTTTTTGAATAATCTCTGTGCTTGACAGTAGCAGACTAGAAGGTCTACTGGGGTGTGCAGCTCTCTAGTGGTGAAGGTCTCATGCAGACCTTGTATACTACAACACTTAGGTCCCCATGTGGTGTGTTATAGGCCCAGTAGATCAAGGAAGTCAGGATTATTTACCCCTGGAAGCAGCTGGTTTATGGGCTGGAGTAGCTGTTAGTAAGGTTTCCCAGTGTTTGACATCAACCATTGCATTGACTTTTCAGCCTTCACTCTGTGTTCTTTCTCCTTCAGCCCCTGCCCTGCTCATCTTTTCAATCTGTGAGCCTACTTAACCTTCAGCTGTGGAACAGTCAGTTGCTCTCCCACTTTTGTAGCATGGTCTTTCTAATAACTCAGCTGTCACTAATATTTCCTATTGGTCTAGCCTGCTCTGTTACATGTATAAGAAGGAAGCATTTATAGAGGCTTTGGGCTGTGTTACTAAAAGGGTTGTAGAGGAATTTTAATCCAGCAACATGACTGTTCTCGCACAGGATCACATGCAAAGATCTAGGTTTTCATGGTTGGGCTGAAATACAGACATCTTAGTATACACTTTTACTACCTCAGGCTGGAAAACACTTCTTTAATCCCTCTGGCTGGAATTTAGTGTACACTTTTACTTCCAAACAATGACAGCTAATTGAGGGGCAGACAAAGAGACAGATCAGAGAAAGATTTGACAGAATGAGTCAGAGATAGGATAAGCCCAGCTCCTAGGAAACAGAAACTAAATAAGAGTAGAATGAGGGAGAGACAGTTCATGGAGACAGTACAGAGGGGCAGAGAGTACATACAGGAATACAGTAGAGTTTGTTCACTCAGTACAGTACAGTATGGCACAGTACAGTTCAGTTAAGTTCAGTTGAGTTTGATCCTGGCACTAGTTCACTTAGTGGAGTTCAGATGCAGCTTTTCCAAGCAGAACAATTCAGTGTCAAGTGGAGAGAAACCAATTTGAAATGGCCAGCTTATGAAAGAGTTTGAGCCAAAAGAGCTAAATTGAACCAGCCAGCCAGAGTTTAGAAAGAACTAGAAAGGGTGCATTTATTCATCAGTAAGTCGTAGAGACAGAAAATATTCTAGGCCCAGGGAAGCAGATGGAGGCTGGAAGCTAAAGTTGTGAAGGTCGAGGCTTGAAGAAGATTAGAGTGTATAGGGGCTAGAAGCTTCCAGTCTAGGCCTCGGGATAGTGAGAAAGGAACACTCTGGGCTCCGCCGAAGCCATACATTCATAGTTCTCCTCTCATCCCCAATTCTGAAGAAATAAAAACTGTATTTACAAATGGGTCAGCACTGAAGGGTGCTTTGTAGCAACTCATGAGCCTGTTTAAATAGCCAGATCAGACTGTGCCCTTACGGGAAGTACACACATCACATGCAAATGAAAGCTTGGGCTGCACCAAGCACAGTCATAGCTCTTTAGCACTAGTAACTGCAGTTCTTCTTCTAAGTCACTCACTGGCCTACATGGAATACTTACAGGATCACCTGCCATTCTTGGAGGCTGGTGATAGTGAAAACCTGGTTCAACAATCTATATCCAGAGATCCAAGATGGCTGCCCCAGGAGGACACTGTGTCTGAAGAGCAGGACAGTAGTGTAGGCACAGCAGCGACCAGGAGACTGAGATCTCGGACCTAAAACACCAGCGTTTGTGACTGCCAGGTGAGCGGAATTCCTACAGTGGGGAAATCAAGTGGAAAAGTCCAAGGGACACCCAGCTATTCCCAGGAAAAACTCCGGAGGGAGACAGGCTGCGCACAGCCAGGCTGGGCGCCTAAGCCGCCATCTTGGGCTGGGGCACAAGGTACCCCAGACTGACAGAGTTTCACCCAGATACCACGGGCTGCACTTCGCGGGCCCACAACCCTCTGTGCCAGCAGCTGCCGCTTTGGGCTGGGGCACAGGGTACTCCGGACGGACTGAGTTTCACCCAGATACCACATGCTGCACTGCGTGGGCCCACAACCCTCTGTGCCAGCGGCC
>CM053747.1:8936639-8954234 GCA_028658305.1 Pachyuromys duprasi
AAGACACGAGATTAGCCATACTGAGTCTCTGTGCCGTGATACAACTATTGAGGGAGGCAGGCATTTTACTAGGAGGACATGAGGCTTGGACAAAAAATCTACTTCAGCTCCTCAGGCCACCATCAACAAAGAACCACACTTTGTAATTCTGCTATTGGTTCCTACTTTCAGCCAGTTGATGGATGTTCTCTTCAAATGTCGATCAAACTGGAAACAACCAGCCACATTTATTGCCATGAGTTTTCATTTCAGCTTTTGTTACCATTGGTCCAAAAAAGAAACAGCTAATTCTTTTTACAGATAGCACTTTTTCCTATCAGCTTAAAAACCTTCCCATTACTTCATGTCTACGCTACCATTTCCAAGGCAAGAGATGTCATTTCAGTTGACATTTAACTTGACAGTGGCAGAAAATTTGAAGATCCTTGCTAAAATGTTACAGTTGAAAATTTTTTGCTCTGCAGGGAGTCTAGGTCCTTTCCTTGCTTGGTCCTTGGTTGATACATCAGTCTCTGCAGTGTTCCCTGATCTCCGTTTCTTTAGCTTTGCTGGGCTCCTTGTGGAACGCCTGTCCCCTCTCAGTCCTTCAATCACCCCACTCTTCATAAGACTCCCTGCACTCTGCCCAACTTTGGCTGTGAGTGTCCGCATCTACTTCAGTCCTCTGTTGGCTGCTCATATGTATCCCATAGGCAGCTCAGTCTCCGTGTTAGCACCCAAGTAAGTGGACCAGGGGCTGCCTCTGTCATGAACTCAATTGCCTGCTCTTTGGCCACAACTACCTGGTGATTTGGCCTTACCAGGCCAAAAAGGAAGAGGATCCAGACAGTCCTGATGAGACTTGATAAGCCTGGGTAAGAGGGCAGGGGAGGAGAACTCTCCCTTTCAGTGGACTAGTGGAAGGTGATGGGGGGAAGAAGAAGGCAGGGTGGAACTGAGAGGAGTTGAGGGAGGGGGCTACAATGGAGATATAAAAATAATACATTGTAATAAATAAAAATGAAAAGAAAAATTAAGCTTACATTTTGATAATATGGCTCCTCTCTATTATCCCCACTTCTTTCCTATTCTATGTTGTGTGTGTGTGTGAGTGTGCCTGCATGAGTGTGTTTGTATGTGTGTACTAAGGATTGACAGAGCAATAAGGAGAGAGGAGAAAGAGAAGGAAAAGGGAGGAGAGAAAAGGGAGATGGGAGAGAGTTCTTAATTCATGTCTATGGTATATTTGACTCAAATAAATGAGTAGGCTTCTTACATTCCTGATCAGAAAAGAAGCAAAGTATTAGCCTCACCTGTTCACTCTTGTTTTGAAATGTTATTTCACAAAATCAGTGACCCCCTTTCCTAGATCCCTGAGTACTTTTAGATGGAAAATGATTGCAGGCAAGTTGTATAGTGTCTCAGCATTATCCTAAGTGATCAGACTTATGTTTTATGCTTTTCGTTGTGATGTCTTTGATGGCTGATTTAATATTTTTTTGTGTTTTTTTAATTTTATTTATTTTTAAATGAGTTATAGTTTATTCAGTTTGTATCCCAGCTTTAGCCCCCTTCCTTATTCTGTCACAATCCTACCCTTCCTCCCTCTTCTCCTCCCATGACCCTACCCAAGTCCACTGATAGGGAAGGTCCTCCTCTCCCTCTGACCCTAGCTTATCAGGTCTCATTGGCTTCATTGTCTTCCTCTGTAGCCTGGTAAGATTGCTCCCCACTCAGGAGGAGGTGATCAAAGAGCCAGCCACTGAGATCATGTCAGAGACAGTCCCTGTTCCCATTACTAAGAAATCCTCTTGGACACTTAGTTGCCATGGGCCACATCTGTGCAGGGGTTTCTAGGTTTTCTTCAAGCATGGTAGTTAGTTGTAGTATCAGTCTCAGAAAAGACCCCTGGGCCCAGATTTTTTGGTTCTGTTGCTCTCCTTGTGGAGTTCCTGTCCCCTCCAGGTCTTTCTATCTCCCCTTTCTTTCATAGGATTTCCTGCATTCAGCCAAAGTTTGGCTATGAGTCTCAGCATCTGCTTTGATACAGTACTGAGTAGAGTCTTTCAGAGGCCCTCTGTGATAGGCTCCTGTCCTGATCCCTGTTTTCTCCCTCTTCGGATGTCCAGCTCATTTGTCTTTCTGATCATCTTACCCAGGGTCCTCCTTCTTGCTTAACTTCTTTAGGTGTACAGATTTTAGTATGTTCATCCTATTATATGTCTAATATCCACTTATAAGTGAGTATATACCATGTGTATCGTTCTATTTCTGGGATACCTCACTCTGATTTCATACTTAAGGTTAAGTCATCAGTGAAACTGCTGTCAGAACATTTTAATATGATTACTTTTGTGGTATTGGGTTACAATTGATGTTGTATTTCGAGGAGGTTTGGAAGTTTTTTATCTGGGCTGCTCATCGCAATACGGGAACTCACAGAATTACTTGAGAGATATCATGTTTTTATATCCAAGATTATTCTCTGCATAAGAGCTACTCTGTGTTGTCCACTTCCTAAGGGAGTTACTTGGTTTAATATCTCATTTTGTTTTGTTTTTCAATTTGTTTCTTTGTTCCTAACTTTGAAACTTACCTATAATTTCAACATTTGGTGTTTTAAGTTTCTGTCTCTTAGTTTTATTCAATTTTCAAGATGTCAGCATGTTTTATTTCTATACAGTTCATTATCTATTTAACAGTTTTGAATCATTCTTTTTCCCATAGCTTCCTCAGTTGTGTCGAATTTTAAATGTTTGGGGATTTTCCATGAGACTCTTTTGAACATTTATAAATAACTTCTATCGTAGTTATACAGCATACTTTTTGTGACTAAACCCTTTTGGGTTTATTGATACCTTTTTCATAGACTAAATAATTTTTGGAAATTGTCACAAGTATTAAAAGAAATATATAATTATCATTGTTGGTGATGCATTTTATGATTATCACTAAGATCAGGTTGTGAGTTCTGTGAAAATGTCTTAAGTGCCTGTTCAAATTTCCTCTGTTTGTTCTATCACTGATTGAATGTGTGTTGAGATATTTGACTCCAAAGGCTGTGTTAGTCTTTCTGCCCGTTGCATACCTGATCTTTGCACTGTAAATATGGAGTTTAGTTACTAGGTGAGGTTTTACTTAGGAGTTACTACATTCATCAGTGAATTAATATCTGTAAACTCTTTTTGTAATTTTATTTTCCTTAATGTTGTTCTCTGAAATTCACTATATTTTATATGAGTCATTTTACTGCACGGTCTTTCTCCACACTTGGCCAGCTGCAGCACAGTTGATTTTGACCTTTCATATTTTACTTATCTCTAGTTCTTATCCAGAAATGTGGTGGGGAATTTTGGTAGAGAAAATAGTTTGATATTTCTTTATAAACTAAATAATCAGACTATGTTTTGTCATCTTATTTATTTTTAATGTTATTATTAACATGACTATGATTTAATATACCGTCATGCACTTTAACTCTCCCTTGTCCCAACTGACATTGTATTTCATGTTCTATGACCTTTTTTTAGTGAAATAATTCTTCATTATTTAATTTTTTCTAATTTCTTAGAGTACTAGGAAAAATCATTTTCTCTGTTGCTGCAGGGTTATAGTACACAACACAATATAATTTCAATGCAATTTCTTTCCAATACAATTTCTCAAGAATTAGTGTCCTCTATGGCTAGCATCTAGTGTCTTAAAAACTAATATAATTTTTGCTAATTTTTAGATAGGATAGTAAGTAATCTCCCTGTTATACTATATATTTAAAAAAATCAAATATGCATCACTTTCCTTAAAATGTATTGATAAATATGCCTGTTTATTTATGTCAGGAATCCATAGAACATAAATTAATTCAATTTCCTTTTGTTCTTTATGACCTTTGTGGCTTATATGAAGGGTGTTGCCTCACCAATTTCTCTCTCAGTCCTTTTGTCTTTTGTATACAGGAAGGCTACTGATTTTTTTTTCTGAGTTAATTTTGTATCCAGCCACTTTGCTGATGGTGTTAATCAGCTGTAGGAGTTCCCTGGTAGAATTTTAGGGGTCACTCAGGTATATATCATATCATCTGCAAAGAGTGATACTTTGACTTCTTCCTTTCCAATTTGTATCCCCTTGATCTCCTTTAATTGTCTTATTGCTCTAGCAAGGACTTCAAGAACTATGTTGTAGAGATATGGAGAGAGTGGGTAGCCTTACTTGTCCCTGATTTCACAGGGATTAATTTACGTTTCTCGCCATTTAATTTGATGTTGGCTATAGGCTTGCTGTATATTGCCTTTACTATATTCAGGTTTCTTTCTTCCTTTCTTTCTTTCTTCCTACAATTTGTTCATTATATATTCCAAATGAAGCCCCCTCCCTCAACTCCTCCCAGTCTCACCCTCCCTCTCTCTTTCTCCCTATCCCCTTCCCCTAGTCCACTGAAAGGGGGAGTTCTCCTCCTGTGGCATCTGCCCATAGCTTGTCAATTTTCACAGGACCACATGGGTTCTCTTCCTTTGTGGTCTGGCAAGGCCACATCACCAGGGAAAAATGATCAAAGAACAGGCAAGTCAATTCTTAGTTTAGTACTTTAGCAATGATCAGACTTAAGTCAAATCCTAAAAATCACAACAATATCTAGTATCTTCCTATTCAGATTTTCAGAAAATATTCAGGTTTAATAATGTCAACATAACATGACCTTTAACCTTTTACCCTGAAACTTCATTTGGGCCTCATGCTCTTTATTCTATGAATGTCTATCTCTATGCCATATTGTAAAATCTACTTAGCTAAAATTGGCTTTTAACTCATTGATTTTCAAATTTAAGTTTCTTTTCAACATGGTCATTTAACATAACCCACATGTGTGTCTGAACATATGCATATAGAAACATGTGTATATATTGTAAATATAACAAATTTTAGTAGGCTTGGTAAGACAGAGTTCCAAAATATTAAATTCACTGAAAAGGCATCAGGAAAGCTTCACATATTTTCCAATGATAAATTCTCCTTATTCTTTTGAGATGATAGAATACAACACTCTTGTTAGGATAAATTAGTTCATTTGTGCACATCACTGATATTAATTTGTCAAGGAACTTTAGATGTATTTGTATAACTTAGGTAGTTTTTGCCTGGTTTTAGTATCAACTTCATGTTGAGTCGTGAAAAGCTGATGGATTTTTTAAAAATTGTGGTAGTCTCTACTTTGTCTTAAAATCTGCCAAAAATTGAATTAATAGATATCAATTTATTCTCAGAAATGGGCATATATGCATGTATTCATTGGCAGTTTCATTTTATTCTACAACAATAATTTCAGTTTTTTCATGACTGTTGCCATACCCAAGAACTTTCTCTCTTATATAATTGTTTCAATCTCAAAATAGTACATTTAACTTCCAAAAGGAGTACCATAAACACTCTTTTCCCCCTTTTGTTCTGATGCATCACATTTACTTTGATAACAAATTCAACAAATTTCTAAATTACTTTTTCACTACCTACTTGGAGTTTCTGTAACATTCCTGTCATTACTGTCAATTTTTAAAACTCTTTTTCTAATACTCAATCCATCTTTTGCAAATTTCCATTGCCCACTTTCTATAGCACAGATGTGTATCTTTTCTTATAGTAATAGACTATGTTTTACAACACTAGAGATGCACCAACACATATAAACATTTAATATTTGGGTAGATGGAAGTGAACACACATTTCATACCTTTAGAGTAAATCCTATGGGGATGTGCCAACATGTCTCAATAAAAGTTAAATCATCTAGGAAAAGAGCTCTTTCAAATTGTAGTTTTAATAAGTTGTTAATGTAATTAAATTGTGTGGATCCTTCAAATTGCCATATTTGTTATCACTTTGTGTTGCCTCTTCTGCTGTATCTATCCCAGCTAATCTGTTAAGTATACAATTTGTTAATTTTGTTATCTTTTCCACAAATGATGTATTCATCAAATTCTTACTCTCTCCTAGAAACAAGTGAAGTTGCTATTCTACCCTACTGCTCTTTTACATGGTATTTTTACTATGTGTTTCAAGGGGAGTTTATCCAGTACCTCAAATATTCTAGTTCTTGTTTATAAAATTTACATTGGTCCTCTTAGCATAACAGCAAACTACCTTCAATGTTGACAACTAATATTAAAATAAGACCTCATGGAACACTTAATTTTTATATAACAATCTACCTGCTGTACCAAAATTACTTCCTAGAATGTAAAATGCCCTTGATTTTCAAAGCAATTAATTGAGTCACTGATGTAAGAGAGGTATAGCAAAACTCAATGTAATGGCAACAGAAAATAATTAGAGAGAGTAAACTTTTAGAAAAGACTCCCTAGCCAATATGAACACTTTTCTTTTTTTCAGGCTTGCGCTGGCTGTTGAAAGACAGCATCAAAATGAGAATATGTGAAAAAAACTGGGGAAAGAACTGATAAAGGTCTACATTTGGTTCAATACAACTCTTCTTTAGAGGAAAATGCTTTGTTGAAATATGGAAGTCCTGAAAGGAAATGATGGAGCAAATTTCAAAAGCAAAAAGTTCTAAATACTTTACAGATTATTTTTAAAAACTGTACAAGGCTACTGAACCATCTGGAGAAAAGATATAGTACTTGTACACTGAAGCAATGCTGTGAAATACTCAGCAGCAACTGTAGAACTTCCATTTGTATACGTACAAAAGAGATATGTACAATTACTCTTGACTTCTTTTAAAAAGTAATCTAAAGCATATATAAGGATTTCATTCTTATCTGGAATCAACTGTTTTCATGTTACACTTCCAGGAAGACACCTCACTTCTGGCAGAAAGAGTCTTATTAGGAAAAGAACCAAGTAAGCATTCAATATTAAATATAGGAAAGTTCTGTATGGGCTATAGGAGGGCTTTTCCTTTCCTTCTAAGTGGCAGACCACTTGTTAGTAGGACAAATATTCATAATTTTCAAATCATTTGAAGGCTAATAAATTCCAAATAGCATTGTACAGATGATTCAAAAGGAGGAATTTCTCTAGCGATTTAACTTTCTCTAAGATAAGCATTCTGTAGAAAAACAATAATGTTAATTAACTCAAATAATCATTTACTGGATGGACGGGTCCAAGATGGGAGTTTGTATTCAGAATTTGTCAGAGTAAAAGCTCTATCAGTACTCACGATTTCTGGGAGAATCTTAGCAAGGTGACCCAAGAGAGTTTAACATCTATCCTGTAGGCTAAACTTTATATAATATTCCAAAATCATGATTTCTCAAGAATGACTTACATGAATCCTTTTAATGTGAATTTAGAATTGGGCATTTCTGCTATACAATAAATTAAAGTAACTTTAGAAATGTTCTAACAATTTTTTGTAAATAGTAAAAACTTGTGGCTTTGATAGAAGGCTAGAAAGTTATTCACATGGAAAATTAGAAGTTCAGATTGTGGTGATGATAGAGCAATTATCTGTATTCTAGTTACAAGGGAGGCATTTTAATATTGTCATCTAATATAGAAATAAGAATCGCATCTGTGTCATAAAAATGTAAATAAAATATATAAATATATAAATATTTAGAAACAAGAAGAAACAACGTGTAACAGCTACTGATAAACTGAGAATATCATATGCAAGCTTTAGAGTGCATGTTCAAGACTAAGATAGCTTACTTAATTTGTTTAATTTACTCAGCTATCTTTGGACTTAAGGAATTCCTTTTAACTTATTAAAATCCATTTATGACTAATATCACCTGTAGCATCCTGGTTCTCCAGCTGTCATTCCCATTAAATGAAATTGTGGTGTGTTTGTCATTAAATTTTTTCTATATATGTTAATGCCTATTAAATACTGGGAGTAGAAAAGATGGATATATCATGTAAATTAAAGAATAAACAGGAAAGCAAAATTTTTTCTCACTTTCATATTCCCTATAACCTGCATTCCTATATATATATATTATATTATATTATATATATATATATATATTATATATATATATATATATATATATATATATAATTTTTCTTTCTGGAAGCTTCTGTATCTAGCATTTCCAAATACCAGCATTGAAACTAGCAAAGTATTGCAAATCAATTATGATTTGAGAGGACAGTAGAAGGCAATGTTCCAGGTGTACTGCATGAATAGTGCTACCTCAAGATCCAGCTATACCATTCCTAGATGTACACCAAAAATACGCTCAAGTATACAAGGATGTTTCCTCAACCATGTTCACAGCAGCTTTATTCATAACATCCAGAGTCTTACAGCAACCTAAATGTCCCTCAACTGAGGAATGCATACAGAAATTGTGGTACATTTACATAACAGAATGATACTCAGCAATTAAAAACAAGGAAATCATGAAATTTGCAGGCAAATGGTGAGAACTAGAAATCATTCTGAGTGAGCAAGGTATCACAGAAGCAGAAAGACACACATGGTATATACTCACTTATAAGTGGATATTGGGCATATAATATAAGGTAAACATACTAGAATCTGTACACCTAAAGAAGCTAAGCAAGAAGGAGGACCCTGGGTAAGATGATCAGGAAGGTAAATGAGATGGACATCAAAAGAGGGAGAAAACAGGGATCAGGACAGAAGCCTACCAAAGAGGGCCTCTGAAAGACTCTACCCAGCAGGGTATCAAAGCAGATGTTGAGACTCATAGCCATACTTTGAGCAGAGTACAGGGAATCTTATGAAAGAAGGGGGAGATAGAAAGACCTGGAGGGAACAGAAGCTCTACAAGGAGAGCAACGGATTAAAAATATCTGAGTCCAGAGATCTCTTCTGAGACTGATATTCCAATCCAGGACCATGCACGGACATAACCTAGAACCCCTGCCAGATGTGGCCCATGGCAACTCAGTCTCCAAGGGGGTTCCATAGTAAGGGGAGCAGGGTCTGTCTCTGACATGAACTCAGTGGCTGGCTCTTTGATCACCTCCCCCTGAGGTTTAAAGAATAAATAGGAAAGCAGAATTTTTTTCTCACCTTCATATTCCCTATAACCTGCATTCCAGAACCCTATTTCCTTTGCAAAAGTTCAAACACATTATAGTGCCATTATTTATAATACTTTGTTGATCCATTGTCTTTTTCAAGGGAATTGAGGCTTATTTAAAAACTAAATCCCTACCCCGAGGGGGTGCAGCCTGCCTAGGCCACAGAGGAAGACAATGCAGCCAGTCCTGATGAGACCTGATAGGCTAAGGTCAGATGGAAAGTGAGGAGGACCTCCTCTGTCAGTACACTTGGAGAGGGGCATGGGAGGAGATGAGGGAGGGAGAATGGGATTGGGAGGGAATGAGGGAGGAGGCTACACCTGGTATACTAGGTGAACAAACTGTAATTGATATGAAAATAATACTAATTAAACAGGACAAAACAAACAAACAAAAAAGAACCTACAAGTGTATCTTGTGATGCAAGCTAAGCAGGACTCACAAGGAGTTTCTCTTTGCTTCAGATGAGGGACAGAAGAAATGAAATTGTCCAAAAGAAAGAAAGAAAGAAAAGAAAAGAAAGAAAGAAAGAAAGAAAGAAAGAAAGAAAGAAAGGAAGGAAGGAAGGAAGGAAGGAAGGAAGGAAGGAAGGAAGGAAGGAAAGAAAGAAAGCAAGATGGGAGTGGAATCAGTGTTTCTAAGCGTGTGTTCCTTTAGAGGACCTGGGTTTAGTTGCCAGGACTCACATCAAGCTGTATACCCATCCCCAGTGGTATCAATGCCCTTTACTGGCCTCTTTGAGTCATGTGCTCACAGGGTACACACACCAACAATTAGGTACACAGATATACACCAAAATTAAAATAAATTTAAAAGAAAAGATGTTTATACTCTACTGAGTAGTGTACAGTAATCCTGGGACAATTACCTTCTATCATGCTCATACAGATTAGAGCTTTGATCTCATTGATCAGAGATGAAGGCAGACATTTATTGAATTGCTGTATATGCATAATTTTGGGATAGAAACACAGATGTAAAAAAAGATGCTTTCTTTTTGCATAGTAAGGGGTGGCAACACTTACAAGGAAAATAATACAAGAAGAGTGTGTGGGGTTTAAAATTTAATAGCCAGAACAATATGCAGTTAACAAGAGCTAAAAGGAGAAGTTAAGGAGACAAGAAGAACAGTGATGAGGAGGGGTGGATGAAGATAGTCTGCTGAATGAAGACTGATTCTGTGGAGGATGAAGTCAGTCACAAAATGATGAATATACACTGAAATTTTCAAATGTGATGATTATAATGCTTTCCCCTGGGGTGGAAATGTTTGGTGTCAGAGTGCATGTCTCTCAGGCTCATCAGCACTTTTGTTTACTGGACTCTCAGTATCAGGAAATAGGTAAAGAAAAAAAAAAAAAGAAATGGAAAATTAAACAAAAACATTAGTACCTTTTGTCGACTGAACAGAATGATTTTGTTTGAGTTTGTCCCGGCATTTGCATTAGTATTGTCTCATTCACTCTCACACCTTTAATCTTACAATCAATGTGATTTGCAGGGCCCCTGCAGTCTTGATTTCCCCTGACTTGTACTTTAAGCTCCATGATGGTAGGGATTTAGTTTTTAAATGAGCCTCAATTCCCTTGAACAAGACAATGGATCAACAAAGTATTATAAATAATGGCACTATAATGTGTTTGAACTTTTGCAAAGGAAATAGGGTTGTGAAACTTTATTACAAAGAAGGAAAGCACCTTGGGGCAAACACTGAAGACTTTCAATCAGACATTCAATCAGAAGTAATGACTGCAGGGAAATATCAGCTTCCTATGAAAATACTATAGGAATTATGAAAATAACTTGATAGATATCAAAATTCAAATAAAACTCTTTTCTGTGATTGATGGTCTTGGGACTTCAGGGGTAAACTGTATGTATATAGTGTGTTTCATGTCAAAAACACATAATAAAGATGTGTGTTTTATGATTTATAAGTTGCTGCATAGCTGTTCAAGATATATTATAAAGGTCATGTTGATTGATCTCCCAAGAAATCACACAGAAGTTTCTTTGCAGCCATTTGGTGGTTCTCTTGCAAACAGCAGTGACTAAAGGAAGTGGGGAAATGGAGGGATTAATTTGTAATATGAAGGTAAAGAGAAATCTCAAGGTGGAATCACAACTGAGCACCATTGTGACTTGAAATTTGGAACAGCAGGACTGTCCACTGTATGTGGACAGTCGCTGAAGGCAGGCTTCCCCATGGAAGGGGAAGTCTGTGTGGGGCAGTATGTTAGTCATGGTTTGTGACCAAGCACCTTATAAGAAGCAACTTTATACAGTCCAACATGACAGGGGACACCTTGTTTATGGTGTCAGGTGCCAATTGCTGTTTCCCTCAGCAGATCAGAAAGGAGACAAAGGAGAATGCATTGCTACCCAAGTTCAGAGCATAAACCAGTGAACCATCTCGGGAAACAATTCCATAGATATAGCCAGATACAGATATAATAATGCCTTGGGCATTGCTACATACAACCAAGCTGACAATCACAATTAGCCCTTGTTGGAAGCTGACCTCTAGATGCTGCACAGTAGAATATGCTGTAAAGAAACGTTGTTTACACTGGTTTCCAAGAGAATATTGCTTGATGTTTATAAAACCGTGGCTCTTAAGTCTTTTTTTTTTTAAAGAAAATTGCCCTTTTTTGCTTCAGTTTCTGGGAGTGTAGATAAGCATGTAATTCTGCATCCCCCTGCCTCCATCAGTAGGTAGGAACTTTTGTTTTTTCTATCAATTTGAAGCAGCATGTAACTGACTTAAGGAATAGAGTGCTGTGGGAGTGTGATGCTATTTCAATCTGAGGCCCACCTTATAAAGTAGCTATATTTTTTTAAATTTTAAAAACATAAACTATATTGGAAAGAACTAATATGTTGATGTTCCCCTGTGAGTAAATGAAGATGAGAAGAACAAATGACACTAACATCCCAACTATCTTAGTACCACCAAAGGTCCAGGCATGTGCCTGTGTATACCACATAGAAAGTGGTTTCATGGCCCACTCTGTGTCGGACAATAATATTTTATTTATAAGCAAATGTCTCCCAAAAGCCTCTCCTGAGTAAGCAGAGAATTGCATTGGTTACTTCAGTTTTTGAAACTTTGAGTTTAGGGGAGAGTTTTAGTATATGGTAGCAATTAGATTTATCATTCAGGTTACTTTCCAATGATGAAAGAATTAAAACTAATTCATCATTTAATATAAAGCTTAAATAACTCTAAAATGCCATCATATTAAACTGACATTGTTGTATTAGAGGAACAGAACGAATGAAACTTATCTGTATATATACAAAGTGGATTTAGGATTTTTCCATCTATGATAGTGGATGTGTCAGGCAGTCACTTATCTGTGTTGAAACCTGAAAGATTAGGTTCTCATACAGCAAAGAAAGACCTCATTTGTAGGATAGAGGACTTACATAAAAAATGGGCGCTAGCAGGCAAAGAGCAAAAGCTTCCTTCTTCTAGGTCTTCTTATGCATGTTACCACCTGAAAGTGTGTTCCACATTTAGAGTGTGTCTTCCAAACCCAAATGATTCAACCACAAAAAAAAAAAAAATCCTCAAAGGCATGTCCACCTGCTTGGATTTTAATTGATTCCAGATGTAGTGAAGTTGAGAAACAAGATTAACAACCACAACTATTATCAAAACACTTAGGTAACAGCTGAACTTTTAGCTTGCAGTTAGCAATATTCTGAAAGCCACAGTCAAGAGCCAACAGTTATTCCAATAGCCTTAATGCAAAGAAATTATGTATTTGTCTTTTGTTTATCTTCATATGGATTTAGCTGGATTTCTCATTTCAGCCATTAGTATGGAAACATGTTTGATAACTGTAAATAATTGCTGACTTCAAGATAATCTATACATATTGCAATGTATCAGTTATAATTAAACACTTGCCAATCAGTGAGAAAAAAAGATGCCACTCATACCAGATTATCAAACTCATGAGGAAACCTGGGAGGACACATTTATAGAAAATTCATGATATGGAGAATAAGCAATGCACATGAAGGAAAACATTCTGGTCAACTTTGTTTAAAAAAAAAAGAATCCAAGGTAGGAATAAATGAAGAAATAAGTGGATAGCTATGAATTCATTTTATATATATGCACACACATGAACATACACAGAACACAGAAAATTTATTGATCAACTGATTATTTTACTGTGGATTCTGGGAAAGGAAAGGATCACCTGTCATCGAGAAAGCACACATGGTATGATAAAAGTGAATCAAGGTAAAGAGAACTACACAGGGCATAGGACTGAACTGCAAATCACCTTCAAAATTTTGAGCTTGCTATAAGGTTTTTAAAGACTAAACTAAAGTCTTAAGATCAACTTAATATCTTTAAAAACACTTTATAACAGAAACATATAATACAGTGACTATTATTGTCCTCATGGAAGAACACTTTTAGAATGATCAATCTAGTTCTTTAGGTTTCCTGTGTAGGCTGAAATGTTTGGAAAAAAAGAAAATGAATAAAAACTAAATTTCATTTAAAAAATTACTGTTTAGAATGTCCAAGTGGAATCTAATGCTGAAACTGAATTTTGTTTTGTCTTACTGATCTTTTGGCTATAGTGATGAGGAAGATGGGCAAGTCACTTATGCTTCTACATTTTATGTTGTGTAAGGAACAAACTAGTTGAAGAACGTGAAGTTATAACACAAATACCTATTGGGAATTTGAAGAACAAGAAAGTTCTTTTCTAAAAGTAGTATTAAATATTACCCAAAGTTGTTAGATAATGGTATTTTATGCAGACAGTTTACTTTAATAAAGCATTTACCTTCTTTTGATGAATTTAGTATAAACAAATGTGATTGACTGAGAACATAAATTGTCTACTGTGTTCTGATTCTATACACTTGGCTAAATGCTATCAAACTCTAAAAATAATTACTTCCACACTGGGATCTGCTAATGAAAGAGACGAAAGAAAGACAGAGAATGTGGAAAGAAAAGCATAATCTGTTTTTCATGTTATTTTCACTTTCTTACTACTTCTGTTTCATGTCTAGATGAACAGTCAGTTTTGCATCTCCAGCCATGTCTTGGAGATTCACAATGAATTTAATTTATTTTCAAGATTCGTTCTGCATAATGTTGTCATAAACCTTAATGTGTAGAGCAGTGATATTTCAAGTAGAGTTTTATACAACAAAGTTGCTCTTGTCTTGGTTTGAATTTATGGTAACTGTATGTCCTAATTCTTACACTGCTGCAGAAGATATATCACTGAATCTTGATTACTCTCTGCTGGCTCTTTGCCAATGTGTTGAGGTTGAAAAATAACTACACTGTGTCGCAGAGACAGGAAGAAAGTAAGTCCACTCTTATGACAAGTATCTTACAATCCTTTTTTTAGAGCTGAGGATTTGTCAAGAGGGATTAATATTGAATAATCATTATTGTGTTGATTAAATTATATGTCATTTATCCTGACAATCACTTAAACTTATATCAAAACTTTTGTGAAATATTATTTAAATTATCTTACTCAAATTTATCAGTTTTCATATAAATTTAATGATTAGTGAATGTTTGACCACATATAAAACACTAATCATAGGTTATTCTATTTCCACCCAACACATGGCTTTAGTAATTACACTTTCAGCAACTCATTTTCCTTTATATCCCTGGCCCTTTTGAGTTTCTGATCATTTTGAATTAAATTGGAGGTTGTTGTATATAAATGCTTTTCCTTTGCATCTCAAACAGCTTCTTCTTAAGTGATTCTTTAGAATCTTCAACATGCCTGCAATTTTCCTACTAACTCCTGAGTAATTGTTCCTCCATTAAATGAGTAAGCAATATTCAAATATCTTCTGAGCTCTCACCCATTTGTATTTGTTTGTTTGTTGTTGTTATTAATGATCATTTGTTAAAGAAATGAATCATTTTCCCATTAAAACTATTCTTTTTCCTAATGGATAAATTAAAAAAGAATTTAGCAAATCTACAACTCATCCATTCCTCAATCCATTTATGAATTCTTTTGTTTTAACTGAATGAGGGGGCTAGAGAGCAAGTGAGGCTAAGAGGACGGTATGGAGGGAGAAAATTCTGACAAGCTACTGAGAGAAAAAATATGCATACTCACTTTGACATACACCACTATATATTGATTTCATTGCAAATAAAAAAATTGTGATGGTAAGTTATAATATAGTCATAAAGTTTGTGTTTGGGTAAGCAAAGATATTATCATAGAATACATATCCCCTGAATGTTCCTTAATTGTGTAAATCAAGGAGTATTTGCCCTTTGCAAATGTGACATTTTAACATTTTATTGTGGGTTTTTTTTTTTGTTTTTTTTTAAACGTAGAAAAGATAGGTGATGGTCGAGGGTGATGCTGCCATTAAACAATATGTAAGAAATGTAAGACAGCCAAGTATTATCTTAAAAGTGTGCTAGTGTGGAAAAAAGTTTGTTCATGTCATTGATTATAGACTCCAGTATAAGGTAGAATGCCTTAGGTGTTTAGTAAAGCCACAGGTATTTAGTAATAAATGTCCAGGAATTCCACAGGTGTTTAGTAATAAATTGGAGATGCTCAATAAATACTTTTCAATGTGAGTGAAGAAAAATACTTGGAGAAAATCATAGGTGTGAGGGTTTAGAATGACTTATTTCTTTAAGGACTCATTTGGTTTGAGTCATTTAAGAAGAAATTCTAAAGATTATGTGAATTGAACAGGTGTGGAACCTGTGAATTAGTCAAAGGGAATTGAAGTTTTCTGAGATGACACATGGACCTAGAATCTGAAAGAAGACAGCAATCACAAGTATAGTAAAATATGAAAAAAAAATTAAACAGTTTGTTTATAACATGCACTAGTGAACTGACCAAAAGTGCCACAGTGAGGAACTTTTAATGCTACACATACCTGAAAGAAAAGTTCCGTTGTGAAGCTTTTAAAACAAAAATGAAGAAAGCAGGAGGAATGAGAAGCAGGGAAGTTTCTGCCTTTGTTTCATAACTTGTGAGAGGAGCTTAGCACTCTCTGGCCTCTGTGGAAATCACATTCCACAGCATTATGGTTGAGCCAGGTTCTTCACAGTAAAGGCAAAATATGATTAAAGAGAGGCAAGAGATTAAAATAAAAAGAAAACCAGAGGTGTAACTCAACCTCTGGTGAAAATATCTTTCATCTCACTCCCCACTGACGCGCACTCGGCATGCTATTCCAGTGATAACCAATCCCTGTGGACATGTCAACTGTGTGTGTTGAGGTGTGTGTGTGGGGGGGCATGCGGGAGAGTGTAAGGGAATACAGGGAAGAGGTTTGTACTCCTGTACCTTGCCATCAGCTGAGAATGCTGATGTCTGTCCTTAAGTTCCTATGTTATGTCTTGTATTCTGAAGGGTCGATATCAATAGGTGGGTTCCCTGTGACCTGTCTTCATGCTCATAACCTATCTGTTCTTGTGAAGTGAGGCTCTAGAGAAGCATTGCTATAACACAGAGGGATGATGGGAATCAGAGAACCTGAGAGTGCTTTGGGACTCAGGCCTGAAACTGGGAGCGGAACTCAATTCTGAAGACCTCAATAAGTAAACAAGGTGGGAGGGGGTTGGTTGAGATCAAATTTCAAGTTCTCTTATGTATTTACATTTTCATATTTCCTGCCTGTGCAGGTACAGTCTGGGTCAGAACACTCTATCTGAATAATTTTCCTGTTGGAGTAAAGTAGAGAAATCAGAGGAAACAGACCTCTTGAATGGAGAGACTCAGGCTGACAAGGGTGAAGATAAAATAAGCACAGAGAAAATGAGAATGAACTTCACCCTGAATGGTTTCCTTTAGAATACCAGGTGAAATGATGTCCAATGTACGGTTTCAAACTGAAGGATTTTCACGTCGTTGGAAATAAAGAGGAATGTTCTTTCAAAACTCCTGGTCAGGACTTTGGAAACGAAGTAGCTTTTTTTAAAATTTATTTATTTTTATCTCAATCACAGGTTAGGTACTTTGAATCCCAGGCATAGTCCCCTCCCTCATACCATCCCACCCTCCCACTCCCTCCCTTATCTCCCTCCTCCCTGCCCCCTCCAAGACCACCAACAGGGGAGGACCTCCTTTCCTTCCATCCAACCCCAGCTTATCCTCTCTCCTCAGGGCTGGCTGCAATGTCCTCCCCTGGGATCTAGCCAGTCTGTCACTCCCTAGCTTGTATGGGGGAGGGTCAAAGAGTCAGCCATCAAGATCATGACTTAAACAGTCCCGGTTTCCCTGAATAGGGTCTTCAGTCCTACACCAAGCTATCATGGGCCCCATCTGTGCGGAGGTTCCAGGCCACATCCACACATGGTCCTTGATTGTAGAAACTGTCTCATTCAAGACCCCTGTGCCCTGCTCAGTTTTGTCTTTGTGGAGATCTTGTTCTCCCCAAGTCTCACCAACCTCCCCCAGATCTATCATTACTTCTCGCCCTCTGTCAGAGGTTTGATCTCCAGTCTTAATATCTGCTCTGATACATCGCTACATTGACCCCCCCCTCCCATTGGCATGCTCCTGTTCTGTTGCTTGTTTTCTCCTCCACTCAATGTCCATCCCATTT
>CM053747.1:8954734-8976381 GCA_028658305.1 Pachyuromys duprasi
GGTGTGTGTTTTGTCTCAGTTGAACTCTGTTGTGGGCTCTGTGTGCCTAGCTTTGTGCTCTGTGCTAGAAGCTGTGAGCACTGCAGGCTGGTCATCCCTCTGGTCTGGAGTCTTTACTCCTCACTCTGTGCTAGAGTCTGAGTGTCCAGGTTTGAGATGTCATCTGGGGACTGTGCACTCCGCCCTGGGCTTGCTGCTAAGGGCTCTCCCCTGGAATGGGGATTTGGCGCCTCCTTCTGTGCCAGGGGCTGTGCACCACGGTCGGAGATGATATTTGGGGCACACAGTGTGGGTTTGGGTTGGTGTGCACCCTCTGTATGCAGGCCTGTCTGAAATGGTGCTGGAGGCCTTCTCTGTCTGGCCCGTGGACAGACAATGGAACTGGGGTTTTTGCTGGCGGATGCGTGCAGCCATTGCCCTCAGTGTGAGGTCTGGTCAAGATGGTCCCAGGATCCTCTCAGCAGTGGGTTGAGACAGAATTGGGTTCCTCCCAGACCCACTGGCGGACTCACACAGTGACTGAGTTTTTGCTTGTGGAAGCATTTGGCGCGTGCTCTGCAGTGTGCAGTCTGGTCAAAACAGTCCCCCAATCCACTCAGTCTGGTGTGGTTCTGGCGATCGGTTCACGCCTCGCAGGGTGCAGTTCAGTGAAAAAGGCACCCGGTTCCTCCTGAGACTGCCCACGAGACTGTGTGATCCAGACTATAATGGGTGCAGGCACCCAGTGCGGCTGCTCGTTCATATCAGAGCTGTGTGCTGCTGGTCACCGGAAAATTTTTCCAGGTAATAACTGGGTGTCTCTAGGGTTTTCCCACTTGATGTTCTCACCGTAGGAGTTCTGCTCACCTGGCACTCACAATGCTGGTGTTTTAGGTCCCAGAGTTCAGTCTCCTGGTCGCTGTGTTGTTTCTGCTCTCCTACTCCTCAGACACAGTGTTTTCTCGTGGCAGCCATCTTGGATCTCCTGAAGTAGATTTTTTAAATCCACCTCTGCCACAGTGAGATTAGGGCAGTTTTCCTGTTTCCCTTCCACTTTCACACACAACTCTTCAAAGCCGTAGGCATTCTTATTTTAGGTGCTAAATTTATCTTTTCCCAGGACATAACAATTATTGTACATTGGTCTCTTTTGAACACAGGAACAAATATGAGGCATCGTTTTCAAGGACACCTAAACTACCCCTAGTACTACCAAACAAGTAATTTTTTATTGCTTTTTATTTTTCCTGAGACAGGATTTCTCTGTGTAGTCTTGGCTGTCCTGGACTTTCTTTTAGACCAGGCTAGCCTCAAACTCACAGATATCAGCCTGCCTCTGTTTACCCGAGTGCTGGGAATTTTTTTTTTTTCCTTAAGGCAGGATCTTATTAGGGAGCCCATGCTCCTGTGGTCCTGAGTAGAGCAGGGATCAGGCTGACCTCAGACTCAGAGATCTGCTTGTCAGTCCTTCCCCAGTGCTAGTCCTGTAGATCAGCCTCTAAATCAAGTTTCTCTGATATTTTTCCATTTTCCTGTCCTTATATCATATGATCTATGTTTAACTATGCCCCATAGATATTTATTTGAAGATTATCTTTTCAAGCTTGCTGACCTCAGTTTTACACTTGTTAAAAATTACTTTAGCCATGTGTGGTGACAATTAACTTCAGGAGGCTGAGACAGGTGATGGAAAGTTCAAGATCACCTAGGGTTAACATTGAGATTATGTTTCTAATAAACTAAACCAAAACAAACCAAAACAAAACAACAAGGACAACAAAAACTGAAAAGACAAGCAAAACATGAAAAAAAAAAGAAAAAAATATTTATTCTGGTTTAACAGCCCATTCTTCCCCAGTGAGAATTCCATATCATTTCTCTCTACTCATCTTTTATGCTTGTGATTTCCTGACATTTATTCCTTGTTGCTAGTGTTCTTAATGAATTCATTGGCTATCTGACATTTGAGAGATGCCTTTGTTTTTTTCTTTCTTTCTTTCTTTCTTTCTTTCTTTCTTTCTTTCTTTCTTTCTTTCTTTCTTCTCATTCCAAGAAATAGGAACTAAGTGCAAACTTGGTATTATTTCATAAGAGACTTCCCATTCCTTTCCTCAATTGGCTTCATGTGCAGAAATTGCCAAATCCTGGTTATGTTTTGGTTCCATCTTTAGTCCACATAGCTAATAATATCTTTGAGAAAGTATATATGAGGCAGAGATTAGTTCAATGACAGAACGATGATGACAGTGCTCACAATGATTCGAATACAATGAAAAACTGTGAGTCTCGTAGAGTGATTTACCTCAGTTAGCAGAGTTTAAAATCTGCTTTGCTTTTGAAGCTAAAGATTCTGTCCTGACCCATCAGGTTCCTGAGAATACCAGGACCACGGAATGTGTCTTTGTTTTTGTTTGTTTGTTTGTTCTCACAGAAATAAAGCCAGCACCATGTTCCTGTTTCTTCCAGTGTTATGCTACTTTGAGTTTTCCAGAATTGTGTTAAGTGGTCCAGAATATCTACTTTTTTTCTTCTTTTGCCTAACGGATTTTTCATCTGGACCTGCATATGCTCATGTTTTCTGGGTACTTTCCTCTCTCAATAACTTCTTGGCAAATTTCTCATTATTTTCTAGTTGTTTATTTTTTTATTGTTGTTATCACAAAATTAGGTAGGCACAAGGTAATCACTTCCAAAGATATCATTATTAAAGTTGTTTTTTATAGGAAATATTATAAACATTTCCTGGATATTTATAAATAAAGAATTTTGTTGTGAATTTTGACTTGATAGTGTTGAAGAGAATTGATTTTCATTTCTGGCTGAATCTCAGATTTAACTCTTATCCTTCCCAGTCCACTTTGAAATTACTTTCTTTTAAAATTCAATGCAATATGGGATTACATTGTCTAATTTCATTCACATGGCCAATTTCATTTAAAGATGAATATAGGAAATAAAAAATCTCTCATATCAACTATGACATTTCTTCACAGGTTACTGTTGAAAAGTGTTTCCTGTTTTAAAAAGAATTGTGTTTCTGAAAAAGAGCCCATGGAAATACTTGCTTATACATGAGTCAGAAATGAATTAACTATTGAGTTTATAGTTGAGTTGTAAACTGAGTGCCAATGAAACAGTGTTCACTAGGACAGAGTATAAATATTTTTTCTCCTGTGTTTTCCAGTCTTTTGTTGAGGATAATCCACAATAAGCTATTAATGGTGGCATGAACAATTTCTCTTAGAGTTTTATTTCATTACTCTGGCATTACTACACAGGTTCACTCTTTCAGAATAATGCTGAGAACGTGAGTGTTGTGTGTGACACAAATATGATGACATGGAATGCCTCCCTGAAAGTAGCTCAATATCCAAGTGGGTACCCTAGTAAGGGGAACAGGGACAATTTTGGGCATGAACTCAATGGCTGGCTCCTCAACGCCCCTCCCCACCTGAGAGAGGAGCAGCCTTGCTAGGCCACAGAAGAGGACATTGCAGCCAGTCCTGAAGAGACCAGATAAGCTAGAGTTAGATGGAAGGGGAGAAGGTCCTCCCCTATCAGTGGACTTGGAAAGGGGCAGGGAGGAGATGAGGGAGGGATGGCAGGGGGGATAGAGAGGGAATTTGGGAGGGGGGTATGGCTTGGATACAAAGTACATAACCTGTGATTAATATAAAATTAAAATGTTTAAAAAATAATAGTTTTATAAATTTCATTAAAAAATTGTTTATACCTGTTGAGTAAAATGAGGGGGACCCAAGCTGTTAAGAGTTATCTGGAGATAGAAATACCTGGAGGGGACAGGAATTCCACAAGGAGAACAACAGAACCAAAAATCTGGACACAGTGGTGTTTTCTGAAACTGATACTCCAACCAAGGAACATTCACAGAAATAACCTAGAACCCCTGCACAGATGTAGCCCATGGCAGTTCAGTAGCCAACTGGGTTCCCTAGTAAGGGGACCAGAGACTGTCTCAGACATGAGCTGATTGTCCTGCTCTTTGATCACCTCCCCCTCAGGGGGGAGCAGCCTTTCCAGGCCACAGAAGAAGACAATGCAGCCACTCCTGATGAGACTTGATAGACTAGGATGAGATGGAATGGGAGGAGGACCTCCCCTATCAGTGGATTGGGAGAGGGGCATGGGTGGAGAAGAGGGAGAGAGGGTAGGATTGGGAGGGGAAGAAGGAGGGAACTACAGGTGGGATAAAAAGTGAATAAACTGAAATTAATAAAAATAAAATATAAAAAGATAAAATAAAACTTTAATAAAAATAAAGAAAATCAAAAGACAAAATTTATCTGGAATATGAAGGAACATTGTGTATACATGGACTTTAAAGACATTGAAAAAAGGGATTGTATCAGAATAATTTTACCAACTGATTTGTATGTTAGGTAACTTTAATCACTTGGGATAGTCTCCATTAAATTATCTGCCATCTAAACTCTGAATATACTCAGTGACACACACACAAAAGACATGAAAATAGAAGCGTACTTGAGAAGAGTTCCAGCAGGAGAGAGAGGGTATAAAAGGTGAAAATGACTGATTATTATATAGTTTCAACTGTCAAAAACTACAAGAATAATAAAGAAGAACATGAGGGTCACTAATTAGCAAAATGAACACAGGGAAAATGTATAACAAGACACTCAAGCAAGGAAATACTGAAATATTTTACAGTCAAGGAAGCTTGCCAAAACTTAGAAGTAACATAAAAGAGAAGGAGCCAGCCATCAAATGAGTCAGAGGAAAATTGGTCAATGATGCAGAGAAGATAATCAGAAATGCCAGGAACCATTAAAAAGAAGAATCATCAAACAAGTGAATCTATGTTGTTTTCTACTATAAATACAGAGATTAATATAAGTACTGACATGCATTGTGATTTTGAGAGACTGCTTTATCTTTGGGGCTAAACAATGGATAAAATGTTGTCTCCCCCTGGATTACTACTCATTGGCCCTATAACTCAAATATACTCTACCACATTTTTCTGAATATACAACTGTCATCACATATGATTTTCATGAAGAGTTAAAATAGTTTCAAATTAAAGAGCTTAAAATGAACAAAATATATATAATAAAAATAAGGTGTATTTATAAAAATTAAGTAAGTTCACTCACAAAATAGTGTATAATGCTTAATATGAAATCAGTCTTAATTAAATAATCTTAACAGTCATATGATTCAACATTTCAGCTTTTTATTCTTATTGTTGTAATATAAAATATAATAAGGATAATGTAATATTATTGTAATATAATAAGAAGCTTATATTTTATATACAAAGAGAGTATGTGTGTGTGAGAGAGAGAAAAGAGAGAGAATTTAAATCTGGCTTTGATTTCTAGTAGGTGAAATAGAAATGGAGGTGAGTTAAGAGACTTTAATAATTTTCTTTTCAAAGAGTGTGTAAAGTATTAGGAGAACTGGCTATGTATAGGACCCTATACTGGCACTCAAAGTCTCCATGTCCAACGCACCACTTTCCCTGTAGGACTCAGTCAGCTGGGACAGGGGGCTTCTGAATCCTATGTTAGCCTAGTCTACACAGCTACATGGCTCCACAATAACACAAGCAAACCTACTTGAATGGGTAGTATGTGCTGTGATCCAGGTGATGATGTGTCAGTTTAGGTCAATTCTGCTGTGTAGGAGAGAGAACCACCTGTATAAGACAGCAGCCTTCACTAAGACCACATAGTACGTACCCTCCACCCTTCTTCCTATGCTCTCTAACTAACCTTTTCTCCATCTCTGCCCACAACCTTTCTTTCTTTCATCTATCTATCTATCTATCTATCTATCTATCTATCTATCTATCTATCTATCTATCTATCTATCTACCTACCTATCCATCTATCTGTCTGCCTGTCTGTCTACTTTGTTTTGTGAGATGAGAAAATAGGGCTAAGTATGAGTATTATTTTTTTTAAAGTTGTGTACCATCTGACCATGGAGTAAAATGAGGTAAGTTTTTTTTTTTATTTGTTTCTTGCTTTGTTTTGGTTTTGGTTTTGTTTACTAGTAAGTCTGCCAGACTGCAGTTGTAGGAGTCTTGGACTCCTAGCCTTCATATGTTTTACAATGCAGCCATTTTCTGATTGAACTAATAGAAACTTTAGAGTGATGGCTTGTCAGGTGAGCAGATTCCTGCCATGTGTCAAGTCATTTTCTTTCTGTAGAAATACTAAGGGTTAGGAATATGGTTTCATTTGTAAAATCAGCGAGAAGAGGGATGGTGATAATTTTGATTCATAAAAGGAAAAGAGACATATTAATGCACCACTCAGTAAAATCTCTCTAGAAATACAAATACTGTGAATATAAAGCAGTCAGATTAAAGTTGAATGTAAATTAATTTCAGCCACCTCAAAGCCATGAAGTATGTGGGTTTCTACTTTTCTCAATTGCCAATGTTTCCCAAAGGATGATTCTTTGATCCAGAGTCTCTTTTGTTGTATTTATTTGTTGGTATGGCAGAGATTATTGCAAGTTAGAATTATTATACCATCTCATGGAGTATCATTTTGGAATAGTTCACTGTTACTGCTCTGGAGGCAGCTGGGAAAATGGGGCCGATAAATGAGGAGAACAAAATAATCTTGAAATATCCAACTTTATTTAGAACCTCAAACAATTTACATTCTAAAGGTTAAGAAGAATCACAAGAGGAAAAATTAAAGTGTCCAGTTACAAGGGCAAGCTGCAGGAGGCATATAATCAAATACTGGCAGGCAACTCTAATGAATGATCTGAAGTAATGGACAACTTGGAGGGGCAAACAAGCATAATCCAAGAAAAACTCCTGGTTTGATTGTTTGTTTGTTTGCTTTTTGTTTGTTTTTTAAATCTAGGTTCAGATAATAGAGGAAGATGACTTCTCCTATCAGTGGACTAGGGAAGAGGGATGGGGGACGGAGAGGGAAGGAGAGTGTGACCAGAAGTAGCTGAGGGATGTGGCTACAACCAGGATAAATAAATAAATCGATAAACAAACAAACAACAAAGGCAGGTTACCAAAGAATGTTCAATGTCCTTACTCATCAAGGAAATGCAAATTAAAATGACCCTGAGATTCTACCTTATACCCATCAGAGTGGCTCAGATCAAAAACTAAAGGGACTATACATGCTGAAGAGGTTGTGGAGAACCATCCTTCATTGCTGTTGGGAATGGAATTTTGTGCAACCACTTTAGAAATCAATCAGGAGCTTTATCAAAAATTAGGAATAGTGCTACCTGAAGATCCAGCTATGCCACTGCTGGGCATGTATGTGAAAGAGGCTCAACCATGCAATAAGAACATTTGCTCAACTATGTTCATAGCAACTTTATTCATTATAGCCAGAATCTGGAAACAACCTAGATGTCCTCAGCCATAGAATGGATACAGAAATAGTAGTACATTTACACATTGAAATACTACTCAGCAACTAAAAACAAGGAAATCAGGAAATTTGCAGGCAAATGGTGGGAACTGGAAAAGATCATCCCGAGTGAGGTAACCAAGAAGCAGAAAGACACACATAGTATATACTCACTTATAAACGGATACTAGCCATATAATATAAGATAAACATACTAAAATCTATAGATCTAAACCAACAAGGAGGTCCCTACAGAAAAGGCTTAATTCTCATTCAGAAGGGCAAACAGGACAGACAAAGGAAGTTGGAGAAGACAAGGAGCCTACCACAGAGGAGTTCTGAAAGACTCTACCCAGCAGGGTATTGAAGCAGATTCTGAAACTCATAGCCAAACTTTGTGCAGAGTGCAAGGAATCTTATGAAAGAAGGGGGAGATAGAAAGACCTGGAGTAGACAGGAGCTTCACAAGAAGACCAACAGAAAAACCTGGGCCCACGTGGTCCTGCAGAGACTGATAAATCAACCAAGGACTATGCATGGAGATAACCTAGACCCCCAGCTCAGATGCAACACATGGACCACTTAGTCTCCATGTGGGTTCCCTAATAAAGGGAGCATGGTTAGTCACTGGCATGAACTAGATTTCCTGCTCTTTGATCACAGAAAGTTTCTTGATCCTCTCTCTTTTACAGTTTCTCCAACCCCTTTTCTGCAGTGTTCCCTGGACCTTCAGTAAGAGATTATTTTAATAGCTGTATCCTTTGGAACTTGGTTCTACAACTCTGTATTTTATTTGGCTGTGATTTTCCGTAATGAACTGTTTTGTGAAAAGAGAAGTTACTTTGATATGGGCTGAGGATATAAAGAAAAATGTCTAAAGTGCAGTTAAGGATTTTGCTGGTTTAGAAACGTGGCAGTTATAGGTTCTCCTACAAGATCCATGCCTTCACTATCTGTGATTAGTGCATTAGAATTTTAGTACCTTGCATGATTTCCCTGTGGGTGAGCTGGTCTTAGGTTTGATTAAAGAGCTGTTAGCATACCACTTCTGTATCCTTTGTATTATCTTTACAGTTAGTAAGTGTTATGGTGCATATGTATTATACTTAAGTAGAACTGCTGGTTCCCTCTTTGGAAGCTTGTATGACAGCTTCTTGTACCATGAATGTTCATCCTCATGGAGAAGGCATTCAAATAAGTTGTAGCTCAGTTGTCTCTGGGCCCTGTGTCTAAGTGCATGGTGTCTTCAGCAACAGAGACTTACTTTCCACATCTTAGGCACAACCAAGGACAGTAGGCTTAGATTATTATTAATATGTCTTCTGGGATTTAAGGGCCCAAGCTTATGTGGTAAGCATTTTGACAACTGAGCACCACCATGCAGACTATTATGTTGTATTGCTCTCCCTTCATTCTCCATTACAAGCAACCCAAATCCCCATGTTTGCATCACTACTAGACATTTGTCCTCAGGGCAGAACTACTGACATCATTTTTTTCCTAATGGAAATTAAGAATTGATCTCCATCTCCCTTCATAATTCTCTCATTAATTCTTAGTAAACGTCTAAACATACTTTTACAGTTGATTAAATAAATAAAAATCACCTACATATAAACTGCAATGAAATTAGAAAACATGGACTCTATTAATAATTTATCTGAAAGTTTATAATTAACTGTTAACTTCCTATTTGCATTTATTTAATGGTATATATATATTGTATACATATATACTACAAACTAGATATTAACTCTATCTATTTATATATGAATAAAATTTATCCAACTATACATATATATTAGAAAGTACACATCAAATCTAATATATTAAATCAATCTAATGTATCATATGTAATATCATTATATATATATAATACTACAAAATAGTCCCATTGTTAATAATTTGTTAAACTTCCTGACTAGAATGACTAATGAACAGAACATTAATTTCTCCATTTCGTTTGACCTGGAAATTTCTTTGTATGATCTCTGATTTCTAGGTTAAGAAACAGGAGTTTAGGTGACCTTACAGCTTTGTCTAACAGGATCTATTCACAAATCATGCAAGGATTCCTGCATTGAAGCTGTTGGTCTGCACTGTTTTAGACCCATTTCTTTCCAATCAAATACATCAATAGAACTCATAAATCTCAGGCACACTCTCTGCATGGTGTTACACTGTAGACATCAAATAAGAGTTTGTTTTCATTTCTATTAAACTTTGGAGAATGCTCTTAGCTAGAACTCACTGTTTTCCTCTCTGTACCATACCTCCACTTTTCTAGATTTTTTTCTTCATCCCTCTCAGCCTGCGCTCCCCTTCAGTTCATTTTAAAGTACGGCAGTGTGCCCATGCTCCTGTCACTCCATTTTGAAATCTCAGCTCTTCTCTAAAACCCCTAGTATGAAATATTTACTATCTAAAATATGAAACTTTTATATTGGAAGCCCACTAAGGAGAACGTGAGGTATCTACACAGCAGTGAATGTGGGCTGCACATACAGACCCTTTACTGATGGCAATGCATGTTTTATGACGTGGATTATAGCAATTGATAAACTCAGAAAGAAATCTTTCCAGTCAGTCCCATGCATCTGCCCCTTAAGTCCTGCAAGTATTTTTATGAAGCTTGAGTCATTTCCTATTCATTTAGGAACAAACAATAAAGTTGATCATATGTGGGTAACTGGTGCCGAACGGCTGACGGGAGACTGTACATGCGTGTGAAATCCAAGGAGGAAGAAGCCCTCCGGTCAGTAATGAGAAGATGAATGCTGTGTGGCAGGGGAGGAGGTCAGAGACAGCAGGAAACTTCTACTGTCATGGAAAATGAAAATAAATACAAGAAATATTTGGAGTTTTTTAAATGCCATTTACTGAAACAAGAAAGCAAAAATTTCATCAACTTTCTCTACAAGTTGAATTATTTTTTTAATATTTAAATTAGTTTAAGCTTTGCGCTAGCCACATGCTATTACACACTGAGTCCTGACAGAGAGTGATGATCAGTTAATGCACTAGAGTAATTACAAAGCACTAAAGTATTTCATAATGCAGCTCCAAAGTATTTCAATAATCACCCTTATTAGCAAATCTAGACAATGATGGAATGTTTTATGGGAAATTAACAGGAGAATTTACTGTGTCAGGCTGGGCTGAACACCTGTCTCTCAGCCAAGTCAAGAGCCAGAGGAGATGTGAAATGTATAGAACATGCCATTTTCTTAGCTTTCTATTTAAAGAAGCCCACTTGTCTCAGAATGCATGTGTTGTTTTTTGTTTGTTTGTTTGTTTGTTTGTTTGCAGGACGTTGAGTTATAAAACAATAGTTTCATCTATAAAATGTCATAAGTGCACGGTAGTGTCTGTCTACAATGCTGGCAATCAATATATACCAAGGAAAGATGATCATCAAACCTGGCCAGATTGAACTAAATATTGAAAAGTTATCTCAAATAGTTCTTCAAAAGTGATGTAAAAATTTGATTGACCGAATTTAATACTTCTACTTTGCTAATTAAGTAATGAGTTGAATTTAAATAATGCCAATATATATAGTTTGTGTAAGGGTTACTCTAAGAAATTTTAGGGGAAAAAAAAGAAAAAAAAGACATGCTCAGGAAAAAGTTTAAATTCCACACACTATGTTCTCTAAACAATATCATGAGAAACAAATTGAATGAAGGCCTTATCCTTTTCTCCAGCAGCAAGGATATTTAGTCCACAGTATTGACAGCTGTGAAGACGGTGTTTAAACAAGCAGCTTCTAGATAAAGAGAAGTGAGTCAGAGAAAGGACCATGTGCTTTTCTCTGTGGTTATAGTAAGTGATAATCTGTGTGGCTCCTCTTCTGTTACTGGTGGCATGGTAGTCTGGGCTTCAGGGTGCAAAGTCACCTCTGAAATTACTTAAATATGAAGAAATGGGAAAGCGCTGTAAAAAAATGGCTTCATCAAGCAATTCCAAAATGTTTCTGTGTGTGTGTGTGTGTGTGTGTGTGTGTGTATGTGTGTGTGTGTGTGAACATTAGAGGATGATGTTCAGCTGTCAGTTCTTGCCTTCTTCTCTGGTATGACACATAGCCTCTTCCAGATGAATGAGCTAAGACAGCTGCTGAATGAACTCAGGGACACTGCTTTTCTCTGTCTTTCAAGGCCTGATGTGCTGTTGCACCTACCCAGCTCTCAAAGAGGTTCTGGTCAACTAGAGCTCGGTTTTAGGCTTGGATGATTAATAAGATTTATACATGCAGAGCATCTCCCTAGCCACGTAGTATCCTTCTGAGATCATAGTGAAGAAACATTTCCAGCGACCATAGTTTTAATATAAAATAATTTGAGATCCAAAATAGAGGAATAAATTTTGGAAAATGATGGCTTACATGGAACCCATTTATTCATATACACACCAATAATTTCAAGTAATTATTAGCACAGAAAGATAAAACAAAGACAGCTTGTACATACTTAATTCAAAAACAATATATTGAAAGTAAATTAACAAATTCATTCACTAAATCTAGTGAATGTAAGTTATTTTAAAAGTCATCTACACGTCTACAAGTCTCCAATAAATGACAAATGTCAATTAGAAAATATATGACTTTCAAAAAAACATCACTGGTCTAAAAGTAAATTAAATGCTTAGATGTAAATTATGTTAAAAACATACTGGGGGTAAAAGTGAACAGAAATGATTAACACTTTTTCCTCAAGGAAGTGATATTAGTTCCCAAGCAACACTCTCAGATGCTCTTTTTAGCTGGTTAGGATATGACATACAGGATATGTTGCCTCCTGGTTCAAGTGTGAAGGCCATGGCCACTTCTGTTTCTTCTGGAAAGAACAGTGTTGGACTTTGTCCTCCACCCTGCTAGGAGCACGGCACACACACACAGCTCCACAAAGAGGCCTAAACCCAACACCCCACCCAAGTCGTCACCAGCCTGTCCTGGCGTATCCATCCTGCTTCTGTTTATATCAGCGGTGTCCAGAGGGAGGCAAAGGAACTCTTCTCATGGAATCCTGTTCTAATGGAAGATGAATGGGGGAAAGGGGGAAGGAAATGGTTAGTTATTGGCTTACCCCACTAATTCTGGTTCTTAAGGGAACCCACATGTAATTATGGCCTTGAGGAGTCAACACATTCAACAAATAATTTTTCTCCATATTGTTCTATAGACTCAAGAGTTTGAGACAAGGAAAGAAAGGGCACATGCCACAGCACTCCATCCTTTCAGTGTTTGAAGCTGCTCAGAACAAATGGATGCTTTTAGAGCTACAGAGCTGATTCCTGTGAGGGGCCCCTGGAGGAAGACCAAAACCCAGATCCTTCATGGGCAGAAAGATTCTGTTTGTTAGTTTGGGTGTTGTTTAATCGCTGAATTTGCTGTTAGAAGATTAAGCTGAATGTTAACAAATCGAATTGTTTATGTGTGTTTATTTACTATTTACTAAATGTTTACTGAGTTGAAAAATAAAACCCAAAAAAAGCATTACTGAAAAGGAAAAGTGTCGTTGCAAGGCATCCCTGGTTATAGTAAGCTTTACTAATAGAAAATAATTCCAGGCGTACCTACCTGTGGAATAAGTAGATATTATATATATATATATATATATATATATATATATATATATATATCCTGCAAATATACAAGAAGCAAAGGTGGTAGGCAAGAAAATATTGAGACACTGCCCAAACCAAGAGGGAACTATGCAGGCAAATGAATAAACATAGTGAGGTACCAAGTGAAATTCTGGGCCGGCAGAGGCATAATAGGTAATCGATAAGAAAATGATCCAGCAGTCCTACAGGTGCCTGACAATCAGAATTCTGACCCTGGGGCTCACAAGATGGAAGTAGAGAAACAAATTCCACAAGTTGTTCCCTGACTCTATACAGGGGCTCCTACACAAACACCCAAATTACAGAATTAAACAAGGCATCATAAAACGTGAAAAATTATATGCTTTATTTTTAGACTATTAAAATGAAATGTTACTATCAGGATAGTAATGGTAGCAAATACATCAGATAATCTAAGCTGTTCACAATAGAAACAATTTCTTTCTCTTTTTTTAAATAAATTTGTTTAATTTGTATCAGTTTACACCCTGGGTCTGG
The DNA here is from genome assembly GCA_028658305.1 of Pachyuromys duprasi. Taxonomy (NCBI): domain Eukaryota; kingdom Metazoa; phylum Chordata; class Mammalia; order Rodentia; family Muridae; genus Pachyuromys; species Pachyuromys duprasi. The sequence goes on from CM053747.1 coordinate 8,968,222, forward strand.
GTTACCTCACTCTGGATGATCTTTTCTAGTTCCATCTCTTTGCCTGCAAATTTCATGGTTTCTTTGCCTTTAATAGCTGAGCAGTATTTTATCATGTACATGTACCACATTTTACATTCTGGTGGACTTTTGGGGGTCACATATGTATGCAAATGGTAGTACTTTAACTTCTTCCTTCATTTCTTATATTCCCTTGTTAACCGTTAGTTGTCTTATTGCTCTAGTAATAACTTCAAGTACTGTATTGGAGAGATATAGAGAGAGTGGGAAACCTTGTCTTGTCCCTAATTTTAATAGAATTTCTTTCAGTTTCTCATCATTTAATTTGATGTTAGCTATTGGCTAGCTCTATGTAGCCTTTATTATGTTTAGGTACAGGATTTGTATTCCTGATATATCCAAGATTTTCATCATGATGGAATGTTGGATTTTTTCTGCATCTTCTGAGATGATCATCTGCTTATTTTCTTTGAGTTTGTTTATATGGTGTATTATATTGATGTCTTTTTTATGTTGAATCATCCCTGTATTCCAGGGATGAAGGTTATGTAATTTATATGTTCTTGGATTCAGTTATTGCCTTTTTTTTAGCATCAATGTTTGAAAGTGAAATTGATCTGAAATTTTCTTTGTTGAATGTGTGGTTTAGGTATCAGGCTGACTGCAACTTCATTGAATGAGTTTGGCTATGTTCCTTCAATTTCTATTTTATGGAATAGTTTGAAAAATATTGGTATTATCTCTTCTTTGGATGTCTGGTAAAATTCTGAATTGAAACCATCAGGCCCTTGGCTGAGATGTTGATGACTAATTCTGTTTCTTTAGGGGTTATAGGTCTGTTTAAACTCATTACCTCATCTTAATTTAACTTTGGTAGGTTAAATATATCAAGAAAACTACCCATTTTCTTTAGATTTTTCCAATTTTGTGCAATGCAAGATTTTTAGGTCTTATTTCAAAATAAGACCTAAAGATTTTTGGATTTCTTCGTTGTCTGTTGTTATGTCTCCCTTTTCATTTCTCATTTTGTTAATTTGGCTATTGTCATTTGCTTTTAGTTTATTGGGCTAAGTATTTGTCTATCTTGTTGATTTTCTCAAAGAATCAGGTGTTGGTTTCATTGATTCTTTGTATTGTTTTTCTTGTTTCCAATTTATTGATTTCAATGCTGAGTTTGATTATTTCCTGTAGCCCACTTTGCTTCTTTCTGTTCTAGAGCTTTCAGGTGAGCTGCTAAATTACTAGTTTGTGATCTCTCCAATTTCTTTATGAGGGGACTTAGTACTATGTACTTTCCTCTTAGCATGACTTTCATTGTACCCCATAAGTTTGGTTCTGTTTTGACTTCATTTTCATTGAATATTAGAAAGTCTTTAATTTCTTTATTTCATTCCTGACCCAGTTTTCATTGAGTAGGAAGTTGTTCAGTTTCCATGAGTTTTTAGACTCTCTGTTGTTTCTGTTGTGGAGTTCTAGCTTTAATCCATGGCAGTCTGATAACATACAAGGGGTATTTCAATCTTCTTGTCTCTGTTGAGGCTTACGTTGTTACTGAGAATATGTTCAGTTTTAAAGAAGTTTGTTTGAGATGCTGAGATAAAGCCATACTTTTTGTGTGTGTTTGGATATTTTGTGTGTGTTTGGATATCTGTTAGGTTCATTTGATTCATGACATCTGTTAGTTTCTTTTTTTTCCCTGTTTAGTTTCTGTCTCATTGATCTGTCCATTAGAGAGAGTAGGGTGTTGATGTCTATCAATATTAATGTATGGGTTTTAATTTGTGATTTAAGCTTTAGTAATGCTTCTTTTACGAATGTTGGTCCTCTGTTTTGGGGGCATAGGTGTTTCGAATTGAGATGTGGTCTTGGTGGATTTTTCTGTCGATGAGTATGAACTGTCCTTCCCCATCTCTTTTGTTCAATTTTGGTTGAAAGTCTATTTTATTAGATACTAGAATGGTTACTCCCGCTTGCTTCTTGGGACCATTTGTTTGGAAAACTCTCTTCCCTCACTTTACTCTGAAGTAATGCCTATATTTAGCTTTGATTGATATGTGTTTCTTGTATGTAGCAGAACAATTTATCATCCATTCTGTTAACCTGTGTGTTTTTATTGGGGAATTGAGGCCATTGGTGTTGAGAGATATTAATGACCAGTAGTTGTTACTTTTTATTATTTTGATGGTGGTGGTGGTAGTGTGTGTGTGTGTGTGTGTGTGTGTGTGTGTGTGTGTGTGTGCACTCCCTTCTTTTGGTTTTGCTGATATAAGGTTATTTATTGCCTGTGTTTTCCTAGGTGTAGTTGGCCTCCTGCAGTTGGCCTTCTAGTATCTTCTATAGGGCTAGATTTGTTGATAGTTACAGTGTACATTTGTTTCTGTAGTAGAATACCTTGTTTTCTCCCTCCATGTTGATAGAAGTTTCCTTAGGTATAGTAGTAGTCTGGGTTCACAACTGTGATCCCTTAATGTCTGTAAGGTATCAGTCATGGTGCGTCTGACTTTTAGATTTTCTGATGAGAAGTTATGTGTAAATCTGATAGGTTTGCCTTTATATGTGACTTGTCCTTTTTCCTTTGAAGATTTTAATATTCTTTCTTTGTTTTGTATCTTTAGTGTTTTGATTATTATGTGATGGGATGATTTTCTTTTTTGGTCCAATTTATTTGGTGTTCTATACGTTTCTTGTATGTTTCAAGGTATCTCTTTCTTTAGGTTAGGGAAGTTTTTCCCTATGATTTTGTTGAAAATATTTTCTGGGCAATTAGCTGGAAGTCTTCTCTTCCTTCTGTTATTCTTATTGTTCTTAGACTTGGTCTTTTTATAGTGTCCCAAATTTCTTGTATGTTTTGTGTTGCAAACTTTTTAGATTTAACATTTTCTTTAACTGATATATCAGTTTCTTCAATCGTATCTTTTAAGCCTGAGATTCTCTCACTTGGTGTATCTGTAGTTCTTGTTCTATTCCTTAGGTTTCCTGTCTCCAGGATTGTCTCAGATTGTGTTGCCTTTATTGCTACTTGTTCCATTTTTATGTCTTGAACAGTTTAATTTATTTCCTTTTCCTGTTTGATTTTATTTCCATAAGGGATTTATTCATTTTTTTTACCTGTTTGATTTCATTTTCCTGTTTTTCTTTGGGAGCTTAATTTTTCCCTCCTTAGGGCCTCTATCATTTTTATAACCCCAGACTTGAAATCTTTTTCTTGAGCTTCACACTTTAATAACATTAGAAATTTTGGACTATCATAACAATTACGGATCAAATTAGTTATATGAGTAAGGCAAACACATATCGTCATCTATTACTTTAAAAATAAACATAAAATATTTAAATGAAGTGTTTCCCAAAGAATGGTTTTTATCCCCTAAGATAATGAGCACAGATACTCCTGTGAGTAAATGTACAGAGCTGGAGCACTGAAGCTCCGCACACAGCGTGATTTCTATGCCGTGGAGCCTGCCTTTAATTTAGACTTCTTCATTCCTGCATTTATGACCAAACGATTTGTCTTTGTTTCCACATCCAATTAAATGTTTGGAAATAAAACATAAAGAGGAAAAAGTATGCTAATTAAGAGTAAGTAGATATGGCAGTCAAAACTACTAATAATGTATTTATGCAAGATTCTATCCAAACATACAGTACTAAACAGTACTTAGTACTGAAACAGTACTAAGGCAGTCTCCAGGAACTTTTCATAGATGGCCTCGGACTGTGTTGCTTGCTTCTGAAGCTTCTGCACTTTTGACGTTCATACTCCTTTCATGCAGTTCAGCACACACTTTTATTTCACTTCATTTAACATCGTGATTATACTCACATTCGACTTATTCTCAGCGCAATAGCAAACTGAAAAAGTGATGGGGTCTAGGGATTGATTTTAATATTTTGCAGCGAGTCACTCAAATTTGATCAAATCTTGCAGAGTGTCTAAATCATCTGCAATGTGTTCTCTGTATACTCACAAACTGGAAATTACATGGGCATGGTTTTCTGTTCTGTGTTAGTTCTCTTCCTGTTAATTATCATGTGCCCACAGTAATAGTGTGCATATGTGAGATCCAGACAACTCCACGTGCTAGCCATATATATTTAGCAACTTGATTGACTATTTTGCTTTAATCTTTTCATCAATAAAATGAGAAAACATTATACTAGTATAACTGAATAAAAAATAAGTCAATAGTGTTTGAAAGGAAAAAAATAAATTATCTTTCTGAAGGCATCCTTGACAAACTAGAATCCCTAGGACAGCTGCAAAACAGTAACTAAAAACTGTAATAATAATTGAAAATGATAATGTGGAAATATTCAGTGTACTGTGCCCAAAATTGTTTCTAAAATCTAATAAAGAAAACAAATTTATTGCTTTCAGTTAATAAATTAACTAGTGTAAGAAGGTGATTAAAAATTACAAATAAAAAAATTACTAGCATACCAAGGTGTCCCCAAAATATCATTAGTCAACAATGGCTTAAACAATAAATTAAAATATGTTTATCATTATTTAAAATACTTTATATTGTCCCTTCATTCAAAACTAACCCTTTAATGTTATGAATTTTCAATTAAATTACTATGCTTATAACATGAAGATTCTCATAAGATATTTGCAGTTGTTTAGAAGTCTGTGTATTAGAGGCAACGTGCATTTTCTACATCTTCACAAGTCTGAAATGGAGTGTCAGTCTCCTGGGAGAAATGAGTGGTGTACAAAGATACAGGGAATCAACAAAAAACAATAGAAAAAAATTAGGTGAAATCCAGAAATACTGGAGTCTAAATATGAGAAATACGCAGCGAACCTCAACATAAGACAATAATGTCAGAGGAAAAAGAAAGGCACCTCCCAACTCAGCAGGGCTTTTGAAAAAAGAAAAGGAAAGGTATGGTTGGACTCATAGGTTATCCGCCTGGACCTCAGCAAAGACACAGCTCACAATGGGGAATTAGAGTTACTCAATAAAAGAGCCATCATCTGGAGAGCTGGCTCAGCAGTTGAGAGTACTTGTTGCTCTTTCAGAGGACCTGGGTTCAATTCTCATCCTCCTGTAACTCCAGCCCCACATATCCAGTGCATTATTTTGATATCAAACTCTTGCACACATATGTATATATAAACCTATGCAAGCACTTACAATTACAGATAAAATGCATACTGTTAATTTAATTTTTATGTATTTATTTATTATGATTTATTCATTTTGTACCCTGGCTGTAGCCCCCTCCATCTCCTCCTAGTCCCACCCACCCTCTCTCTTTTTCCCTTATGCCCTTCCCCCAGTCCACTGATAGAAAGGGAGGTCCTCCTCTCCTATTTGACCCTACCCTATCAGGTCTCATCAGGGCTGGCTGCATTGTCTTCCTCTGTGGCCTAGTAAGGCTGCCTCCCCCCAAGGGGAGGTGATCAGAGAACCAGCCACTGAGTTCATGTCAGAGACAGTCCCTGTTCTCCTTACTAGGGAACCCACTTGGAAATTGAGCAGCCAATGGGCTTCCTTTGAACAAGGGGTTTAGGTCTTCCCCATTAAAAAGTGTGTGGAAAATGAAAATACTCCATCTGTAGAGCAACTTTCAGCTAGGAGAAGGAGTTAACTGAGTTTTTAAAGTTAATTATTCTAACCATAAATAGCATTAAATAGTTTTATGTTGCCCATGTTATAGAAATGATAGCAGATGAATTTCATTCCATAAACATATTTGTTATATATCTTACATAGATTATGTCTCTGGCTCAAAGTTTAAAAGATTATGACATCATGCCTAGTTCTGATTTCCCCTAAAGTATTCTAGAAACCCTGAAAAATCCCACAGTTCTCATATTTAAAGAAGGGAGTTTAATACTTGAGGATATTTTTTTCTGTCTAAATTTGCTTTTGTGAAATGTATCCAGGAAGAAAAAATCACTTGAATCATGTCATTTGTACAAATATTTGTATTCTAGAAAACTATGGTTTTGTCCCCAGTGTCCCATGTCAGCTTTCTCTAAGCCATGAGGAGATAGAAGTAATGTGTGGAGAAAGGGCAGCAGGAAGTTGGGACAAATACAGCAACACCGCCTCTGGAAATTGTCATATAAGCAAGCCTTCACCATGGACATTTCTGCATTCCAGTTTCTTTCCATTTCCTATAGTTTAATTCCAAATCAACAAAAAAGAGTAATGTAAGCTTATAAAACTACAAAGAAAATCAGGTCATGCACATTCAGGCTCTTTCCTGATAGTACACACATCTTTGGAAGAAGCGTGGGTAGCATTTGATTTGATATTCATGTGGTTTCTCCTTAAATATCAGCAGAAGTTCAAAAGCAGTTTTTGAAAACCTGTATATGTTGAAAGCATTAATCATAACTTCTCATGTTCTTGCATTTTTCTTCTGAAAAACATCACCTCATTATTTTATATTTAAAATGACAAGTGTTTTGAAGGCATGTTTATTAATCACTTGTTAGAGCGCTGTAACTGTATATTTTCTCATCATACATTCATTCAAGAAAAGAAATTAAAGAATATATTCATAATAACTGTCAGGTTCCAGTAACAATCCTGAAAATGATTTAGTGTGGTTTATCACTTCCAAACTTGCATCTATGTTATAGATTGCTACCTGACATACACCATAAGTAGCCAGCCTAATAGCACATAACCTGTTATTACTCCATTTCTCCTGATTATTGGCTTCCTCTTCCAGTGCCAATCCATAGTCATTTTAATTCTCAGAGATTCCTCATTATTGAGCAAAACTTCATTCCAACAGAGTTTAGTGTATTTATATTAAAAACTCTGCAAAATTGCTGCAAAATTCCAATGTTACTATAGTTGAAATCCAGTAGAAATCTGTGTACTATTCAGCAAGTTGGTGTGATAATCCTCTGTGTTTTTGTTGATGGCTTAGGAATGTGTATCACATTCCCATAAAACTGACAACTATCAACTTTCACAATCCTATTGTTACTCAGGCTGCATGTGTTGCTTAGCAATATATGCATATGATTACTCAAACACCAAAGCCAGCACCTTATAAGGTGTTTTTCAGATCATTTGTAATTCGATTTAGCCATTAAAAAGAACCTGTTTCTTCTTTATATTTAGTTCCCCATAATTATAGAGCCACCATAGATCCAACAAATACAAATGCATTATAGGAAAAAAAAACATCATTAGAGATATATGAATGTAGGTTCATAAGTATTTTATTTTTTAATTGATTAATTTATTTTTTATCAATCACAGGTTAGGTATTTAGCATCCCAGGCGTAGCCCCCTCCCCCATCCCCTCCTACCCTCCCCCTCCCTCCCTCATCTCCCTCCTCCCGGCCCCCTCCAAGTCCACCAACAGGGGAGGACCTCTTCCCCTTCCATCCAACCCCAGCTCATCCTGTCTCCTCAGGGCTGGCTGCAATGTCCTCCCCTGGGATCTAGCCAGTCTGTCACTCCCCGGCTTCTTTGGGGGAGGGTCAAAGAGACAGCCATCAAATTCATGACAGAAACAGTCCATGTTTCCCTCACTAGGTTCTTCAGTCCTACACCGAGCTATCATAGGACCCATCTGCGCGGGGTTCCAGGCCACATACACACATGGTCCTTGAGTGTAGAAACCGTCTCATTCAAGACCCCTGTGCCCTGCTCAGTTTGGTCTTTGTGGAGCTCTTTTTCTCCCCAAGTCTCAACAACCTCCCCCAGATCTATCATTACTTCTCGCCCTCTGCCAGAGGCTTGATCGCGAGTGTTAATATCTGCTCTGATACATCGTTATATTGACCCCCCCCCAGAGGACCTCTTTGGCATGCTCCTGTCCTGTTGCTTGTTTTCTCCTCCGCTCAATGTCCATCCCATTTGTTCATTCAAACAAGCGTTGATCATACCAACCTGGGTCCTCCTTCCTGTATATGCTCTCTAGGTGTGTAGATTTCAGCTTGACCTTCTTATCCTAAAGGTCTATATAAGTGAGTATATACCATATGTTTCTTTCTGCTTTTGGGATACCTCACTGAGATGATCATTTCCAGGTCCCACCATTTGTCTGCACATTTCATGATTTCCTCCTTTTTAATTGCTGAGTAGTATTCCATTGTGTAACATAATTTCTGTATCCATTCCTCAACTGAGGGACATCTGGGTTGTTTCCAGGTTCTGGCTATTACAAATAAAGCAGTAA
>CM053747.1:8976881-9000196 GCA_028658305.1 Pachyuromys duprasi
GCTCTGACCTGGGCTTGCTGCAAAAGGGCTCTCCCCTGGAATGTAGATTTGGCGCCTCATTCTGGGCCAGGGGCTGTGCACCACAGTCTGAGATGATATTTGGGGCACACACAGTGGGTTTGGGTTGGTGTGCATCAGCTGTATGCAGGCCTGTCTGAAATGGTGCCCCAGGCCTTCTCTGTCTGGCCCGTGGACACACACACACAGACTGAGGTTTTTGCTGGTGGATGAGTGCAGTGTTCGCCGTCAGTGTGCAGTCTGGTCAAGATGGTCCCTGGATCCTCTCAGTCTGGAGTGTCCCTGGCGATCGGCATGCACCTGCTGCACACTGGTGGGTTGAAGCAGAACTAGGGTCCCTCCCAGACCTGCCTGCAGACTCACACACGGACTGAGGTTTTGCTGGCAGAAGCATGTGGCACGCGCCCTCCTTGTGCAGACTGGTCAAAATGGTCCCCAGACCTTCTCAGTCTGGGGTGGTTCTGGAGATCGGTGTGAGCCTGCAGCACACCCACGGGTTGAAGCAGAACCCGGGTGCAGTGTGCAGTTCAGTGAAAACGGTGCCCGGTTCCTCCTCAGACTGCCCGGGAGACTGTGTGATCCAGTCTATTATGGCAGCTGCGGGTGCCCAGGGCAGATCAGAGCTGTGAGCTGCTGGTCACCTGGAGATTTTTCCGGGTAATAACTGGGTATCCCTAGGGTTTTCCCACTTGATTCTCTCACTGTAGGAGTTCTGCTCACCTGGCAATCACAAATGCTGGCGTTTTAGGTTCCAGAGTTCAGTCTCCTAGTCGCTGCATCGTTTCTGCTGTCCTACTCCTCAGACACAGTGTTCTCTCCTGGCAGCCATCTTGGATCTCCCCATAAGTATTTTAACACTTGGGGTATGAACAAAATTTCTAAGACCCCCAAAAGAGTGCTTAATACTTTTGTGGAATTTTGAAGAAAATAAGAGAGGCAAAGGAAAGAAAGGTGAGTGAAGTGTGTCAATGTTTTACAGTTGAGCTACACAGATTTGTATCTGATGAGGGTAAATGTGACAATATTGAATATAAGTTTCTAACTCCGTTAATTAGAACATTCATTTAGTTTTGGTCGCATTTTAGTAAGATCAATTGATCTTTAGGGCTTATGCCAGTTAAAATATGCAATACTTACATTTAGTTTTTTAAACAAAATTTTTATTTATTTCATTGTTTCACTAAAAATGACTCCATTTCCTCTATTTTTGGATGAAGGAGTTTAGTTAGCATTACTTACAGGAGCATGAGCCACTTATGGTTAACATTTTTAAATTATTTTGGAGGTGAAACATAAAGTAAGAGAAATGAAATAACAAATCTTTACATAGCTAGTGTATAGCCAAAGAGCTTCCAATATGTTACTGAAAGAGAAAATCTGGTTTAGGTATCCACTTCTAGACTTTGTAACTAACATCTTTGATCTTCAGGACAATGTGTCTAACCTCATCTCAGGAGCAACATTGTATTTTTCCATCTGTATATAGATTTCTCTTTTGTCTGTAACCTTGATGAAGACCCAGGAAGTCAGGTGATGGCCAACCATTGCTGGAGAATGAATCAAAAAATTAATGGAGAGTAAATCCAAGTTAAACTTGGGTGCCATTTCTTTCCAAGTGGAGGTAAAAGTGCTGGTAGAAATAAGTTAATTTTATACAAATGAGTACAAACTCATAGCATTTTAAGCAACAAAAAAAATGTACTAACAACATGTGAACACACAGACACACAATACAACACACGCACACAACAGTTAATAAAAACACACTGCAGTACCTACATACATGCCCCACACAGAAATACATTCTCAGAATGAGAAACCTGAATGGTGATTGTGAATTTGAGTTATATGTCCTGGGGGAAAGGGGAACGGTATGTGTGCTCATTTGACTTACTATTTATAGACAAAATGAATTAGAATATTTATTTCTACTGTTGAAATTTGACTGACAATTAGAATTTTAACAAAAATATCAATACACAAATATAAAAACATATCCTAGAAATAAGATAAATTTTAATCTATGTAAGGAAAATGGGACAATGTAAGTTTGATGGTAAACAGATCAATATGCACAGTGTTACATTATGTTACATTATGTAAGATGACCTAGACTCAGAAAGACAAATGTTATACATTGTGTCATATGCTGGCCTTAGCTTTTAACATTCAGTTATATGTTGTTCACAAAAACACAGCACTCACTTCAACCTACATAAAATAGTCCCAAATACAGACTTGTGTTATCTCAATTCAAATACAATCTGGTGAAGTTTGTATAGTAACAAATCAAAGAAATTCATAAACCAAGGCACATTTCAAATACAGTGGAAGAAACAATGATAGGTGTGTTATAGCAAAACCAGAAAACCTATGCCACAGCCCTTCAATGCTACCTGACTATATTCTTAAGGTTTTGTTTATTACTTGTAAAACTGTTAGTCCAGGAGCAAAGTGAACAAAGGCTTTTAAAGAGCCCACAGACAGATAGCTCAAAATAAATTGTAATTAGGCTGTAGACCGACAACATTCAAACTCCTCACAGGCATGGAAGTTTGAATCACTGTTGGGCAGAGTGCATGGAATCTTACTAAAGATGTGGGAAATAGTAAGATAGGGAGAAGACAAGAGCTCCACTAGGAGAGCAACAGAACCAAACAATCTGAGCACAGCGGTCCTTCTTGAGACTGATACTTCAACCAAGTACCATGCATGGAGAAAACCTAGAACCCCTGCACAGATGTAGCCCATGGCAGTTCAGTATTCAAGTGGGTTCCATAATAATGGAAACAGGGACTGCCTCTGACATGAACTGATTGGCCTGCTCATTGATCACCTCACCCTGATGGGGGATCAGCTTTACCAGGCCACAGAGGAAGACAATGCAACCACTCCTGATGAGAACTGATAGACTAGGATCAAAAGGAAGGAAAGAAGACCTCCCCTATCAGTGGACTTGTGGAGGGGCATGTGTAGAGAAGGGGGAGGGAAGGTGGGATTGGGAGTGGAGGAGGGAGGGATTTGTGCGGGGAAAACAAAGAGAATAAAGTGTAATTAATAAATACTAAAAATTATAAGTAAATAAGTTAAAAAAGAAGTTTGAATCAGTTAATCAAAAAGTTGGAAAGGGTCTTCGCCCCCAGAAACATTTTTTCACAGTGTGTGTGTGTGTGTTTGTGTGTTGGGGGGTATAAAGGATGAAATAAAATGGAAGTATCATGAGAAGAGAAAATGTGATTTTGAAAACTATGAGAAGTTAGTATAACATGTGATATGGAATTAGAAAGGAGGTTATTGGGAGTGAAAGGGGAGAGGAAACAGGGAGAAAAATCAATCTTTGAGAGAGAGAGAGAGAGAGAGAGAGAGAGAGAGAGAGAGAGAGAGAGAGAGAGAGAAAGAGAAAGAACAAATTACTCAAGTGAATAAAAAATAGATCAGTAGATTAATTATATTTTGGCAGTAGTTGTAAAATGAAGTGGCCTCTCTTATTTAGCTCAATCTTTCCTTTAACTTTTAATATTTACATATTTACATCAAATTTTTATAATAAATAAACTTAACTCATGGAAAATGTCATCCTTTCCATAGTAATTTTAGAGTACATTTAAGTGGAAAAATCATTCCAAGACCTATAGCATTTTCTTAGAGCTTAATTTAAGTTTAAACATTTATTGTTTCAATTTTTGCATATCTCATGATATTTATACATATTTCTGAAGCACTGGATATTTTCATGCATATTTAGCTTATATAGTGATCAAATTAGAGTAATTAGTATTTTCATCTTCTATAGTATATCACACTTCTCTGTGCAGGGACTTTCAGACTCATCTAGTTATTTAAAATTGTATGTTAAATTGTTTAAGATGATAGTTTCTTTGCTATAGAAATCTAAATACCATTCTTTCTATGGAATCGTATTTTGCACCCGTTACTCATTCTCCCATTCTCCTTCTACTCTTTCTACCCTTTACTTGATACTATATATATGTATATATATATATATATATATATATATATATATATATATAATGTATATTAGAACATAAAATATATATATATTAAAACATTTCTAAGCATCCACAAATCTTTAGAACCAGAAAGGTCTCTGTTATGCTTCTTTTTCGTTTGTTTCTTTTTTTTTTGTTTTTTTTTAAATGTTATTTATTTATTTTTATATCAATTAGAGGTTAGGTACTTTCCATCCCTTGTGTAGCCCCCTCCCATATTCCCTCTCACTCTCCCCATCCCTCCCTCATATCCTCCCGCCCACTCTAAGTCCACCTACAGGGGAGGACCTCCTCCCCTTCCATCTGACCCCAGTTCATCTTGTCTCCTTGGGGGCTGGCTGCAAAGTCCTACTCTGGGATCTAGCCAGGCTGTTACTCCCTGGCGTGTATGTGGGAGGGTCAGAGAGCCAGCCATTGAATTCATGACTGAAACAGTCCCTGTTCCCCTTACTAGGGTTTCCGTTGGACACCAAGCTACCATGAGCCACTTCTGAGATGGGCTTCTAGGACATATCCATACATGGTCCTTGGTTGGAGAAACTGTCCCATAGAAGACACCTGCGCCCTGCTCAGTTTGGTCTTTGTGGAGCTCTTGTTCTCCCCAAGTCTTACTAACTTCCCCTATTTTTATTATTATTTCCCACCCTCTACCGAAGGCTTGGTTGTGAGTCTTACTATCTGCTTTGATATATTGCTATGTTGATTCATTCAGAGGCCCTCTTTGGTGTGCTTCTTGATGTAGGAAAAAAATAATTTGTATTTCTTCTTTTTTCTCAGTAAGAGTTGGGTGGTTTGGGAGCTCACAGATCATAATAGGAATGAACCTACTATTATTTTCCAACATGGACATATTATCAAACTGCCATTTAAATTCATACATCTCTGCTTGCAGTTTGGCAGAGTCTTCAGACCTCCTCAGAGAAAATTCTTTGTGCAGCAGAAAGTGGTTAGTAGAAACCCACAACTGGTTCAAGTACACAGAAGAAGTAACTGTAGAGTGCTTAGCAGAAAACTGAAAAATAATTTCACACCCACTCCAAAGGGACAGGAGCCATAGCAGAGGAGGAGGTGGAAGGATTGTAAGAGCCAGAGTGTAGGGAGGATTAGAACAAAGCAGTATCTTCTGGACATGCCAGAAACCTGCACTCATGAACCCACAACAGCTGTGATTGTTTGCTTAAGAGCTGTACAAGAACAAGCCAGTCAACATTTTATAATGGAATGGAAATGGTTCACCTGTAACTTAGAAGCTATGGACAACTGATGTCTTCTGGGGAGGAGTCAGTTTTCTTCAACCATGTGACTCATGGTAGTTATACCGTCAGCTGGTGGATGGCTCAATAACTGGGAGTATGTGGATAGCAAAAATTAGAGTAAATGGATTACTAAAAATGAGGGCACAAAGTTGTGGAGAGATGAGTGTACAGCATATCTGATAATAGTTAAAAGAAGAAGCTAGGAATGAATGTGATCAAAACATGTGTTATAAAATTTTCTTTTTTAATTAAATTTTTATTTTTATGTTTTACAACAATTGCATCCATCATATTCACTTTGTATCCCAGCTATAGTCCCTTCCTTCATTCCCTCCCAAACCCACCCTCCCTCCCCCATCTCCTCCCTACCCCTCTCTAAGTCCACTGATAAGGGGGGTCCTCCTACCATTCCATCTGAACCTAGCTTATCAGCTCTCATCAGGACTGGCTTCAATGTCCTCCTCTGTGGCCTGGAGGTAGTCAAAGAACCAGCCACTGAGTTCATGTCAGAGACAGTCTCTGTTCCTCTTACTAGGATACTCACTTGGATACTGAGCTGCCATGGATGGCTACATCCCAGCAGGGGTTCTAGGTTATATCCATGAATGGACCTGGTTGGAGTATCAGTCTCAGAAAAGAACCCTGTGCCCAGGTATTTTGGTTCTGTTGCTCTCCTTGTGGAACTCCTGTCCTCTCCAAGTCTTACTAACTCTCCCTTCTTTCATATGATTTCCTGAACTCTGCCTAAATTTAGTTAAGAGTCTCAGCATCTGCTTTGATACACGCTGAGTAGAGTCTTTCAGAGGCCCTCTTTGGGAGGCTTATGTCTTGTTCCTTGTTTTCTTCCTCTTCTGATGTCCATCCTGTTTGTCTTTCTGAGTGAGGACTGATTATCTTACCAGGGTCCTCCTTCTTGCTTAGCTTCTTTAGGTGTACTGATTTTTGTAGGTTTAGCCTATATTGTATATCTAGTGTCCACTCATAAGTGAGTATATACCATGTGTGTCTTTCTGCTTCTAGGACACCTCACTCAGGATGATCTTTTCTAGTTCCCACCATTTGCCTGCAAATTTCATGATTTCCTTGTTTTTAATTGTTAAGTAGTATTCCATCGTGTAGATGTATCACAATTTCTGTATCTATTCTTCCTTTGAGTGACAACCGGGTTTTTTCCAGGTTCTGGCTATTTCGAATAAAGCTGCTATGAACATGGTTGAACAAATGTCCTTATTGTGTTCTTGGGCATATTTTGGAAATATTCCTAGGAGTGGTATAGCTGGATCTCGAGGAAATGCTATTCCTAACTGTCTGAGAAAGCACCAGATTGATTTCCAGAGTGGTTGTACACGTTTACATTCCCACCAGCAATGGAGTAGGGTTCCTATTTCTCCACATCATCTCCAGAGTGTTTTGTCTCTTGAGTTTTTTATCTTAGCCATTCTGATGGGTGTAAGGTGAAGCCTCAGGGTCGTTTTGATTTCAAATAATTGATAAAATACTCTTAAAAACAAATAATCCTGGGAAAATAAATACCTGACAAAAAAAGAAATGGTAATTTCAGGATGATCCTTCTCATAGGACTTCATTGTTCCCAGCACACTTCCTTGTCATTTTTCCCCTATCATTTGTGTTTTGTTGATATATATTATTCTTCTGTTATTAATCCTAAGTCTCCTCAAAATTTTGTGAGCACAAAACCACTGTCTCCTTAATAAGATATAAAATGTCATCTATCATACCTTGTGAACAGTGACAGCTTTATCCTGGTTGTTGTTTCTGTGAAGCATTTTCTGGCCATCACAACCTATGAAACAGCTTGTCTTCTTGTCCCAGAGACTCTGCATCTGCTCCTGATTGGCTCACATACTAAGAATTTTTAGGTACTTCAACAATCTTACCTTTTTTTTTAATTTTTTGGAAATTTCATGCAATTAATCACCTTACTTATGATACCTGACAACGCTTGCCCTATTTTGCTTTGGTACTGAGGTCAGCACCAGAGTGTCTACTGTCTTTTTTTTAACATTTTTATTTTATATTAATCACAGGTTATGTATTTTGTATCCCAGCCATAGGCCCCTTCCCCATTCCCTCCCTATACCCACTACCCCTCCCTCAACTCTTCCCTGCCCCTTTCCAAGTCCACTGAGAGGGGAGGACCTCCTCCCTTTCCATCTAACTCGAGTTTATCAGGTCTCCTCAGGACTGGCTGCAATATCCTCTTCTATGCCCTAGCAAGGCTGTTCCTCCCTTGAAGTAGGGGCAGTGGTTGAAGAGCCAGCCATTGAAATAGTCCCTGTTCCCCTTACTAGGATACCCACTTGGATACTGAGCTACATTTTGCTACATTCAAGCAGGCGTTCTAGGTTATATCCATATGTGGTCCCTGGTTGGAGAAACAGTCTCATAAAAGACCCCTGTGCCCTGCTATATTTGGTCCTTGAGGAGCTCCTGTCATCTCCAGGTCATACTACGCACCCCTTCTTTCATATGATTCCCTGCACTCTGCCAAAGGGTTGGTTATGTGTCTTAATATTTGCTTTGATACACTGCTAGGTAGAGTCTTTCCTAGGCCCTCTGTGGTAGGCTCTTGTCCTGCTACTTGTTTTCTCCTATATCCAATGTCCATCCAATTTGTCTTTCTAAGTGAGGATTGATCCTCTTACTCCAGGTCCTCTTTCTTGTTTATCTTCTTTAGGTGTATAGATTTCAGTATGTTTATCCTATCTTATAGGTCTATATAAGTGAGTATATATCATGTGTGTCTTTCTGCTTTGGGGATACCTCACTCAGGATGATCATTTCCAGATCCCACCATTTGCCTGCAAATTTCATTATTTTCTCATTTTTAATTGCTAAGTAGTATTCCATTGTATAAAAGTACCACAATTTCTGTATCCATTCCTCAACTGAGGGACATCTGGGTTGTTTCCAGGTTCTGACTATTACGAATAAAGCTGCTACAAACATAGTTGAGCCAACTGTCTTTTAAGGTTTAACTTGCCATGAGCTGATTCCATTGTCATCCTTGTTTCTACTCTTATAAGGATGTATTCTCCTTCTCCTGCAAAAATGGAATAGGCTTTCATAGGAGATTTCCTTCATAAGTACAGTCACCATTTCTGTGGAACTCTTTTATAAGTATGTATTTATTTAATGGGAGAACAGGAAAGGTGGCTTCTGTATTCTATGGTATTATGAGTATTATCCTAAACAAACTTACCTACAGCCTAAGAAATCGAGATATGAACGAAGCCCTAAAGCCCAGAGGAAACAAATATTTCTAGTAGAGAACTTGAGCTTAATGTCAACATGGTTCAAAGAAAAAGATAACATGTCTCTGAGATTGGTCAGTGTTAGGAGAAACACACAATGCACTTTTTAATTATCACACAAAGGTATTGCTTATTAGCAATATCACTGACACTAACACCAAATTATTAAATAAATGTTTTATTTTCTTGTGTTGCAAATTAAGTTCTGATCTCACATCCTCCTTTGTACTCTAAGGCAGAGCTAAATCCCAGGCCAAGTTAACAGCCTTCTAAAATACATGTCACTGAAAGCAGAAAAAGAAAAGAAAAGAATGTGTAAATACATCTCTATCCCTCAATGGGGAAGAGAGGTGTGAGTGGGGCCCATTATTCACCAATAGGCTCTGGGCTATTAGCCATCCCAGTATTCTCTGTACTGGTTTTTTCTTTTGTACTCAGGTTCATTCATTCCTTATGGGAATGTGTTTTCTGTGAAATACATGATCACTGCAAATAATCCAGTCTTTCTTTAATATATTCCCATTAAAGTATAAAACTGCTTCACGCAGATAACTCTTTTTTATGCTCTTAACTAAAGGTGATTGTGCTTATCATAAAGAATTTAAAATAAAAGTTTGCAATAAATCAAGAAATCAATATTTGATGTTATTACTTTTTTTCTGAACATTCCTTCCTAAATTTTCTATATTCATTGTAGAACTTAGCTAACCACTTCTACTAGTTTGGCCCTGACATGTCTCATTACCTGTGTTTATTCTTACTTCATAATATGTTGTGAAGAAATCACTGACATTGTTTTATGTTTTATCCCTTTTTAATCATTGCACACATATAAAATATGCAAATGTGCATTACAAACATATATACATAAAAATATGTGTGTTTCAGCGACTATTCTCATTTTGTGACAAAAATGTTTTTGACCAAAGCAAATTAAGGAATTACAAGTTTTTTGCCTCATAATTTGGGGGTACTATTTATCATGATGGAGAAGGAATTACAATAGGACCAGTAGTCCATTGATCACAGTGCTGCAGCAGTCAGGAGGAAGAGAGATGACCCATGCCCAGAATAATTTCTTCTTCTCACACAGTGGGTGAAGCCATCCCAGGAAGTGTTGCCACACATTTATGGTACGTGTTCTGATGCATCCATGAGCCTCACCAGCTTGTCCGTGGTCTACCTAGAAGGTAATTCTGAACCCTATAAAGTTGGCTCTCAATATTAAACATTAGTAAACATAAATGCTGTGTTTGTGTGTGTGTCTCCTGCTCTGACAAATATGGTGCTAGGATCTCATTATTAAAAGTGTAAGCAAATTGACAGTCTTTTTCCAGATAATCTTGCAACTCAGGAGAAGACAAAGACCATATATAATATATAGAAGTAACTAAAATTGGTTTTGGCTTAACTATGTATCATGAGATTTAGAAACTTGGTTTGAAAATATTGACATCTGATGAATAGATCCACATGTTTTCCTTGTCTTACATGGTAATTATCTTATTTCTCATGGTTTTTTTTTGAAGGATGAGTTCATGTTTTCTATAGGATAATGTGTGTTTTTTCATCAAACTGATATGATGTACTTTGAAGTGAGATACTCTAACACAGTTCAGTACATACTCACATAAAAACAAAAAAAGATGGCTATAACAAATCAGCACTGTTTTCGTGAACTGTGATTCCTAAGTTTACTCTTCTTTTAGGAAGTTATGGAGGAATCACCCCAAGTGTTGCACAGTCATTTCAGTGTGTTTGACGCCAGCAGACACTGTGGCTTATCAGGACATGTGCAGCAGCTCAGCCAAGGACAGTCACAAGGGTTCTTCCCACCACTGTAAATTTAATCTGCTGTTCCCATCGTTTATGCCAATCCCTCCCCTAGAGTATCTACTCTCCACAAATCCTTAAATGATAACACCAGCTATGGAAGGAAGATGGAGATCCTTCTGCATCTGTTAGATGGCAGGAACTCTGGATTTTGGACACCCTGTGGAGGCCTCCTGAGTGCTTCACACTAAGCTCCTATCTCAGCACAGCATAGGGTCCCATCGGCACAGCCATTTCCGAGAGGAGAGATATCGATGTTGGAAGTAGCATTTAGCTGCAGAAGCACTGTGTTATTAGGAAAGATCATCACCATTAACACATGTTAGGAATGTTAACGGGATGCACAGGAGTCATGAACCAGAGATAATTGCCCCCAAAATTACAGTTCCTATGTGCGTGAGGCAGTGACAATGGGAAAACAGCTGGAAATTAAGAAACCATGACTAATCTTGCACCTGTCCACCACAGAAATAAAAATAGTCGAGAATCTCAGAAGTCACAAAGAAAAAGAAAGCTATTTAACAGAAAAATTTTACACTGGGATTTTTGTAAAAAAAAAAAAAAAGCACAAACAATGGTGTGTTTTCTTACTGTGATCAGAAATTGAATGTTGAAATATTTCTCATCCACACCTATTCTCCAGGACAGACATAGATATTTAGATCTGGTCTGTCAGCATTTTCTTCCATTATCAATCAAGCAGTTTTGGAAAGCCAAAGCTAAAATATAATATTATAGACTCATTTCAAGAATTTCACATATAGGATTAAAAATGATGAGAAGAATCTGAATTGACTACAATAATTTTCTGAAAGGCAGGTGACACATTCTGGAAACACACTCACACACAAACACATACTCACAGAGTATCCTTGTCACTTAGAGACCAGCCTGTAATTATTGTGAACTCATGAATATTCTGTGACACTTGTGGTCTTCAATATGTAAAATTCATGAATTGACAGGAATTTTGCAATATTTAGTTAAGAGTGTGATTGCATTTTAAGAGAGTTCAATATGCTCCAAAGTTATAAACACCAATATCACTTCTGAGACACACACATACACACAAACACATACACAGAAATGTACACATGCACACACGTATATTTCACAAAATAATACAAAGATTTCTTATGACATGTTGGATGAACTGGTTTCAGGTTAGATTTTTAATGAAATGACAGAAAATTTGTGGATTGTTTTTATTTCTAACACTTTAAGTTTAATCCTCCAATGTTATTAAAGAATAGGTGTTTTAGAGTTTTAAGAACAGGAGAGTAGGATAGTTTGTTAGGTAATAAAAAAATACAAGATATACCATGGTTTGGAATAATGTTTACATAGGAATATAAAAGCCATAACAGGGAATGAAAAATACTGGATATGATGGGGTTGACAGTAGCTCAATTTGTGAAATGGTCAATAGGTCTCTCTCTCTCTCTCTCTCTCTCTCTCTCTCTCTCTCTCTCTCTCTCTCTCTCTCTCTCTCTCTTTCAGTAACAGAGATATAGGGCATATTAGACCAGATTAAAAGCAAATATAGACAAGTTTATTAGGCACTACTCCCAGACAGGTGCATCATTCCCAAAGAACAGGAGTCAGAAAGTCCTACACCTGGTCAAGGGAAGGGAATTTTTTTTTGACTGTAGACAAAGGGTAATGATGTGTCAGCCATAAGATGAGTTTGTGCCTGAGTATGGTCAAGAGCTGAGCACTTAGGCATGGATTTAGCTAGCTGGCAACATCAGGGGAGGAGGTTGTGACCTCTGCCAAGAATGGGAAACTGAGGTCTTGGCGCTTTTCTTTCCCTCAGAGGCATCCAGGAATTGGTGGAATTGGGAAGAGGATCAGACAGGGTTTTTCTGTCTTGTGCAGGGGCAAGCAGAAGTTCCAGCTAAACAGTTAGGAGGACCAGAGTTTGATCCCAGGATCCATGTGTAATAGCCAGGTATGGCAGACTGCTCATATTCTCTTTGCTGGGGAAGAAGAGAAAAATACCCCTCCAGCTCTCTGACTGTCCTGAAATAATGGGTGAGCTCCTGCTCATTAATATCATCTGCACAAATGGCAATTAAACAAGCATGTCCAAACCTGACATGGATGAACTTACGTGAACATGAACACACATAAATTTGCAAACATGACACTCAGTTTTTACTTTAAAGAAGAAAATGTTTGTAGAGACTTAGATGGGCCTAAGTCTTGTCAAGTAGAACTTTATTTTCAATCTGAAACACATGGAAAGAAAGTTCTTGACATACTAATTTACATTTTAGAGATTTACTCCTCAGTCATAGGCCAAAGTTAATTCATTGAAATCTCATAAACAAACTCCAAGATGTTTATAACTAGTGTCTTCACTTTGGAGGACTGAGAAAATAAAAATGGATAAAGTTGTCCTATAGCAATATAACTAAGAATTACCCAGGCTCAGTTCATTGTGTTGACACTGTGAGCTGTTCTTTTTTAACCACCATGTTGTGGCAGTTTGACAAAGTATGATTGAAGTTACCAAGCAGAGTTACACACATAGAAGCTGTTGTTAGGGATTTGCAAAATGCTCTAAAACTAATGAAACCAATATAAAATATTTACAGAGCACTTGAGCTGATGTATTCACAGCGGTGACTGAAATAGGCTGAGGGATGTCAGCTTCACCATCCCTTCAGGGATGCTCTTGTGTAAGGCAAAGTGACCTTTGACTTCGCTTAGCACAGGAAAAGAGACTATGAAAATGACGGGGGCTTATTGTGGAAACACTCTTAGAATGTTGATTTGATGAAATAGTTTTAATGACTACGAACAGTTACTTGAACAAGACAATATGGGGGGGGGTCGTTTCTTCCCCATCTTTTTCAGGATAAGAACTTTAGCTCTTGACATCTAGTTTTGGAAATTTAGGAGGCATGTAAGTTAGGGTTTCTCTCTCACTCCCCTATCATGTCCATATGAAGAATTTTATCTCTGTACAACATGGTAACTGTTTTTTTCTCTAAAGTGACTTTCTAAGACACAGAACACATAATACAGCAACTTCTTAAACTTCTATAGCTGACTACAAACCATGTTTAAACTGATCTGTGAGTAATGAACAGCATAATTTTTACCATAAGCTCATCTTGGAGAGGCATCAAATTCACCCAGCTACACAATGAAGATCCCAGACCCACAAGTTGCTCTGGCATTAGCTAGATTCTTGTTCTTGAGGTAAATGAATACCATCTCTAAATCCTTGCCTTTGTTCTCTCTGTCTCTAATGTGCTCATTTACCGCAAGACTTTCAGCAATGTTTACAAAGACATATAAACCTTGTCAAAATGTAAGCCTACCCTATAACTATTCAGTTATCCTGCATCATAGCCCAAAGCAAAATTATATTGAGTCACCTAAATTTTGTTTGTTCAGTCCATTTCCTACATTGCTTCTTCTACTTGGCAAATCCCTCCTTTAC
The DNA here is from genome assembly GCA_028658305.1 of Pachyuromys duprasi. Taxonomy (NCBI): domain Eukaryota; kingdom Metazoa; phylum Chordata; class Mammalia; order Rodentia; family Muridae; genus Pachyuromys; species Pachyuromys duprasi. The sequence continues at coordinate 8,990,728 of CM053747.1, forward strand.
TCTTTTATGAGAAGGACCCATTCTAATTTTTTAAATTGTTACTGAGGCACTCCTTGACTCTTTGAAGATCACAGTGAGGAGAATGAGGAAGGACTTTCAAACTTCTTTTTTGTAATTTTTTTTTTACATTTTTGTTTTACATTAATCACAGGTTATGTACTTTGCATCCCAGCAGTAGCCCCCTCCTGCATTCCCTCCCTATACTTCTCATCCCTCCCTCATCTCTTCCCTGCACCTTTCCAAGTCATCTGATAGGGGAGGACCTCCTCCCCTTCCATCTAACTCTAGTTTATCAGGTCTATTCATAACTGGCTCTAATGTCCTCTTCTGTGGCCTAGCAAGGCTGCTCCTCCCTCATGGGCAAGGGGGTCCAAGAGCCAGCCATTGTGTTCATGTCTGAAATAGTCCCTGTTCCCCTTACTAGGGTACCCACTTGGATACTGAGCTACCTTTTGTTACATTCGAACAGGGATTCTAGGTTATATCCATATGTGGTCCCTGGTTGGAGAAACAGTCTCATAAAAGACCCCTGTGCCCTACTATATTTGGCTCTTGAGGAGTTCCTGTCCTCTCTAGGTCATACTAACTACCCCTTCTTTCATATGATTCCCTGTACTCTGCCAAAGGTTTGGTTATGTGTCTCAATATTTGCTTTGATATACTGCTAGGTATAGTATTTCTGAGGCCTGCTGTGGTAGGTTCTTGTCCTGCTACTTGTTTTCTCCTACATCCAATGTCCATCCCATTTGTCTTTCTAAGTGAAGATTAATCCTCTTACCCCAGGTCCTCTTTCTTGTTTATCTTCTTTAGGTGTATAGATTTCAGTATGTTTATCATATCTTAAAGGTCTATATAAGTGAGTATATACCATGTGTGTTCTTATTACTCTTGGGCTATACTGGACTTCTGATAGCACACCCTTGTAAGTATTCTCATTTAAACCTTTCTTTTAGATGCTCTTCATTAAATGGAGCAAATAAAAGGTGACTTTAACATATACATATTCATAGGAAACTCAACCAGTTCAATTTATTGGGAAAGACTAATTAAGCAAAATATCAAATTTTAATCATTAGAGTAGTAATAAGACTTTGCTAAATACTTTTCTGTAATGTAGATTACTTATATACTGGAAGAATTTTTCTCACTGTTTTCAGATAAAGAATACCAAAGCAGAGAAAGTAATCATCCTGTCGGAACAAAATATGTTACCAAGGACATTCTGAACTTAGTAAATCTTTCAAAATCTAGTATACCTGGAAAATATTCTTGGTTTAATATAAATAGAATATTGAGTCACAAACTTTAGTTTTTATTTACATTCTTTTTAGATTATTCTCTCAAGAATTACCTTAAGCAATCTTATAGCCCAGATTTCTTACTACATTAAAGAATGTATACTGCTTTATCTTATTTTCATATGTTTTAAAATTTAATTTTCTTGTTCTGATATTAGACCTAGTTTTATGTTCACTAAATTAAAAAAATGAATTTTTCATGGAAATATTTTATTAGCTACTACAACTATAACGTTTAGTAATACAAAAATAATAACACCTTCACTCATATTTTTATTTATATGACCACAGGATATGGTTAATAATAGAATTTTTCCATTGAGAGTAGTGGAGTGATTAGAAACCTTTATTATTTAGATAAAAGAAGAATTGACACCCAGAGAAGTATGCTCTGGAACACTTTTATAAGTCTTCTTTTAAACTGTGGATAAAGCATTATATCTTCAACGGAGAAAGAAAAGAAGTACAAGAAAGATCTTCAGGGAGAGATCAGACATTCTGTCTTGGTCATGGGGAATTTAATGTGATCGGAGACATTTAAGTAGAGATGTCTGGCAGACAGAGAAAGATAAGAGACTAGACAGAAATAAAGAGGCCAGAAACAAGATATACCTTCCTATCACCACAGACAGAAAGCTGTGGGGAAATGAGACCTCTGTGATTATAGGGAGGTCAGAAAGCTAAGAAAAGTCCATGGAACATAAATGACCAGTAGCGTCCATAAAACAGACATATTGGTGCTAATATAGTTTGTATAGCTTCTTGCCACTTATGGAAAGCCTTTATGTGCATTATGTAATGCTGGTAATGTGGGAAGAGTGATGATCTTCATTGTTTGACAGAAGCCAGTGGCCAGGTCGACTGATTTAGTGTTTCGAATAAGATGGAAACGTCTCATAAAATACACCAGACCGTAAATCAAGAAACAAAATGAAAAGGAATAAATTTGAATGAAGGTTCTATTGCAGTTTCTTTATTGATGCATTCTACTTCCCCCACAATAGTAAGATCCACATCATCAAGCAGTGTGTCCATTAGATTCAGCTTCTCTGAGGTTCTACACTGTAACTACCGATTGTCAGAACTCTCCACATTTTTTGAACATATCCTGTTTTCAGTCATGCAAACCGCACAACTATAACAGTTACAGAAAACAATTATATAACCATTAAATGCTCTAGAAACAATAAATCAACTACAATTCACAGCAACTCATGAGAAAGAACTAATAATATTTGCATTTGATGTATGAGAAATAACGAGAAAAGTTAAATCCAAAAATAAGTCCTAGAAATGACATTTGAACCTCAGCTGTATGCTTTGTGTTCTGTGTGTGCTACTTAACAATGGTTCTCTGAAAGTGAGGATCAGCACTGCTCAACAGTACAGTGTTTAATTTGCTGTAAGACAAGCATTTTTTTCTTTCTAAAAGTGAATACTAAACATACTTTACATGATAAGTAAAGAGCCACACTGTACAGAGTGGCTATAACAGAACATAAAATCAAATGCATTAGAAAGAGCTATTTGGAATTTCAGAAAGCCCTGAAGGGGGACAATAGGTATATGCCATGAAAGTCTATGTCTATGTATGCATAAAATGTTTGATGTAATTATGCACCAAATAACATTTCAGTTTGATGACCCAAACTTGGTAATCAAATAAGATTTTTATAATGTAGGTGAAAAATTCTAGTCACCTATTAATTATCACAAAACTATTTGTTGATTCATTACAGATATAAACAGACTCACTTCAACTCTAGTCATTGTAAGAAGAATAATGTCTCTGGGTACATTAATTGCTTTGATTAAAATATCTGGAACATGGTCAGGGTCATGGAAAATTCCCTTTATGTTGCCAAGGCAGGCATGGCTACTGAGGAGGCTATTAAGATGAAGAGTGTTAAGCAGATACAAAATGGACTCAGTACAAGATGGCATTGCTCTATTCATTTTAATGGTCCAATTGACATTCTGTATTTATGTTTCTAGTGATGTGAGTTTTTGAGGGGAAGATTATGAGAGTTGTGAGAGATCCAAAGCCTAGAGCACTAAGCACCCAAAGTCACTAATGGTTGACATAAGGCAGTGAGTGGATTGAGTTCATTGTCTTGCTCCAATGGATATTAAAATTTTAAGTCTACATACCTTGTAAATATACAAAATGCTCCAACAAGGTGATTTTCAGAAAAATAGGAAATTAAGAGGAATATTGAAAATTAAAGAAAAACAGAAAATAAAAGGGATTCCAAGGTGGGGGGAGTGGCCACCAAAAATTTTTTTTGTCCAGAATTTTTACTATGATGGCACAAACTGAACAAAGGCTAAGGTAATTACTATAACAGCATTCAATTCTGTAGGCAGTCATAGGCTAACCTATGGAGACCAAGATGCTCTATGAATAACCCTCTGGAATTGGAGAAAACTTCTTGAACAGAACACCAACAGCACAGGCTCTGAGATCAACAATTAATAAATGTGATCTCATGTAACCGAGAAGCTTCTGTCAAAGGACAATGTCCATAGAACCAAACAGCATCCTACAGATTTGGAAAAGATCCTCACCAACCCTACACTAGACAGAACGCTACTTTCTAAAATATAAAAAGAACTTAAGAAATTAAGCATCAATAATTCAAATAGTCCAGTTAAAAATGTGGTACAGAGCTAAACTGAGAATTCACAGCAGAGGAACACTGAATAACTAAGAAGCAGTTAGAGAAATGCTCAATGTCCTTAGCCATCAGAGAAATGCAAATCCAATAACTCTAACATTCCATCTTATACCAGTAAGAATGGCTAAGATCAAAACCTCTAGTGACAACACATGCTGGTGAGGATGAGTGGAGGAAAGGGAATACTCCTCCATTGCTGGTGAGAGTGCAAACTTGTACAACCTCTCTGGAAATCAACCTGGTGCTTTTTTTTTTTAAGAAAACTGAGACTAGTTCTGTTTCAAGACCCAGCTATACCACTCCTGGTCATATACTCAAAAGATGTTCCACCATACAACAAGGATATTGCGCAACTATATTCTAGCAGCTTTATTCATAATAGCCTGAAACTGAAAACAACTTAGATGCCCATCAAATTAAGAATAGATACAGAAATTGTAGTACATATACACAATGGAATACTACTCAACTACTAAAAACACAAAGAAATCATGAAATTTTCAGAAAAGTGGATGGAACTAGAAAAGATCATCTTGAGTAAGGTAACTAAGAACCAGAAAGACACACATGGTATGTTCTCATTTATAAGCAGATATTAGACCTATCGAACAGGATAACCATACTACAATCCACAGACTCAAAGACTCTAAGTAACAAGGAGGGTTCAAGTGAGGATTCTGGAATGTCACCCAGAAGGGGAAATAGAAGAGGCAGCAGAAATGGTTGAAGAGAGGGAACTGGGCAAAAAATGGAATGGGGAGAGGAAAGGACAGTGACCTTCTCCTCTTTAAAAACAAACATAAAGTCTAATTTATGTTGTCCATATTCTTACTGGAGCATGATCAAACTCCAAGAGGCTGCATCCTTAAAGAAAAAGGAACCCTTCCCAACCTCCGACCCTGCCCCCAACAGAAGCAATCAAATGAAAAGCTACACTGTAGCATTTTTATAACAGAGTTTAGGAACTTTCTTTAAAAGTGCATAGCTTCTTCTCTATTCTCTGAACACCCCCCCCCTCTCTAGGATAGTGGTTTGTCACAAAAACATTCAATGTTTCTCATTCTCAGTTATAAGTCTGCAGTCATCCATAACACTGCAAAAGAAGCTTCCATGCACCTGGTAGTAGCAAGGAATATGGATCTCTACATGGTCTCCCACAGCAGCATGGATGGTGGACTGCAGTGTGGTTTCCACTGATAGCTCAGACCATGGGCTCCAGCAGCAGCAACAGAAATTGGATCAAAGACATCAGCATGTCTCAACAGGGTTGCCACAAGCACAGATCATGAATATGACATCTTTTCTGGCTATTATCAATAAAATAAAATATGAAAGTTAGGTTTGCACCTTATGACACTGCTCCTGGGGTGATGGGAATAAATGTCTGCTCTCACTTCACATAGGGAATTAGTGAAAGACCAAAAAAGGGATGCCACTGAAGTCCTAAACCAATGGGTTTATTGACTTACCTACAGGAGCATGGATGAGGGGTGACATGCAGGAGCAAAAAAAAAATGACTCAAATTCATCTGCATCATCAAAACAGTCACCACAGAGTGAGTGACAGCTCATAAAACCTGGAATTCTGAAGATTGCTACATAATTTGCAAGCGGCTTCTCAGTTTGGAAAGTATCTCTTCTAGCACCTCAACTGGATTGGGTATTTACTTCAGTCCTGATTGCCTTACAAGCTGAGAACTGCAGCACAGAAGCTCTATACAGGACAGATATGTCCAAAAACATCTTCCTGTCCTTTTAACTTTCAATCAAGGCTAACTATGATTCTCTGTGACAAGAAGACAAATTACTTTTCTCACTCCCTTCACCTCCTAGTTAAAGTGGCTACAGTGACAGAGAAACAGATATTAAGAGCATCACTGCCTGCTAACTTATATCAGTAGGACTGAGGTTCTGACTCATGTGATAGGCCAAGATAGCAGAACTGTAGGTGCAGTTTCTCCTGATCTTCAGCATGTGGTAATGGTCTCCACACTGGAAGGGATGTTAAAACAAAAGTGCTTTACTGTGTGCAGAGATTGAAGTAGAGACCCAAAGAGCATCCTTGGGCTTAGGTAGTTTGCATGGAAACCATAGCTCCACAATAGCCTGAGTCCAAGACAACTGAATTGAGTCTGAATGAGACTAAGGAATTTTAAGCCTAAAGATCTTACTGAGTAAACAGCTTCTCCCAATTAAGTGCAAGAAGATAAGTTCGGTTTGTTTACTATAGGGAAACTGACATAGAAGGAGAGCTCTTCCAGGATCAAACAGATCACTTATACTGGCTTTAAAACCTACCCCTGTATAATTTGCTGTAAAAGACCTCTTTGTTTCTGGGCAGCACAGCAATCAAACAACCGAAGACAAAGAGCAAAAGTGTGAAACTAACTGAAGTGAGCAAGCCAAAGGACCAGTAGAAGAAACAGAGAGGAGCCTGCTTAAACTACTGTTACCCTACAATGCTTCAATCTGTGACATGCAGGTCGACACCGAAGGCCCTACAAGGTTATTGCCATTGCTAGAGAAATGGTCTTTCCCAAACTTTGGTGACTTCCATTATTTTATCTAAGTCACAAAACAAGAAAAAAACATTTACATCCAGGTTGGACAGGAAAGAGGTAAACTGTACCAATCGGCCAACTTTCAATAGAAAAATATGACACTCAATGATACAAGAACATGTGACTCAGTGACAAAAAGGGAAAAGTGGGTGAGTAGAGTTTAACTAAATTAACAATAAAAGTCCCTATCTATAAAGTCATCCAAGAATTATCTCCTTAAATGTTCAGGAGGAATCTGTTTAAAGATGAGTAATTCCTCCTTCTTTTTCTTTCCAGAGAACATGTGGGTAAGAGATAAAGTAATTAGATTCTGCATGTATCTTAATAAGATGATTTCTTCAAGGAATAGATGTAATAAAAATATTATATTTGTCAATGAAATGATAAGACTGAGAATTATAAAGCAAGATAAGTTATTTTATTTGAAACAAAAATTTATATGTTGTAGAAGATTAAACTTTAATTTTAGTTGGAATATTTGTTAGACTGCAGACACAATTGTTCACTCTATGCTATCCACAAAAGTAATGTTTATTTCTCATTGAATCTTTAAACATCTATATGCGTCATTATCTTAAGAAAAAGAACTATATATATTTCAAAGATTAGTTTCAGGTAAGTTCTTTATTTCCTCAAGCTTGGTGTCTGTATAAAGAATGTGTTTACTGAAAATTAACCTTTGCCTACAGTGATGAGGTCACAAAAAATAAATAAATAAACACCAGTTGTCAACAGAATGATGCTGTTGTAAGCCTTTGTAACTGGTGTGTCATGAGTTTGGCCTTTTAAAATTATTTTTTACATTAATTACATTTTATTCAGTTTGCATCCCAGCTATAGACCCTTCCCTCACTCCCTCCCAAACAACCCTTCCTCTCTCATTTCTTCCCATGCCCCTCTCCAAGTCCACTGATAGGGGAGATCCACCTCCCTTTCCATCTAACCCTAGCTTATCAGGTTTCATCAGGACTGGCTGCAATGTCCTCCTCTGTGTCCTGGCAAGGCTGTTCCTCCCTCAGAGTAGGTGGTCAAAGAGCCAGCCACTGAGTTCATGTCAGACAGTCCCTCTTCCCCTTACTAGGGAACCCACTTAGACACTAAGCTGCCATGGGCTACATCTGAGCAGGAGTTCTAGGTTCTAGTTTGACCTTTCAACGAAGCTAGAAGCCGAATTACAGAAACATCCTGAAAATCAAATCCCAGCTCCAAAAACAAAGTCAGTTGACTGAAGGAAAAGAAAAATGAAGGGGGTTTTGTCCTTAGTTCCTCAAGTACTTTCTCCTTCCTTCTGAAAACATTCTACGATCACTAGACCAGCTGCATGCGCTGTGGCTGAATTCCTTATCAGATGCTTTGTGGTGAGCAAAAGCCAGGCTGGAAGGTCTGAGGAGCAGTTAAGAGCTTAGAGCAGAGACTAAAATGGCACAGCGTTGTGGCTGTTCTGCAGGAAAATAAGAGAGTAGCAGATAAAACATAAGACAGAGTGACAATCAAAGCTGTTTAGATCATCAGAAACCCAGGGATGTAAGGCGCATGGACTATTCCACTGGGGAAATAGGAATGGAGATAAAGCAAGATCAAGATTTGTCCAAACCCTCAAAACCTCTATCTTGAGACAGGCAGGAATAAGGATTGATCCCTCCTTTCCTGCATGCCTCAGCTCATATAGCCCTGTGAAATCCACCATTGAAATTCTCAAGGTAGTTACATAGCCTAGCAACTGGAATTCCTCTCCATGCAAATGAAGCATTCCCAGCACATAGGTCCCATCCAATGATGTTCGTTCACAACCCCCCAAAAAAAGCCCAACCCATTTCCCCAATGGTTTAAAGCCTTTACCCTCCCTTCCCCATAAGCAACTGTATCACGGGAGCAGCTGTGTCACTGTATCTCTGGGAGAGTTGTGTTGCTAAAAAGGGTTGTAACAGGATAAGAGTGGTATAGCTAACCCACCCTCCCCCAGCACTTATTGCCCAATTGGGCTCCTGCAGACCTAGACCTACCTGGCTAAGCTTTTATTTCTTTGCATCAGTGCCTGGCTGCCCAGAGGGGAAGAGGGGGACCTCAAGCTTTGGACTAACAGCAGGCAATCACATGGAGCAACAGAACCTCTGGTTCTAACAGAAGTATGACAACTCCTCCATCCACAAGCCTTTGGCATCAGAGCAAATGGCCTTAAACCTCCAGACTCTGAGGGCAGTCTGTTTTTGTTTTTTATTTTTTTCCTGGAGGCAAGACAATTTTGAGACAAGGGAGCCCACGAGATTAGCAGCTAATCCCTTGTTCATGGCTTATAGGCATTTGGGGATCTTCCCATACATCTATCACTAAGCAGGCCTACAAATGTGAAGACACTGGTGGAGCTACTAGTCAAATATGTCCCCTAGGAGCTTATATGGCCACACATCTTCTAGGGAGAGATATTTTACAAGCTCTAAAGGTGGTGCTTTCTACCCAATCAGAAAAAAAATTGCATCAGGATAGACGATCAATCATAAGTATAAAGAAAACGATGCCCCCAAACCCTTAAAAACTCCCTCAAAATGACTCCCAAATCTAAAGGGCTATTGTCATATTCAATACCCCCTGCCTTGATTGGCTCTTGAATTAACTAGTCTAAACTTGAAGCTCTCAAACCATAGTAAAAGAGTAGCTTCTATTGCAACATGTTGGCCCATCCTGCAGTTCAGGGAACAACCTGTGTCTGCTATGAGGAAAAAAAAAAAAAAGAAACAAACAAAATAAAAGCTCAGGGGACAAAGATTGCTATCAGATTATTTAAGGATGACTAATAAAACCATGTGAGTCTGAGGTTCTCCGCTAAGGGGGTTGCACCATGTCTCAGCCAATGTCCCTTTATTTTATAAACATCCGAGACTGCTACTTCTTTCTATTCGTCTCCACCCTAGAGACTGAAAGTTTTGCATTTTTT
>CM053747.1:9000696-9053862 GCA_028658305.1 Pachyuromys duprasi
AACACACCATGGGAATTGATGCTCTGTTTAAGAAAGTCATTTACAGAGAATAGTGGAAAGGCTTTCATTTTGGAGATATGACAGTTTATCTAATGAGGGCTGTGCTGTCATTGATGGGCTTAGAAAGCACCTTGTACTTTGACATAGCACATCAGAAGAGGGAGAAAACAGGGAGCAGGACAAGAGCCTACCACAGAGGGCCTCTGAAAGATTCTGCCTATCAGGGTATCAAAGTAGATGTTGAGACTCATAGCCAAACTTGGGGCAGAGTGCAGGGAATCTTTGTTGAAATTTTTTAATTATTATCATTTATTATAATTTATTTAATTCGTATCCTGGCTGTGTCCCCCTCCCTCATCTCTCCCAATCCCACCCTCCTTACCTCTTCTCTCCATATGTCCCTCCCCTAGTCTAATGATTAGTGAGGTCTTCCTCCCCTTGTATTTGATCCTAGCCTATCAGGGCTCATCATGACTGGTTGCCTTGTCTTCCTGAAACTTATGGAAGAAGGGGGACACAACCAGGATACAAATTGAAGGAACAGGATTTCCATAAGCAGAACAACAGAACCAAAAATTCTTGACACAAGGGTCTTTTCTGAGACTGATACTCCAACCAAGGACCAAGGATTGAGACAACCTAGAACCCCTGCACAGATGCAGCCCATGGCAGCTCAGTCTCCAAGCGAGTTCCCTAGCAATGGGAAAAGGAACACTCTCTATCATGAACTCAGAGGCTGGCTCTTTGATCACCTGCTCCTGAGAAAGGAGCAGCCTTACCAGGATACAGAGGAAGACAATGAAGCTAGTCCTGATAAGACCTGATAGAGTAGGTTCAGAGGACCTCCCCTATCAGTGGACTTGGGAAGGGGCATGGGAGGAGAAAAAAAGGGGGAGGACAGGATTGATAGAGGACAAGAGAGGGGGCTACAGATGGGATACAAAGTGAATAAACTGTAATTAATAAAAATAGTTATTTTTTTTAAATCCTGAAAAAAAATACTAACATTATTTGAAGATCAAAAATACAGGTTACAAACTTCATCCAATTCTCTATTAAGGAACCTCATTTTCCAAATGAGGTCAAGGAAATTCAATTTTATTCAGAAATTTTATCTGGAGAACTTCCTATTTAAGAAAAAAAACTTCAGATTTTGTTCTGGATTATACATATATATACCCTGGATATTTTACAACTTGAATTATACTGTAAATTTTTCTTTTAAATATTAAACCTTGAAAGTACTAGTTAATACCTCCCATCAAAGGCAAGTAATTCCAGTGCACAAATTCTTTAAAATACAAGGGCAATGTAAAGAAGGGAAAACTGTTTGATTTTCTAAAGTTTATCTTTCCATCTACATTTTAGTCTGATATATGTGTGTCTATCATAAATGGTAGAGATGTGTGTTGTTTGTGTTAGAATATCTAGAATTCATATTAACTGTGTTCACGGCTCTTTTTGCCCTCGGTGGTAGGTGCTCTGAACTATGAGTCTCAGTCCCATGTTTACAGCTTTTCTCCTTAAGGAGCCTTTTGATGAAGGATATGGGAGAATCAGAGACTAGGAACAGAGTGCCTCCTCTGTTACCGCGTGGCACCTATGCATATGTAGGCAAGCCATCAAGGACTGAAGGAGTAGGCTGTAGATTCCTGAAAATGATGGAACTCCAGTCAGGACATTCCTGATCATTCCTCCTTAATCCGCTACTTCCTTTCTCTATTAACATTTCATCACAACCTGCTTTTAAGTGCTGATATGTTTATATAATCTACTTAGTCTTAAACTGGGCCTGGTGAAACAAGCCTGTAATCCTAGTCCATTAATGATCAAGGTGGCCCAGTCAGAGCTATGTGGGTTTGTCTCAGTAAAATATTTTTTCTAATTCCTACTTTATTTTAACCTTTAAATTTGGTTTCAGTCTGAGACTTTCCTGAAGTAGTTTGCATTTGATACAGGAAATCAGTGGCATAGTCCCTCTGTTGAAGAATCCATCTTTCATAGTCACCACTCAAGAGTTACCACTGGAGGAAGAAAATGATAGGTTAATGTTTTACTGTAAAAACATTGAAATGGCTTTATATTATGATTTGAAAACATTTAGCTAGGCATGGTAGCATGGCATACATATGTAATCTAAGTACTGGAGCCTGAAGTAAGAGAATCATGAGTTCAAGGACCAATTCAAAAGCAAAACAGCAAACGACTTCCAATTGCTTTTCTCTTTAAATTTTGCCTTTGTTCACTTAGTGAGCATTCATAAATTGTCGCCAGCCTATGAGAGACCTGTGAGATGTTTTTCTCTACCTTGGAGATGTGAAAATCTCAAAGAAGCATTCCAGAGTGTATGTGTGAGTCACTAAAACCTACAGATGTAGTTAACCTGATTGTTGGGCTCAAAGAGTTTTCTTAGTTTCTCCTGTTAAACATGCTTCTCTTTTACTCAGGAAAGCATCACTTTCTCAGTGAAGAATGAAATACCCAGTAATCTTTAAATCAGTGAATTTATCTTTTTAAAAATATTTTTGTGAAAGTCCAAGGCATTTTTTTATTAAATTCTTTATGAATTATACTTTATTCACCTGATATACTACTGTAGTTCCCTCCCTCCTCCTGTCCCAATCCCTCCCTTCCTCAACCTTCTGTACCCGTGTCCCTCCCCAAGACCACTGATAAGGGAGGTCCTCCTTTCCTTCCCTCTAATCCCAGTCTATTAGGTCTCATCAAGAGTGGCTGCATTGTCTTCCTCTGTGGCCTGGTAAGGCTGCTCCCCTTAGGGGGAGGTGATCAAAGAGCAGGCCAATCAGTTCATGTCAGAGACAGTTCCTGTTCCCATTACTATGTAATCCACTTGGACACTGAACTGTCATGGGCTACATCTGTGCAGGGGTCCTAGGTTATCTCCATGCATGGTACTTGGTTGGATTATCAACCTTAGGAAAGACCCCTGTGCTCAGATTATTTGGTTCTGTTGCTCTCCCTGTGGAGTTCCTGTCCTCTCCAGATCTTACTATTTCCCACTCCTTTCATAAGATTCTCTGTACTCTGCCCAAGCATTGGCCAGCTTTGATAGTCTGCAGGGCAGAGCCTTTCCGAGGCCCTCTGTGCCAGGCTACTGACTTGCTCCCTGTTTTCTCTTTCTTCTGATGTCTATACTCTTTGTCCTTCTGGATAGAGATTGGGCATTTTAGCAAGATTCCTCCCTCTTGATTACTTTCTTTAGGTGTACAGATTTTAGCAGGTTCATCCTATACCATTTGTCTATATGAGTGAGTATATAGTCACTCCTGATGAGACCTAATAGCCTGGGATCAGAGGGAAAGAAAGGAGGACCTCCCTTATCAGTGGTCTTGGGGAGGGACACAGGTGCAGAAGGGCGAGGAGGGGAGGGATTGGGACAGGAGGAGAGAGGGAACTACAGGAGTACATAAGGTGAATAAAGTGTGTGTCTTTTTGCTTCTGGGATAGCTCACTCAGGATGATCCTTTCCAGTTCCCATCATTTACCTGCAAATTTCATGATTTCCTTGTTTTTTATTGCTGAGTAGTATTCCATTGTGTAGATGTACCACAATTTTTGTATCCATTCCTCAGTTGAGGGGCATCTGGGTTGTTTCCAGCTTCTGGCTATTACAAATAAAGCTGCTACAAACATGGTTGAGCAAATGTCCGTACTGTGTACCTGAGCCTCTTTTGGAGACAACTTCCTGAACAGAACACTAACAGCACAGGTTCTAAGGGCAACAATCAATAAATGGGACTTCATGAAACTGAAAAGCTTCTGTAAAGCAAAGGACACTGTCGTCAGAACAAACGACTGTCTACAGATTGGGAAAGGATCTTCACCAACTCTATATCTGACAGAGGACTAATATCCAGCGTATATAAAGAACACAAAAAATTAAACAGCAACAAATCATGTAATCCAATTAAAAAATGGGGTACAGAGCTAAACAGAGAATTCTCAATAGAGGCGTATCGAATGGCAGAGAAACACTTAAAGAAATGCTACACATCCTTACTCATCAGGGAAATGCAAATAAAAAAAAAAACCATGAGATTTCACCTTACACCCATCAGAATGGCCAAGATTAAAAACTCAAGTGAAAACACGTGCTGGAGACCATGTGGAGAAAGGGGAACCCTCCTCCATTGCTGGTGGGAATATAAACTTGTACAACCACTCTGGAAATCAACCTGGCACTTCCTCAGACAACTAGGAACCTGGCACTTCCTCAAGATCCAGCTATACCACTCCAAGGCATATTTTTAAATATTTACTCTGCTGGATTCTTTGTGATCTATGAGTGTAGGTCATAATTTCTACCCCTCCTATCTCTGAACTGGCAAGTAATTAAACACAATGCCAAGTCCTACTGCCTCTCACAGAACCGTGTTTAGTTTCTGCTGGTGTTGCTTGTAGTCACTTCTTTGCTTCTTTTTTTTCCCTCCACTTTTTGTACTAAAACAAAAGCAGTTCACAAAGAAGCTGCAGAGAGACCTCAAGACACCTTTGTTCCAGGGTTTCCTTCAGAGCCACCAGTCTGAGCGACGTGACTCTCATAGCTCTGTGAGTGTCCTGCGTGAAAGTGTAGATAATGTGAAGACATTATCTACAGACAGTGGCATTTTACTACAAAGTCACAGTGCAGTCATAAGGCTAGAAAATAAATACAGTTAGCATGGACACATTCAGTCTTTTGAAGCACCCCAAAATTGTCCTTATAACAAAACAAGGCAAAACTATGTCATCAGCTTTCAAGTGCTGGATATCAGTGAAGACACTATAAATTCATAAAATGATACAGTTAGCATATACCCTTGATTTAATTTCACCAAAAGAACAAAAATCTTCATAAACTTTTGAGAGTTTTCTTCTTCTTGAAAGGGAAAACCCATACTTTTCTCTTATTTACAGCCTGTCCAGCATGTTAATATGATCACTGAAGATTTACATGACACAATGAAAGTCTGATAATGGAGGCCAACAGAATTCTGATTTGAAGGAGATGGTAAGCATTGGTGTCCGTTCTGAGGTCATCAGCTTCCTGTCTGTCTTTGGCAGCTTCCACCTTGCCTAGCCAATGTAGCTTCTCTTTATCTCTTCACAAATACTGTCCTTTTAAATTGAACCCAATCTACTTAAATTATTTTTCAACAGTCTATGGCACACACCAAGTAACCCATATGTGCTCACTATTTCATTGTTACCATCCCAACCTCTGAATTATCATAAACAGAGTAAATTGTTTAAAAGGCTGGCACAGTATAGACACAATATGAAGAAAATGTATTACTTAAAGGGTAATGCACGTACCCTTAAGGACTCTCAGTTAAGTAAACACGGATTGAAACAGCAGATTAAATTGTTTCCTGACACCACTGCCTAAGTTTGCCATTACAGACAGGAAGCTCAGAATCTGCCCCCAGGTTCCTGAAACACCTCTTTACCAGAAGCTCCTCACAAAATATCACCACATAGTTGATTTTTGGTTTTGTTTTTATTTTTCCATAGCACAAGAAGAAAATGCCTCTCCATACAGCAAATGCTGCATGATTTTGCCACAGAGTAGGTTGTTGATTTTAATATGTAGTGAATTCTTTAATTATTTGATATTTACTCCTCAGAAGGTGATGTATTTGCCTGACTCTAATTCGCAAAATGTATATTTTAAAGTTCTAGTTTAGCAGTCATTATTTGTGACTGATTTCTAAGCACACTGCTTTGACAGTGTAAACATTCCACTATGTTAATTTACTCTGTCTTCAATGAATTTTCTTGAAAACATAAATATGTGATCATATTTTGAATGTCTAGTTTGTTCCTTAAACTATTCTGCAGTTGACTTTAAGTTATCAAAAGTAAATACCTGTGTGTATTGATGAAGAGTTTCTACTCTTCCAATCTGACATACAATGTTATGACCGATGTATTTCACCTGGGCTATTTTCTATATTGCTCTTTAGGTAGGAGTCAGTTGTCTTTCTCTACCACATATCTCCTGAAATTAAAACTAGGTTGTCAAGCTTGGTGACAAGTCCCTATAGGCACTGAGCTACCTTACTAGCCCTTGTCCCTGGTTATATACCAGATGAATTCTTAGAAATATAATGTCCTAGTATGCCTTCTGTTTCTGTCGTTAACATTAAGTCTAAAAGCACCTAGATGGAGGAATGGGTTTATTTTCTTTATATTTACCAATCACAGTCCATCAGTGAAGGTTATTATGGCAAAAAAAAAAAAACATAAGGAATGCTGCTTTCTGACTTGCTTTCCATGGCTTACTCAGCTTGATTTTTAAATATCCCAGAATACCTGCTCATAGATGACAATGCTACAATGGGAGGGGTCCTCTAATTTCAATCATCAATCATGAAAAAAGCTGCATTGAACTGACTACAAGCCAATCTGATAGTAATAATTCTTCAATTAATGTTTCATCTTCCTAGGTGACGCTAGTCTTTGTTTCAAGATGACAAGAACTAATCAGAACACATCTTTCATCTCATTAAATGAAAATGGCTGTATTTTGTAATTTTTCCTGGGTTCTGGGATATATCACAGATAATGACATTAATATTATTTACGTACCACCTTTCAGTGCGATTCTTCTGAGATTTTCAAATTAGTGAGTTGATCATTAAAATGTTGTAAAATTTGTTTGATTTTTTTTGGAGCAATGAAAAAATATATGTATATGATTGATGTTGTTGTGATCATATGCATGTGCATCTCAGGATTATACAGTCAAATTCTTTACTGATGTTGCTCCGAAGCACACACATTTAGCATGGAACCAAGTAAGTATTAAAATCTGAACCTAAATAAAGAAATTAACACCAAAAAATTATAGGCCTCCCTCTTGTTCCTTTAAAATATTCTACCACATCATCACAACTCATAAAAATCATAGATTAATTTCAATAAACCTAGGTTTTTTTTGAACCTAAGTGTCAAGAAGAGTGCTAATTAATTTCAAGGCTGTTTTGTGTATGTTGTGTTCAGTGATGTATTCCTAAGATCTACCGTTTACCTGGAAATGTTTCTGAAAGATGTTCAACTCAGTTCCAGTGGCTGGAATTGTTCATTCTTATGCACTGAAGCTGGAAACCAACCATAGAACTTATTTCGTCTACAAGGCTCTGACTTAGTGGGATTCTACTCTTTAGCTTCTTCTGGTTTGCTAAAGTGGATGAACTGCCCATTCGAACTGCAAACTTGAAGTGATTGCAGGTACTAACTGAATGACAAAAAATGTTACCAACAGCAGTGTAAACAAATGAAAAGTATTGTATTTATCATATTGGTCACCTCAGTTTTGCACACACATACTGTTGTTCTGGTTCAATGCTAGATCAGTAATTTCTGCTTACAAACTCAAACCATGTTCAGTTGAATTTTGTATTTGAGATTGTTTTTATTTTTCAGTTACTCTAAAACTCAGTTTGTTTTTCTTTCAGACAGCTCTGGGGAATTTTCTTTGTTTAACACACATCTTCCAAACACTAGCAAGGAATGTAGAGAGAGTATAAAAGGAACATATAGAAAGTAGATGTTTGTTTGTTGATAAAGCTGAATGACTACATGTAATTTATTTCTATAATCATTGAAGTAGAGTTGGAGTAGTGTAAATTTTTCTTTATAATGCAAAATTATGGGGATCCATGTTCCACAAAAGAAGGAGTGTTGTTTGCAAAATGAAACAGCAGAAATTATACAGTCATCCCCCACAAATCACTGCTGAAAGTAACATCTTGGCAGTGATAGGGTTTGGGTTGTGCAAGTAAAGCCAGTTCACCTTTCTGTGAGTGTGAGTTGCCATACGGCTCTTCTAATGCTAGCCAGATACACTTCTCAAACATATGAACACTATTACTTACTTTCTACAAATACAAAACAAAGAGTTGTGATTGCAAGAGCATCTGAGAAATTTCATTGTCAGTTATACATGCAATATTTCTTTACCCTTATAGTACCAGGGAAGAGTCAAAAATCTATAAAAAATTGACTAAATGAATGAGACAGCCATTCGATATTAGAAGAAAGCAATATTAATATTTGAAAATTTGGAGAAATGGGGATTTTATTCATTTGCTTTTTAAATGAATAATTATGGGAACATAAAATCAACACAAGTCAAAACATTCTTTTGGAAAGACGGAATCTTTGTGTTCTGGGGAGACTACCTAGATGAAAAACACAGTTAACCTTCTATTGAACTCTAATTAAAAGACCAAGACAAATGTAGCTTTTAACAAAGATAAATCTTAGGAGTCTTCTGTGGCTCTTTGTTTATAATAAGAAAACTCAACAAAGATAATTAGAGTTATATTTCAGTAAGTGTCTTCTTAATTACATCTGAGATCTTCAAGCATCTGGGATATAGCTTCCTACAGCCAATCTCTCTCTCTCTCTCTCTCTCTCTCTCTCTCTCTTACACACACACATGAATTATCATGCACAAGCTTACCCCACATGTTCGCACACATATGTACACATAGTTGAAAACATGCAGCTACACACACACACAGCAGATTCAAGTAAATTTGCTGTCCCTCTTTGCTTGGTACATTCTCACATTCAATCTACAGGATTCTCCAAACTACAAGAAAAAATAAAATTACAAATCATTATACAATTTGGGAAATTTAAAAGATAAGAAAACTCAGTTCCATGAGAATTAACTACAGAAGAATTAATTAAATGAAGACTGTTCAGTTTTTTTATTATTATTTTTATTTTTCTGAAAGTTAGCTTCAGCAGCCTGAATTGGAATCCTTGACTCTACAATTGGTCCACTTTAGCAGCTCAGTGGTAAGCCCAAAACCCCAAGGAGCGAGTGAGCAAGGGTCAACAAATAGATGTAAACACTTTATTAATAAGCAAAGAGAGAGGTTGTTAGCACCATTAAACAGATCTTAGTGGACAGACAGTTTCACAAGTGGATCTGATGATATGATAGTTGTTAACAAACTGACCCATGCTAACAAAGGAAATAATAATAAGTCCTTTGAAAACTCTTTTCCTGGGACAGGAAGTACTTGATCTTTCTTCAGTCTTAGATCAACTAGCTAACCTTTGACTATAAGGAGTTGTAAAGGACAAAGCCAGTGGAAAATGTATCAGCTAAATTCTAGAACATTTACTGATCTATTTGCCTTTCTGTCAAGAATTAGATCATTTCTATAATGAATTTGTATTAATTTTTAGGCTATTACAAATATCAGGATTATTTTTATACATTTTCTACTATATCAATTTTCTTTTTAATATTGATTTTTTAAATTGAATACACATGTACATTTTTATCCAGATGTATGCATTTTCATAAAGGTTTTTGTGTTTATTTTGTCTTTTATTCTTGATTCCCCTGAGCTTCACTGGAATGCATGTCATATGCACAAAACTTCCTTTGTATCTCTTATATGTGTAGAAAATCAAAAGGATATACAACTCTGATATATAAACAATTAAATGATGGGAAAATGTTTTATTGCAGCTAACACAACAGAAGAGTGTTATCACCAAAGCTCAGACTGTACTTAATAATGTGAGTCTTATTTTAATGCTCTGCCCATATCTTCAATAAGGCTATTGTTTGAGTTTTGCACAGTTAATTACACAAGAGGTAAAACTATAAATTTTATAAGCCATTATAATTTAAAATTTAATTCGCATTCACAACTGTGGGAGAAAGGTCCCAAGACATATTTATAGGTTAGAGCTTTGTATAATGTCTGCCTCTTAAAATCCTCTTATGGACTGTAGGAACATATTTAATGTCTTCCTATCACAACAGTACTCAAGAAAATATGTAGGAAAGTATTATGAAAGTATAGCGCAACGTATCAATTTAGGAGAAGCATAGCAATTAGGTGTTTTAAATGTCCATTGGGAGTTAAATGTTAGTAGCAATTCCCACAAATCCACTTGTCGGCAGGTGTTCTCAAAACAGCATAGGTTGAGATGATCATGATGGCAAAGAAACTATTATGCCAAAATGGGATGGAAAATTAGAAGAAAAAAAAGTTAGAGTGCAAGACAAGATTCAAAGAGATTTATTTGGTTTGGTCTTCGGTTTAGCACACATCATCCCTGACTTCAAAGAGAAATGGATGCTTTGCAGAATTACCTTGGCCATGTTTCATATTCATTTTTGTCTTTACCATCATTCTAAATCCTTTTATTTCCAAAGATTGAATAAACTTTAAAACCAAGTGTGATAGTATGATATGAACCAGCCAATCATCAATGAGGGAAGTAACATGGTCAGCTGACTTACTTCAGTAAAATTTATTATATATTCTACAATTCAAGTCTTTATTTCTTAATAAGGCAAAAATAAAATAATTCTAGGCTATAATTTTGGTATCAAGAATATTTTAAGTATAAGAAAGGAAGAGAATGAAAGTCAATATTGGTTGACATCCATGAGAGGCCTGGCCTCTTCTGAAGAAAAACAGAGGAGTGGATTTGGGAGGAAGGGTGAAGGAGGTGGATAGAGGAACTAGGAGGAGGAGGGGCGTTAACTACGCTCAGTATATTAAGAAAAATAGAAAGAAAGAAAGTAAATATATTTACATTAAAGTCAATTAAAAAAACTTATGGTCTACTACACTGACATATAAACACATTTGTGAATATGATTGTAACACACATTAGCATTTAGAACGTAGAAAACATGCTTTATGATCCAGTGGTTGCAGGATAATTTGGGAAGTCCAGAGATGACTTCATAAAGAATATTCATTTTTAATTAAAATTTGTTCTGTAGTAAGAGTGAGGTTCCTTAAAGAGGTGAAAAATAAAAGGTAAGGACAGTATTTCACTACTGAAGAAGCTGAGCTACTCAGTGGTGGTGGTTCACACATTCCATCACTAGGAAGAAGGAGCCAATTCTCTGTGAGTTTGAGGCCAACAGAGCCTACAGACAGCTTGGAATACACAGAGAAACTCTCTCAAACAAAGGAATTAGTAAGAAAAGCCGAAGTTTTATAGCAGCATCCATAACATTTTAGTTTATAACAGGAATTACTTTAGCTTAATTTTAAACCAGCATGCACTGAGGTCAAAACAGCACAGCCTTGACTCTGGGAACTATTTGAAAACAGGGTCTTCATTGTCAACTAGGATAACAGAAAAGTGGAAAAGCACAGTTAAGATGCCAAGACCAGTTGCCTTCAGGCACACAAACACACGCACACACACACACTTTAGATTGAAAAACTTGATGACATTCACTCATCAAACTACATTCAGGTAAAAAACACATATTTCATGTACAACAACCACATAGACCCTCCCTTAAGTAATTGATTATAAATATTTAATTCACATGTTCAATATGGAAAGACAGCTGGTAAGCTAGGCGAACTGAAGCAAAATAAAGGACAGGACAAACACTGTTACTGCATTAAATATTGAAATCATAACCACAGAGTAATGCAATATTGACTATTTGAGTATTCAAACTGATGGCTGTGTGCATTCACTATCAGAAATTTCTGCATAAGCACATACAAAACTTATTTCTATAGGCTATAGGAGATTAACTACAACAATTAATTTACAGTGGGGAAGCTAGGTAGTTTCATGTCTGGTGTGGAGAAGTGGATGAAGAAAGAGACTTGTTTTCTAATTAGAATTGTTCTCATGGTACCTAAAACCACATTGCTATATGGAAGATCTCTTGAAAGTCCACTATAGAAAACAAAATGTTAATATTCTCCATGAAGTGCTGCAGAGGCTGGGGTGCAGAAATACAGTTCCTAAATGGGATGTTCACTCTACGATATAGAACCCAGAACATCTCAAAGCAAAACAAAACAAAACAAAAAAAAACAAAAAAAAAACAAAAACAAAAAAAAAAGTAAACATAAATGTGTTTTGATTTTTAAAAAGTAAAGAAAATTGCTGCTGCTGAGACAACTCAGAAGTTAAGAGCAACTGCATCTCTTATAGAGGATCTGGGTTTGGTTCCAGCAACCTCTACAGCTAGCAGACTGGTTATGTGTCTCACAACTTTCTAAGACTCTACCTCAGAGCACCTATGCCCTCTTCTGACCTCTGTGGGAACTAGGTATGCACATGCATGCAAGCAAAACATTCATAAATTATCTTTTTTTTCCCTTGTTGATAATTACAAATGACATAGTTGCAGAGAAGACTGAAGATTGCAAGCAAATTCAAGTAAGAGGGTTTTTTTAATTATTATTTTTTTAATGAATTACACTTTAATCACTTTGTATCCCCCCCATAAACCCTTCCCTCCTCCCCTCCCAAACCCACCTCCCCTCCCCCTTCTCGGCAAATACCCCTCCCCAAGTCCACTGATAGGGGAGTTCTTCCTTTCCTTCCTTCTGATCCTAGTCTATCAGCTCTCATCAGGAGTGGCTGCATTGTTTTCCTCTGTGCCCTGGTAAGGTTGCTCCCCCATCAGGGTGAGTTGATCAAAGAGCAGGCCAATCAGTTCAGGTCGGAGGCAGTTCCTGTTCCCATTATTATGGAACCCACTTGGATACTGAACTGCCATGAGCTATATCTGCACAGGGGTTCTAGGTTTTTTTTCCAGGCATGGTACTTGGTTGGAGTATCAGTCTCAGGAAAGACCCCTGTGCTCAGGTTTTTTGATTCTGTTGCTCTCCTTGTGGAGCTCCTGTCCTCTCCCTATCTTACTACTTCCCACATCGTTCATAAGATTCCATGCACTCTGCCCAACAGTTGGCCATAATTCTCAGCATCTGCTTTGATATTGTGCAGGGCAGAGCCTTCAGGGGTCCTCTGTGACAGGCTCCTAGCTTGTTTCCTCTTTTTTTCTTCATCTGATGTCAATCTGCTTTGCCTTTCTGGCTGAGGATTGAGCATTTCAGTAAGAGTCCTCCCTCTTGATTAGTTTTTTTAGGTGTACAGATTTAACACATGCTGGAGAGGTTGTGGAGAAAAGGGAACCCTCCTCCACTGCTGATGGAAATGTAAACTTGTACAACCACTATGGAAATCAATCTGGTGCTTCCTCAGACAACTTGGAATACAGCTTCTTCAAGTTCCAGCTATACCACTCGTAGGCATATGTCCAAAAGAGGCTCAAGTACACGATAAGGACATTTGCTCAACCATGTTTGTAGCAGCTTTATTTGAAATAGCCAGAAGCTGGAAACAACTCAGACGCCCCTCAACTGAGGAATGGATACAAAAATTGTGGTACATCTACACAATGGAATATTACTCAGCAATAAAAAAAAAAACAAGGATATCATGAAATTTGCAGGTAAATGGTGGGAACTGGAAAGGATCATCCTGAGTAAGCTCTCCCAGAAGCAGAAAGACACACGTGATATATACTCACCTATGTAGACATATAAAATTATTATTTTTTATTTATTACAATTTATCCATTTTGTATCCCAGCTGTAGGCCCCTTCCTGATCCCTTCCCTCTTCTCTTCCCATGCCCCTCCCCTTCCATCTGACCAAAGCCTAACAGATCTCATCAGGCCTGGCTGCATTGTCTTCCTCTGTGCCCTGGTAGAACTACTCCCCCTTCAGGGGGAGGTGATCAAAGAGCCAACCAATGAATTCATGTCAAAGATAGCCCATACTCCCATTATTAGAGAATCCATTTGGACACTGAGCTTCCATGGGCTACATCTATGCAGGGGTTCTAGGTTATCTCCATACATGGTCCTGAGTTTCAGTATCAGTCTCAGAAAAGACCCCTGTGTCCAGATTTTTTGGTTCTGTTGCTCTCCTTGTGGAGATCCTGTCTGCTCCAAGTATTTCCATATCCTGCTTCTTTCATAAGATTCCCTGCACTCTGCCCAAAATTTGGATGAGTCTCAGCATCTGCTTTGATACTCTGCTGGGTAGAGTCTTTCCAGAGGCCCTCTGTGGCAGGCTCCTGCCCTGTTCCCTGTTTTCTCCCTCCTCTGATGTCTATCCCGTTTGCCTTTCATGTGTATCTTTCTGCTTCTGGGATACCTCACTCAGATTAATCTTTCCCACCATTTCCCTGCAAATTTCATGATTTCCTTGTTTTCAATTGCTTAGTAGTATTCCATTGTGTAAATGTACCACAATTTCTGTATCCATTCCTCAGTTGAGGGAAATCTGGGTTGTGTCCAGGTTCTGGCCATTACAAATAAAGCTGTTACAAACATGATTGAGGAAATGTAAGAGTTTTGATGTGTTAATATCCTAGAGACATGTGATAAAGGAGGGAAGTGTTGTCAAGCTGAGGAAACTAGGTCTGAGTTTCCGTGACAGCATTATAAGGTTTACAGTTGATAAGAAAAGATCAAATAATATCATGTACCCTCACCTCACTCTGTCTAATGTGCTTCCATAATATTCCAGTTTCATAACTGTTTGCTGATAAAATTCGCAATAAGTTTTCAAGCAACCCTTATGTGTCTCACATTTAGTCTGTTGGAAGTCAATCCAAAACCTTCCTTACAGCTACATGCATGGTATTATTTCACTTTGACATCTTTTCCCCGTATTCTTGGGTACTATTTTCCCCTGGAACTGAAACACTTTGCAGACATTATCCAATTAAACCTCATGGATTTTGCTTTGAGGTAGGTAGGAGTAATAGTTAATCATATGCCCTTCTAAATTTATATCTCCACTGAGAGTTGTAGAGGACTTAGAAAAACTGATAGCTTATAATTATCTTTCTTGAGTTTTAGGGGGCACATTCTCATACAGTGGGGCAGCCTCCATTAAATCCATATAATAGCAATAGAAATGAAAATGCTTAGAAATGGCATAACAATTTAAAATTACAAGCTTCAATTCATACTGTGAGAACTAATTGGTAGTGAGGACATCGGCATTTTTTGCTTGATATTAGAGTAGATTTGGCCATTTGCATGATATTTTCTGTTTAATTTTTATGCAAACATAGAAACATACACACAACTCACGCTGAACCCCTTCTGATTCCCTGGGGAATGTGGTACCTAAGAAAATTTATAGTCGTAATGTATTATTCCCATAATTTGAAAAGTAGTTTAATTTTATAAGTTTTACACTTTCATATATATCTTGGGAATGCATAGCCAGCTATCTAACAGCAAACATTTTAATAATGCTTTAATTTTTTTTTCTGTTTGAGAATTTTATTCAGTGTTTCTTCCTTTCCTCCTTCCTTCCTTCCTGCCTGCCTTCTTCCTTCCCTCTTTCCTTCCTTCCTTCCCTCCTTCCTTCCTGGCTTTCTTCCTATCTTCCTTCTCTCATGTTACATCCCAACCACAGTTTCTCTGCCCTTCACTCTTCTGAGATTTTCCCCCTAGTCCCCCCAGTTCTCCTGCAACCTCCTCTCTACCCTTTTCCCTTCTGAAAAGAACAGGCACCCCAAGTATAAAATCTAAACATAGCATAACAAATTGCAAGAAGACCAAACACAAACCCTCATATCAAAGCTAACACGGCAACCCAGGAGAAAAATAAAACACCCCAAAAGCAGGCCAAAGAATCACAGACAGGAGATCCAAGATGGTGGTGCTGGGAGGACATTGTGACCAGCAGCAGAGCAGGATCTGCACAGTGACCAGCAGACAGAACTCTGGGCTCTAAAACACCAGCGATTGTGTTTCCCAGGTGAGAGGAAAAAACACGGTGTGGGATTCAATCACCTTCAGATCACCCAGCTAAACCACAAAACACTTTCCGGGCCCTGCCAGTCTCAGGTACCAGCCCAGAGCCACACAACACCTGAGTGCTCTGATCACTGTCCCAGAATGAACTATGAGCCCCACAACACCAAAGGCTGGGATTTCCAGTCGAGAGAAAACCTCCCCAGTGCAGAGAGTGATCAGGATCGACCTTAGGTCACCAAGACAATCCCTGGAAAAAGACCTGGGTCCTATGGGCACCCAGGTGTCAGCGCAAAGTGGGGTGCTTAGACAGCAGTCAGAGTCCTGCCTGCATGCCCGACTCACCATCCCAGACAGAACTGAGAGCCCCAGGGCACCAGAGACTGAGTTTCTCTGTCGGATGGAAACCCACAGTGAGGGGAACAGCAGGTCTGACCTCAAATCACTCAGCGGACACACCCTCCTCCCCCACTGAAAAGTTCTCTGGAAAAGTCCCAGGTTTGTTGAAGTACCCAGTCGCCCAGTCGCCAGCAAGGCAAAAACATGCTCCTGTGCCTGCTTGTTCTACTGCCCCTCTCAAATGAACCTGAAAACCTCCCGAACACTACAGGCTCAGGGAAAACGATGGTTCCAACCCTAAAGACACCTTGCTCCAGAAAAGTTTCTGGGTTCCTGCCAGCCCTAAGCTCTGGCCTTCTTTTTTTTAATTACATTTTTAGTTTTTTATATTGGTTACAGTTTATTAACTTTGTATCCCAGCTGTAGGCCCTTCCCTCATTTCCTCCCAATCCCACCCACCCTTCCTCATCTTCTCCATGCCGCTCACTCTCTAAGTCCACTGATAAGGGAGGTCCTTCTCCTCTTCATTCTGACCCTAGTTTGTCAGGTTTCTTCAGGACTAGCTGCAATGTCCTTCTCTGGGCTTAGCAAGGCTGCTCATCCCTCAGGGGATGGGAGATGTCAAAGAAACAGCCATTGAGTTCATGTCAGAAATAGTCCCTGTTCCGCTTACTAGGGTACCCACTTGGATACTGAGCTGCCATGGGCTATATCTGAGCAGGGGTTCTAGATTATATCCATGCATGGTCCTTGGTTAGAGAAACAGTCTCAGAAAAGACCCCTGTGCCCAGATATATTTGGTCCTTGTGGAGCTCCTATACTCCCCAGGTCATACTAACTCCCCTTCTTTGATATGATTCCCGAAACTCTGCTGAAGGTTGGATATGAGTCTCAACATCTGCTTTGATACACTGCTAGGTAGAGTCTTTCAGAGGCCCTCTGTGGTAGGCTCCTGGCCTGTTACTTGTTTTCTTCTACTTCCAATGTCTATCCCCAAAGCTCTGGCCTTCTACTGCATACACTACTGCTGTGCTTACCTGCCACTGATTACAGCTAGGGCACTGGGGCACACCGCTCCAACCTCAGACCTAGAAAAGCCTGAGAGCCATTGGAGAAGCCTTCAGATACTGCTCCAAGGTGACCAGTTATCTTTAGCTAAACTGAGGAAACCACGGGACTCTGTGGTTATTCGTGAGGGCTGTGCCAGCAAGTACAGCTTAACAGCAACAGCAGCAGCTCACTAAATTCAGAACAAGAAACCCAGCAGTAGAGCATCCATCTCCAGGACTTCTCTTGATGAGAGGAGAGCCTTCCTGAACACTACAGTAACCACACAGGTCCATATGCCAGGGATGAACTGTGACAATTCGTGAGAGGCACCACCATTCAGTTGAGCATACTAAAAAAGCTTTCAGAACCCTGCCAAGGGGATTCCCCCACCTCAGGACTCCAGCAGGCACCAGAAATTAATAGACAACATGGCCATTGTAAAAGCACAACCAACAAAAGGCAAAGCAGTATGGCATCCCCAGAACCCAGTTCCCAAGGGACAAGTAGCCCTGGCACCCTAACATACGTGAAATTCAAGAAGATGACCTAACATCTATGCTTATGAAGAGGTTAATGGAGGAAGCAAATAAAATGCATGAAGAGTTAGAGGAAAATAAAATCAAACAGATTATGGTCATCTGTAAAGAAATACAGGAAGATGCAGCAAAACAGCTGGTGGCTTTCAGAGAGGGAATGATTAAATCATTGAAAGAAATAAAAGAAACAGAGGAATGTTCAAACAAACAGCTGAAGGAATTGAAGGAAAAACAGGAAAATATAGTCAGAGAGGTGAAGGAAATCAACAAAACAGTTCAAGATCTGAAGATAGAATTGGAAAAATTAAAGAAAACACAAACGGAAGAAATCATGGAGAGGGAGAACTTAGGAAAGAAAACAGGAATTCCAGAGGTAAGCATAAGCAACAGACTATAAGAGATGGAAGAAAGAATCTCAGGTGTGGAAGATTTTAATGGAAGAAATGGATGTATCCATCAAAGAAAATGTTAAATCTAAAAAAAATTCCTGACACAAATCATCCAAGAAATCGAAGACCACATGAAAAGATGAAACCTAAGAATAATAGGAATAGAGGAAAAATAAGATTCTCCACTCCAAGGCCCAGAAACTATTTTCAACAAAATCACTGAAGAAAATTTCCCCAACTTAAAGGAGAGGCTTATAAGAATACAAGAGGCCTACAGAACACCCAATAATTTAGACAAGAAAAGAAAATCCTCCGGCCACATAATAATCAAAACTGTAAGTATACAGAACAAAGAAAAATACTAGAAGCTGCAAGGGGAAAAGGCCAAGTAACATATAAGGGCAAATCCATCAGAATCATATCTGACTTCTCAACAGAGACTATGAAAGCAAGAAGGGCCTGGACGGATATCATGCAGACCCTAAAAGAACATAAATGTCAGCTCAGGCTACTATACCCAGCAAAACTCTCAGTCTTCATAGACTGAGAAAATAAGATATTCAATGACAAAAACAAATTTCAACAATACCTACACACAAATCCAATGATACAGAAGACACTAGAAGGAAAAATACAACCCAAGAAAACTAACTACTTTCAATAAAACACAGGAAATAATTAACCTCATTACAGCAAAACAAAAAGTAACCTAGCACACAAACTTAGTACCATAGCCAACATCAAAATCAAAGGATCTAACAGCCACTGGTCATTAATCTCTCTCAACATCAATGGACTCAATTCTCCAATAAAAAGACACAGACTAACAGAATGGATGCATAAACAAGACCCAGAAATCTGTTGCATACAAGGAACACACCTAAGTTACAAAGATAGACATTACCTGAGGTTAAAGGGCTGGAAGTCCAAGCAAATGGACACAAGAAGCAAGCAGGAGTAGCCATTCTAATATCTGATAAAATAGACTTTCAACCAAAATTAATAAAAAGAGATGGGGAAGGACACTTCACACACAACATGCACATCAAGGGAAAATTCCACCAGGAAGACATCACAATCCTGAACATCTATGCCCAAAATACAAGGGCACCCTCATTAGTAAAAGAAACATTAATAAAACTTAAACTACACATAGATCCCCACACATTAATAGTGGGAGATGTCAACACTCCATTCTCAGCAAAGGACAGGTCTACAAAACAGATATTAAATGAAGAAACAATAATTCTAACAGAGGTCATTAATAAAATGGACCTAACAGACATCTACAGAACCTTTCACCCAAACACAAAAGAATTTACCTTCTTCTCAGCACTTCATTGAACCTTCTCCAAAATAGACCATATAGTTGGTCACAAAGCAAGCCTCAACAGATACAAGAAGATTGAAATAATCCCTGATGTGCACATACTACCTTGACTGTTGTTGATTCTGGTCTAAAGCATATATCTAGGCATCTGGGCTTGAGGTGATTATAGGTCTAGGTGGCCAATTTCTAAGTTTATCTTTGTTAGATGGATAATTTGTTCTTTGTTTTCTATTGTCTCTTTGATCTTGTTTTTGTGGCCTAGAATTCTGGCAGCAGTCATGGCCTCTTTCATCAAGGAATGTCTGTGTGAGTTGGGGGCTGAAACAAGGTGATAAGGAGAAAGGGCGAGATTGGTAATAGTAGGTGGGGCACTGAAATAGTATAGGAGATCTATGAGTAAGCCACCTACCTGAAGTTCTGGTAGCTGGTTTGGCCTCTGGTGAGCACTGAGTTGCTGCTTGAGTTAGCCTACCTGTTCTTTTAACTGGCATGGCCTCTCTTTCAGTGTTTTGGAATCATAGTCTTTCCCCTCTGCCACCACATAGCTACCCAATTTCTGAATTCTTTCTCTTTGTTAAACTTAACATCTAGCTAACTAACCCAACTACATGGAGCCCAATTTGTGTTGGCTGCATCCTGACATGGATCCTGCCCCGGGGTGCAGTACCTATAAACAGTGTTACTCTGCTGAAGAAAACTGATTACTCTATCCCATAAGTTATCAATTGCCAAAAGAAAGGAGAAGAAAACAGAGCTTTCAAAAATACAGCTTTTTCAGTTAAGGATCTTCACTATACCTATACACTTTGGTTTGCTTGCTAATGTTTATCCACACCTTCAATCCTTACACCTTATACATTTGTATCTTTTCTTCTTCTAACCCAGGTTATGTCCCCAATTCTCTGCTGAAATGACAGTTCTGGAATTGGTTTCTACATTACAGTTGGGTTTTTAAAATTATTATGTGATATCTGGTAACATTACAAGACAATAATTCTATACTGTATAATGTAAAATATAAACAAACAGAAAATTATTTGGTTTGTGGATAAATGATTCACCATCTGTAAGATTAATGTTGTTTGAGGCTAAGATTAAAGTTTCAGTAGGTAAACATATATGTCAGTGGTATAGTGCTTGCTTACCATGCTCAAGGCCATGGGTTCCAATTCTCAGAATCACAAAACATGAAACAAAACAAGGAACAAATAACACCAAACATCATATGCTAAAAAATATGTATTACTGCCGGAAGAAAAACAAAGTCACGGATATAAACGACAGAACTGCTGGCAAGAATCTAGACAACAAAACTGCAGTGTTTTAGTTCCCTCTCACTTCCTTGACCACAGTTTGACCTTGCTAGTTCCTAGCATAGGCACACTCCTTTAAAGTGATATCTGCTTTTCGGGCTCTTCACTGAAAAATAGATACTTTTAGATTTCTCTATGTTATCTGTGGTTCAATTTTTATCAGGTCCTCAGCCATATCATCAGTTAGTAGGATCAGTTGTTAATACCATTGAGAATTCTAAACAAGTGTGTTTGTCTTTTTCTGATTTTATTGAAACAACTTGTCATTTTCTCTCATCTATAAATTCATTTTTTTCCCATTCGTGGGCTGTTTCTGCAAATAACGTACAGTATCAAAGGCAGAAGATCCTGGACACATGTTGTGCATACCCTAAGAGAATACAGATATCAGGCCAGAGTACCATACCATTTTGATAAAATAGATGGGGAAAACAAGATATACAGCAACAAAACAAAATTTAAACAATATCTATGTACAAAACCAACTCTTCAAAAGATACTAGAAGGAAAACTAGAAATCATTGGTCCTTAATACCTCTCAAAATCAATGGACTCAGCTCTCCAATAAAAAGACACATGCTAACAGAATGGATGCGTAAACAGGACCCAACTCTCTGCTGCATACAAGAAACACACCTTAGCAACAATGACTTTACCTCAGAATAAAAGGTAGAAATTTTTTTTTTGTTTTAGGTTTTTGGTTTTTTAACAATCAGACCCAAGATACAAGCTGACAAGGCCATCCTAATATCAAATAAAATAACCTTCCATCCAAAATTATTTTAAAAAATAGGAAAGGTCACTTCATATTCATCAAAGGAAAACATAATCACCAAGAGGCCATCTCAATTCTGAACATCTATGCACCAAAAACAAGGGCTCCCACATTTGTAGAATAAACATATTAAGTTACACAGCTATCCCCACACATTAATAGTGGTGGACTTCAACACCTCACTCTCACCAACGGACAGATTATCAAGAGAGAAACTAAATAGAGAAATAATAAAACTAATAGAAGTCATGATCCAAATGGACCTAATAGATATCTACAGAACTTTTCACCTAAACATGAAAGAATATACTTTCTTCTCAGTACCTCATGGAACCTTCTCCAAAATGTAAGGCATAGTCAATCACCAAACAAGCCTCAACTAATACAAGAAAATTTAAATAACTCATTGTGTCTTATCAAGTCTTTGTGGATTAAATCTAGATTTCAACAACAATAGAAATAACAAACAACAGCAATAACAACAACAACAAAAACCCTAAACACTAAGGAGAACTGAACAACTCCCTACTCAATGACCATTGGGCCAGGGAGGAAATAAAGAAAGACATTAAAGACATTCTAAACTTCAATGAAAATGAAGTCACAACATACCCAAATTTATGGAAGAAAATTAAAGCAGTGCCATGAGGAACATTCCTAGCACTAAGTGCTTCATAAAGAAATTTGAGAGAGCTCATAGCAGCAACTTAATGCCACACCTTGAAATCACTAGGAAAAAAAAATGAAGCAGACACACCAAAAAGGAATAAAATGCAGAAAATAATCACAGACCTGAAATCAATAAATTAGAAACTAAGAGAACAATATAAAGAATCAACAAAACCAAGAGCTGGTTCTTTGAGAAAATCAACAAGATAGACAAACACTTAGTTTGTTTAACTAAAGGCAGAGGGACAGTATCTGAATTAACAAAATCAGAAATTTAAAAGGGAACATAAAAACAGACACTGGTGAAATGCAAACAATCTTTAGGTCTTACTTCAAATCCTTTTTCTCCATAAAATTATATAATTTAAGTAAAATGGACAATTATCTTGATAGATTACACTTACCAATGTTAAATAAATATCAGGTAAACAAGTCAAATAGTCTTACAATCCCTAAGAAAATAGAAGTAGCCATTAAAATCTCCCAGTCAAAGAAAACTGAGCATCAGATGATCTCAACACAAGAATTCTATAAGACTTTCAAAGAAGCGCTAATAACAATATTCCTCAAACAAAACAAAAACTGAAGGAACATTGCCAAACTCATTCTATGAAGGCACAGTCACCCTGGTACCTAAACCACCAAAAGACACAACAAAGAAAAAATATTTCAGATGGATTTCCCTTATGAACACTAATGCAAAAATTCAATAAAATACTTGCAAACTGAATCCAAGAACACATGAAAAATATCATCCACCATGACCAAGTAGGCTTCACCTCAGTCATGCAAGCATGGTTTAGTATACAAAAATCCATGAATATAATCTACCATATAAACAAATCGAACAACTACAACAACAACTACAACAACAACAAAACCAAAATGGTAATTTTATTAGATGCCCAAAAAGCATCTGACAAAATCCAAACACCACTTCTCCATGAATTTCTTGGAAAGATAAAGGATACAAGGCATATGCCTAAACATAATAAAGACAAAGTACAGCAAGCCTATTGCCAACATAAAATTATGTGGAGAGAAACTTAATGGAATTTCCCTGAAATCAGAGACAAGACAAGGTCTCCCACTCTCTTCTTATCTCTTCAATATAGTACTTGAAGTGTTGGCTAGAGGAATAAGACAACTAAAGGAGATCAAGAGCTAACAAATTGGAAAGGAAGAAGTAAATATATCACTATTTGTAGATGATATGACAGTATGCCTATGTGACCACCAAAATTCTACCAGAGAACTCCACCAATAGATAAACACCTTTAGCAATGTGTCTGAATACAAAGTTAACTCAAAAATATAAAAATTGTATATAAATGGTACATGGGATGAGAAAGAAATTAGGGAAGTAATATCCTTCAAATGCCTCGGGAAACACAAATATTTTGGAATAACTCTAACTAAGCAAGTGAAAGACCTTATGACAAGAACTTCAAGTCTCTGAAGAAATAATGTGAAGATGATATCAGAAGATGAAACAACCTCCCATGCTCATGGATCAGTAGGATTAGCATAGTAAGAAATGGTCTTCTTACTAACAGCAACCTACAGATTCAATGCAATTCCCATCAAAATATCAAAACAATTAATTTTCAATTTCACAGTGGAAAAATAGAATAGCTCCTCCCTATCATTGAACATTTGCTCAACTATGTTCATAACAGCTTTATTCCTAATTGCCAGAACCTGGAAACAACCCAGATATCCCTAAACCAAAGAACAGATAAAGAACCTGTGGTACATTTACACATTTACACAGTGATACATTTATACATTCAAATTTACACAGCTATTAAAAAGAAGGAAATCATGAAATTTGCAGGCAATATGATGGAACTAGAAAAGTTCTTTCTGAGTGAAATAACCCCCGACACGGAAGGACACAGATGGTATGTATTCACTTATAAGCGGATTTGGGCCATATATTACAGGATAATCATACTATAATTCACAGACAAAAAAGAGAAAAGTAACAATAAGTAGGACCCAAGGGAGGATGCTTAACTCCCACTCAGAAGTAGAATCAGAATAGGCAGCAGAAGTGTGTGAAGACAGGGGACACGTTAAGAGAGGGAGAGAAATGAAGGTGGATATCAGACCTGGGGAGAGCAAGGACAGGAAGACAGAGGGCTTGTAGAGAGAAGAGAAAGTTTGGGCTAGCACTTCTCTGTGAGAAGCTGAAGACATTTGGCAGGGTAGACTCCTGGGAAGACATGAGCATTAGTCTAGCTGAGAGTCCTAGTAACAGGGATCATGGAGACTGAAGAGACCACCCTCTAACTAGACATGACTCCTGTTGGAGGGAGGGGAATACCGACACATCCACAAAAACTTTGACCCAAAATTTGCTCTGACTACAAGATGTTCAGAGACAAAAATAAAGCAAAGATTGAACTAAAGTCCAACCAATGACTGGCCCAACTTGAGGCTTACCCCATGGGAGACAGCCAGACTCTGACATGATTAACAATACCCTGCTATACTTGCAGATGGGAGCCTAGCATAGTTCTGGTTGGCTCCACCCAGCACCTGATGGAAATAGATGCAGAGACCCACAACCAAACATTGCATAGAATGCAGGGAGTCTTGTTAGAAGAGTTGGGGGGAAGGATAAGAGTACCCAGAGGGGGACAGGAGAAGACCAACAGAGTCAGATAATCAGGGTCTGTTTGGGCCTGTTGTGACTGAACCACCAACCAATGACCATGCATATGGCCTGGACCTAGGCCCCTAACAATAAACATATTTGGGAAACATTCAATAACTAAGTTTTCCGATTAGTGTTGATCATCCTCCTTCCCACTCTTCCATTTATAAAAGTGGGCTTCTTGGCATGACAACTTCAGTTAAACAAAGTTTATTAATTTTTTTTTCAAGTTTTAAATCTTTAGAAATATCTTCTAGTAGACTCAGATTTGAGTTTCTAACTCTGAGTACTTGGGAATTCCCACTTTTGTTTATTGAAAATAAATTTGTTTATTTTCTAAGATATCAAAATGTAATATTTATTTTGTAGCTACCCAACTTGTCAAAGGCCCAAGAGGAAAAAGATAGCATTAATGGGACAGTCATCCCTTTCTCAAGGCTCAGAGAACACTACAGAATACAGAGCAGAAAGACTTCAAGAGCCTGAGGTGGGAGATGACTCTGTGGAAATAGCACTTCTCATACACATCAGGGTAGCTGCACACACAGACCCATGGTAGCTGTCGTAGCATGAACAAGAACTATGTAATATCAAGCCAGACAAAAATCTAATGCAGAGAGTGGAGGTGTGGATTAATCGCTACCAACAAAAATAAACATATAGAGAGACAGCTGGAAATACTCTTGACCTAGCAGATTTGGGAGTTCACATTGTTTGTGTCATTTTGACTGATCAACTTTCTGTCTTATTTCTACTATGATATCTTAATGCATCAATGACTGTGGGCAATTCATCACATGTGGTAACATTAATATTGTCATCAAAATAATAGGATAATAATAAACTGCCTTTCGTGTTTTGTTGGTGTTTAATGTGATAAATATAAACAGTGCATTAGTCACAGGGCCTTTAGAATGGATTGTATCTAGATAGTGTCAAATTTATATCACTCTCTGAAACATATATAATTTGACTTTTTGCTACTTCAAAATCTGATGAATTTTAAGCTCCTTGATGATATCTTATCTTTTATTTAATATTTTGGTTCTCATTCTACCTGTGTGTGCTCTAAATAACATCATATAATCTTTATTAAACTGCAAAGATGGTGTTTCACAGTGAGATTAGCACATGGAGTAAATGATATGTTTGTGTGGTTAGCTCTCTTTCACATCTGATAATGTCACTATTTTAATCAATACAATATTACTTCAGCAGAGGAAATACATTTGATCCTACTGATTCTGTTATTTTAAAATAAGTAATTCTTTATTCGTTCAGGCTGATCTTAACTACATATTTTCAGTGATTTGTGTATAAGCTAACTCAACATGAGATACACTTAGAAATCTCACTGCGAAATCAACCTGTATTCATTTATCTGATGATGTGTATTACATTCCTAATTAACACTTCTAGATGTAAGTTGGTTTTCCTTACACTTCAGATGAATAAAGCTGATTAGTTGACAGATGCCTTCAAGGATTTCATCTTGGTGGAAATGCATTTGGTTAGCTCTACTTGATAAATTATGTCAATAAATAGGCATACTTTCAAAGTACTAATTTATTACGATTGCATTTTCTCCTGGGGGAATAATTTTTTAAATAAATGCATTGATTAAATTTTTTTCTTGCAGTGTTAACAAGTGTCACCATGAATTTGGCGCTAATAATAATAATAATTGCAGCCTTGGCATCAGATTGTCAGCTTTTGGAGGAACGCTTCAACTTTTAAGCCCAAACATGAAAAGAAAAATACTGTTTTTCTGTTTTGTTTTGTTTTGTTTTGTTTTGTTTTTTACTGTGTCTTTGGAAAGATAAAACAAAATCAAATTATATTTGCTACTTGATCTCAATTTACATTCTTCCATTTCACCTACTCTTCAGTCTCAGGAACCAATAAAAGTTAGACATAGCCTACAAAAGCAATGAAAATAGCATCAATAGATTGATTTCATGAAACAGGTGACTTTATGATTGGCGAATCCCATTCTTTATGTATTCTTTTCTCCTTCTCTGAAACATCAAATCCAGTGAATGAAGAAGCTGCCTTTCCTACTGTTAAGTTCAAATGTAGAGACACTTTAAAAAAGGTAAAGGTCCATTGCCAAATGTGAGTTGCCTCCTTTAGCTTGTTGCCCAATCATGTTCCGCATACTCCAAAATGATTCTGCTTATTGTGATTTCTCTTAGTTACTTTCCTGAATGTGGTGATAAAAACCACATTCTTCAGTCTCTAGAACACACAGAATCAAGTTGAGAATGACCAGAAAGCATTGTTCCTATGACTAGCTTCCAGAGTGCCATGCATGCTTCGAGAACATTAAAGTAGTCATAATGCTTACCCATCTTGTGATCCCTGAGATCTACCGTAATTACTGTCCACTGTCAGGATGTACTCACTGGTGCAATAGTGGCACAAATGTCATTGAAGTACAACCACCTTATAAATGCCCTTCTCCGATAACCATTTTTGGCAATTCTTGGGCTGTAAACCTGTGGCTACACAGACAATAGGCCTTAGGGAAAAAATTAGCTACTTCCTTTGTTCGTTTGTTTGCTTGTTTGTTTGTTTTCAAGACAGGGTTTCTCTCTATAACAACCCTGGTTATCCTGGAACTTGCTTTGCAGACCAGGCTGGCCTCAAACATACAGAGATTAGAGTGCCTCTACCTCTCAAGCGCTGGAATTAAAGGTGTGTACCCCAAACCTGGTTTCAACTACTTTTATAAATGGACATAGTATTAAACCAAGCCGTGATGACTTGTCTTTATACTCATGGATTAGTGAGTATAATAAGTTTGAAATATTTATTTCAAATAATTTATTGTTATTTCAAATAAGTATTTCAAACTTATTTGATAGATGGTGATTAATACTGCAACTCAGAGCTGGTCAGAGAAAAAAATGTACAGAGAAAAGAAGACTATCTTATATGAGATATTTATTACATACCTTATTCCCAAGGTTCAGGGACCTATGCAGAAGAATGAGCAGGACAATTATAAGAGCCTCAGGCAGAGGAAACACTTTCCAGACACATCAGGGCAGATGCACACTGAGCTCATAGTGAATATGACAGCATAAAAATGACATACATAATTTCAATCCAGACAAAATCTTAAATTGAGAAGAGGAGGTAGGCTTGAAGTCCCACCCCTATATAAGGAAGCTTTGGCAACTGATAGCTGTTAGGTTAAGGAGTGTTATTTTCTTTAATGGTGTGGCCCTTGGCATGTCAGTATTTCAGTGAATGGTCACGCACTCAATAGTATGTGGACAAAACAAACAAAGTCAATGGATTTTAAATGAAAACAAGGACACAAAGTTAAGTGGGAGAAGAGCATGTGTCTGAGAGGAGCTGGGGTAGGGTTGAATATGATCAAAATATACTGTATGAAATTCTCAAAGATGTAATAAAACACGGCTTAGGATGTAACTTGATCTTTAGAGAAAGAAGGCTAAACATATTTTATTCAAGATCTATGTAATTTAAGAGAAACAAAATAAATGAATACATAAAAATAAAACAACCAGTACTTTAGACATGGAGAAAACTGTTGGGGTACACTGTGTGAACATGTGTCTTTGTATAGTTAGTTGTTAATTCTGCTACGGCTCATCACCAGTCTCATATTTTGTAGATATTTGTTCCTTTCTCATCTGCCTAAGACAGTCTAGAATTATATCTCAATGGCTTTAATAAAGATCTGACGTTCAATAGACAGGTAGGGAATGGGGGTGGAACTTCCGGGCAGAGATGGAACTCTGAGAGAAGATTCAGGGGTGGGAGATTTACCAGAGGACACCAGAGCTGAACTGACAGATGTGAACAAAAGCAGAGAGGTAAACCTGGAGAGGTGGTGGGACTTAGTGCCAGGATTCACTAGGTTATAGTAGCTGAGTCTGCCCAGCACAAGACCTAAGCTTAACATATTAATTGTGTCATTTTCTAATTTTTTATCTGTGCCATTATTTATAATGCTGGTGGGTCTGAGTTAGTCCTGCTATGGAAGGTGCATGCACATATCTTTTTATACTTTTGGGTATTGAGGAGAAAAAAAGTGGGGACTGAGGGGTATATTCAGAAGTTATAGAAAACAGTATATCATTCAAACAAAACTCACAGAGGTCAGTCATCATGATTAGTTGATGTTGAATATGCAAGGGCTCAGACCACTGTGCAGAGTAACATTCCTATGGAGGAGGCTCTGGGGTGTAAAAGAAATCAAGCTGAGTGAGCCATGGCAATTTATACAATAAGAGGCATTATTCCTTGACTTCTGCCTCAGTTCTTTCCAACAGGAAGTTCAAGCCTTGGGGATTCTGGATAATGGAGTGCATGACTTCGTAAGAAGAATAAATCCTTTCCTCACCTGTTGCTTTGGATCATTGTTTTGTTTTGCTTTATAGTGTTTGTTTTGTTTTGTTATCACAACACTAAGGCAGAGATCAGGCCTAGACACATTGAAAGGATGGTTCAGCCCACACTCACACAGAAGATCCATAAGCAAAGTCCATAAAAGTCTCTTTTATTCTTTTCTGTTGGAAATAATTTTTTAATGTATTCTGACCATAATCTCTTATTTCCAACTACTCCCAAGCCCTCCAGACCTAACAATTTACATCCCTTCTCTCTCACAAGAAAATAATCAACTAAACTAAAATAAAATACAGAAAAATAGAGCAAAACAAATAATATTTTTGATCCAAAGAAAAAGCACAAGAAATACACAGAGGCATGAACATTTGCATAAACAGAAATCCCATAAAAATACAAAATCAGAACACATAATATATAAGTAAAAACTATAATGTAAAAAAAAATGCTCAGAAAAACAATATGAGACAACAAAAAACTCCAAATACCATTGAGTTCATTTGTGTCATTTTGTCATTGTGCTGGGCACGTGGCCTGCCCCTAAATATGGTTTGCATACACATTGAGGCTGCATTGGGGAAATTATTTTTCTATTTGTGAGTGCCTGTCAATTGGAGATACCTTTTGATTTAGGAATGGAGGCTTCCAATGGTTTGTCATTTCTATGTAGGAAGTCTCCAGACTTTTGCGAGTTAATCTTGTTTATCAGTTGTAGAAGTTCCATAATGGAATTGTTTAGGGTCATTTTTGTATACTCTCATAATATATTCAAATAAACATACTTTGACTTCTTCATTTCTAGTTGGTATCCACTTGCTCTCCTGAAGTTGTCTTATTCCTCTACTAAAACTTCAAATACCCTGTTTAATAGGTATGGAGTGGACAAGCTTGTCTTGTTCCTGATTTTAGAGGAATTGCTTTGAGTTTCTCCACATTGAATTTGATGTTCGTTTTAGTTTTGTTGTAAATTGTCTTTATTGTCTTGAACGGTGCCCCTTGTGTTGTTAATCTCGCTAGGACTTTTATCATGAAGGGGTATTAAATTCTGCTAAAGCCCTTTTCTCGATTTAAGGAAATTATCATGTGTTTTTTTTTCTATTTTAGTCTTTGAATATGCTGGATTACATTTATATATTTACATTTGTTGAACCATCCCTGTGTCTCTGGGATAATACCCACTTTATCATAGTGAATAATGTTTGATGTGTTATTGGATTCAGTTTGCAAAGATCTTGAGAAATTTTCACCTGTGTTTACAAGGGAAATTGGTCTGTAATTTTCTTTCTTTGTTGAATCTTTATGTGATTTAAGTATCAGGGTAATTGTGCTCTTGTATTTAAGAATTTGTATTTAAGACAACGTTCCTTCCATTTCTATTTTGTGGAATAATTTGAGTAGTTTTGCAGTTAAAGCTTCACTGAAAATCTTGCACAATTGTGTACTGAAACCATTTGGCACTGGATTTTTGAGTTGGAAGAATTTTAATGACTGCTTCTA
The DNA here is from genome assembly GCA_028658305.1 of Pachyuromys duprasi. Lineage (NCBI taxonomy): Eukaryota > Metazoa > Chordata > Mammalia > Rodentia > Muridae > Pachyuromys > Pachyuromys duprasi. The sequence continues at coordinate 9,031,235 of CM053747.1, forward strand.
TTACCCTAGGGACTATATATCTGTTTAAGGTACTTACCTGATCTTGATTTAACTTTGGTAGGTGTTATATATTGTAAAAATTATTCATTTCTTTTATGTTTTCCAGCTTGGTAGAGTACAGGCTTTAAAGCATGTCCTTATGATTCTCTGGACTTCCTCTCTGCAAGTTGTTATTGTTGGGAATCAGACCTTCAGGCTGGGGAAAAGCAGCTGAGGTGTCTATTTAACTAAAGAGGACCTGGCCTCCAGGTTTTCCCAGCCTACTGCAGCCCTTATCTTTTACAGGGCAGGGCTGGCATGCCTGAAGGTCTACCTTAAACTTTCCAGCCCAGGGGCTGGAGTCCTCTCCTCAAGAGGCTCTTCACTCTGTAATCATACATTTTGCATTTTGCTATCTCTCTCTTCAAGTTTTTCTTTCTACCCCTTTCCACCCCACCCCACCCCACCCCACTTTTCTGCCTTCCTCTACCTGGTGACATTCCTGATCCCCTCCTGTGAGATCAGTGAACCTGCTTGAGAGCTGCCCCAATAAACCTGCCTCTACACTTTGGTTCATTTCCTCAGTGGAGAGAATACTTTTTCAATTACATCCCCATTTTAATTTCTAATTTTGTTAATTTGGGATATTCTCTCTCTGCCTTTTAAGTAATTTGGCTAAGGGCTTGTCAGATTTAATGCTGTTTCTCAAGGAAATGACTTTATTTAATTGATTCTTATTATTTTTGTTTGTTTTTATTTTGTTGATTTCAGCTCTGAGTTTGACTTCTTACCATCTATATCAATGGCGTGTTATTTATTCTTTTTGTTCTAGAGTCTTCGGTTATGCTGTTGTGTTACTAACATGAGATCTCTCAATTTTTTATTAGCACATAGTGCTATGAATTCGTCACTTGCCTTCATTGTGTCCCACAGATTTAAGTGTGTTGTGGTGTTTCAGTTTAACACATTACTAAAAGGTTTTAATTTCATTCTTAAATTCTGTTTTGACTCAGTTTTCATTCAGTAGTGACTTCAGTCATTACGAATTTTAAAACTTTCTGTTATTGTTGCTGTTGATATGTAACTTTAATCTGTGGTGGTCAGATGGAATGTGGAGCAATATTTTAATTTTCTTGTGTCTTTTGACACTTGCTTTCTGTCCTAGTATGACAGCAATTTAGTGCATATTCCAGCAGCTACTGAGAAGTATGTGTATTCATTTGTATATGGATGAAATGTTCTGTAAATATCTGTGAACTCAATTTGATTTATGACATTATTTAGCACCAATATTTCTGTGTTTAGTTTTTGTCTGGATTACTGTCCATTAGTAAGAGTGAGGCCTTGAAGTCTCCCACTATCACTGTATAAGGATCAATATGGATTTTAGCTGTAGTAGTGTTTCTTTTATCAACATTTCTGTATTTTTGTGCATAAATGTTCAAAATGCAACATCCCCTTGGAAACATTTTCTCTATTGAGTATACTGTGTCCTTCCTAGCTCTTGTGCTTAGTTTTGGTTTGAAGTGTCACATATTAAAATGAGTACACCAGCTTCCTTCTAGGTCCATTTGCTTGGAATATCTTCTCCTACCCTTTTGCCCTTGGGCAACATTTGTTCTGGATGTTAAGGTATGCTTTGGACGGTGTGTGGGGGGTACTACAAGAAGGAGAGATTTTGTTTTTGCATCTATTCTCTTAGTATGTGTCTTATTGTGGGAAAATTGAGACCAATGATCAATGGGTGTTTTTTATTGATTCTTGTTATTTTTGTTGTTTTAGGTTCGGTATTTTCCCCTTTTTATTTGCTGGTCTAACATTGTTTATTTCCTGTGTTTTCTTGGGTGTGATTAACTTTTTCAGATCTAAATTTTCATTTACCATCTTTTATAGAAATGAATTTATAGATAAATATTCCATTAAATTGATTTTATCATAGAATTATTTTCTTTATCCATCTATTGTGATTGATAGTTTTGTTGAGTGTAGTATTCTGACCTAGCATCTCTTAGAATTTGTAGAATGTTTGTGAGGACCTTCTGGAATTTGAAGCTTCCATTGAGAATCAGGTGTTATTCTAATGGGCTTACTTTTCTATGTTGCTTAGCCTTTTTCCCTGTAGATTATAATATTCTTTCTCTTGTATGTTGAGTGTTTTGATAATTATATGTCATGAGGAGCATCTTTTATGCTACAGTCTAGTTGATGTCTAGGTATATTAACATTTCTCAGATACCACTGTAGTAAATGTGCTTGGTTGTTTCAAAGTAATATTGTCTTGGGTATTAATGATTGTGTTTTTGAGCTGGTTTGTAGACATCTTAGTTTGGGATAATTGTGACTCTAGGCATTGATATCTGCTCTTGTCTTTGTTGGGTGAGTGTTCCATTCCTTGATTTATGTTGCCTTCTCTGTGTCTTAGGAATGGCTGTGGGTTGCCTGGTGGAAGTGCTTTTGAGTCTTTGCCATGTCTGGCCACTGGGAGTCCCAGGTAGAACAGGTTTGTAGATATTGGAGGCTGACAGGAAAGAATGGGAATGGGCAAGAATGGAGGTTGTCTGAGAAAATTCACAGAAATGATTAATAATAGGTCTGCCTTAATGTTTGGAGGAGTCTCCAGGGAATGGAGGCAGAAAAAGAGGGCAGACGTTTAGCATCTGTTACAGGACTGGAAATGAGAAGGGCGATTTGAAATGGAGGTCAAGAAGAATGAAGATCGTCTACTGATGAAGACTGGTATGTCCAGGGAGCACCTAAGTGGACAGTACCTCACATATTGTTGATTGAGACAAAAAGATGGGGTGAGGGAGAAAGGCTGGGTCCACTATGAGATTCTGCATCATCCCCAGGGACTCAGATTTCATTTTTACATAACTTTTAATTAGGTATATATGTCTCAGTGTGTTTCTATGTCCATGTAGTATAGATGCATGCAGAGACTACAGGCCTTCAATTGCCCTGAATTTGGAGTTACAGAGAGATGTGAGCATCTCAATTAGAGTGGTAGGAACCAAACTCAGTTTCTTTGGAAGATCAGTAATTGTTTTTTTTTGTTGTTGTTGTTGTTGTTTTGTTTTGTTTTGTTGGTGTTGTTCTTGGTGAAGCAGTAAATTTTATTGTGGTTACTTACAAGTGTATGGGTGAGGGGTTACTTTGAGGAGCAGAAATCCCTCAAAGACCAGCTCTGTTGCCAAAAGCCCAGCAGAGCATGAATGGCAGTTCACCCAAAACTGGAAACCTAGAGCATATTTCCAGCAGCTCAACAGATAGTCCTGAGCCTCTAGAAGGCAGTTGAGCTGTTTCCTGCTTTATCCAAGCTGCTTAGCTCATCTCTGCTTCTTTCAGGATGCTCAGGTTCTTCTGAGAACCTCAGCTTAACTTATTAGATACTCTTGGGCTAGAGGAGCATAATGAATCCAGTCAGTTTCAGGGACTTAATAAAGCCATTTAAGTTGTTTATTTATTATCTTACAGAGTTCTCCTGAAGGTGGAGTATTTCACCTCCCCTTAGAACACCCTATTATTTTTTATCTGTCCATTCCTCAGTAATGCTTCATGAATCACACAATATACTCACTAAAATTATTTACTGTTTTTATGTGTATTTACTTTTTAGTAAAATTATTTTCTGTTTTTATTTGCTTTCCATGTTTTCAAAACATTAGCATTTATTTAAATAAGAGATGTTTCAAAGCAAAGTGTATAACTTCTTTGTCTTTCAGGGCAAGGAATGCTTCACAGAGTCATTGAGTTATTCAGCTGGTGGTGCTGAGTTTGGAACCTTGGTTTGTTCTAAGCCTCCAATCACAACACAACACTTAATTATCTCTTCTTTAAAGGTTTATTAATTACCTGATATGTGTGGCACTTTAGATCACCTGTAAATTCACCGGAAGTACCTTGATGAGCATAGCTTTAGCCCATTGTTCAGTTATATAATATTTATAATGTATCAGAGAACTGCATGACAAAATTTGATCCACATTAAGAAAAAAATGACAAGTGAGGAGGGGAAAAAAGAATGTCCTCTTTACATAAGTAACAAAAAAAAAATCAAAGGATAATACTAATGGTTAGGAGCAAATGCAAGTGAGTATCAAAAGTTGGCCCTAGATTGTTCTGTTGGGTGCAAATTCTGGCTTCATTCCTTAATACAGACTCTGTCCCTTTTTTGGTGTAGTTGCCAACTCCATTAAAAACACTTCCTTGAGTATTTGGTATTTATGTACCTAGAATATCCAGTTAGATTATTTCCAAAAATGCATACAGTGATTTTATTGCTACTCATTTGGGTTTTATTTGAAGAACATAATCACATCAGTTCATGTTACCTTGCTGCATTTTCTTACTAAGTAGCTTCCATTTGCTAAGCATCTCACTTAAGATTTTATGGGAATTAGTCATAAAAAAAAGAAACGAGCAAACTGGAAGGTAAATATTTAAACACATGCTGATGTCCTCACTCAGACCTTTACATCATATGAAAACAAGCTATTTCATTTTTGCATACCTTCCTTATTGTTTCAATGTTTTCTGTTGTCTTTTGTGTATTGTCCTTTATCTTCTGAGAGGAAAGTTAAGACCAATATGCCACAAAAACTTTGTAAAGTCTGATTTTAATAATAAAAATTGCAAGACATGATTCTGGCTGTGAGTTATTGGGCCTTGGTTTCCTGTAAAGGCTGACTAGTTAGACATGACAGAAAGGACATCAGCTCTGCTGTCCAGGTGCTAAGTAATTGTGGGCAAATTATTTGAGCAGTATAAAGACATCATGAGCTAGGAGGATCAGTCAGAAGTTCAAAGTCATCCTGGGCTAACATCATTGCTGAACTACATAGCTCCCTGCTTTAAAAATGTAATAAATAAATAAAATCCCCAAGATAAATATTTACTTTTGTCACAATTCTGGAATAAAAATGAGAATCACACCAATCTCAGTAGAAAGCATTTGCATGTGTGCTCAGGAGAAGCATCAGGCAATACTTACTCAGAATAGTTTTTTGTTGTTATTGTTGGTGGTGGTGGTGTTGGTGGTGTGTGTGTGTGTGTGTGTGTGTGTGTGTGTGTGTGTGTGTGTTGCAGTTCTGAGACAGGTTTTTCTTTTTCCTGTGTAGCTCTGGCTGTCATGAAACTCCTTGTAGACGAGGCTGGCCTGGAACTTACATATCCATCTTCTGCCTCTAAAGCACTGGGATTAAAGGGGTGCAGCACTACTAACCAGCTTACCCAGAATTGTTTTAATATGTAAATAATGGCTACAGAAAAATTACACATTGATTTTCATGCACCTAGAGCATCAGGCATGCTAGGCCAATATCACCAGCTGCTCTTAATTTTGAGACAGCATATTCTAAGTTGCCAGAGAAAGTTCAATTTTGTGATTCTCCTGCCTCAGCCTTCAGAGTAGCAAAGATTAGACAAATGTACCACCACAACTAGTTTTAAAAATCAAATATTATTTAACTAATCTACTTGCACCCTTCCACATATAGTGGTAGCTTTTATATTTTCATGCCTCATATGTTCCTTTACAGTTTCTCTGTTCCTTCCTGAAGTCTGTTCTCTCCTTGCATGGTCTTCTTTCTTATTTTAAAAATTGCACACACACTCACAACCACATAAGCACATGTATAATAATATATAAGCTAGGATTTGAATATGAGGTAGAACATGCAATATTTGTCTATGTAAGCCTGGACGTCTTCATTTAATGTTATACTTCTCACATCCATTCATTTTCCTGATAATTTCATATTTTTCCCAGCTGAATAAAATTTCATTTTGTATATATAAAACACTTATTAATTATGTTGTAGTTTTTGTTTCATAATGTATTGTTTGGTCTTTTGTTGTTGCTGTTTTGTTTATTTACTATGGATTTTAATTTTTGGTTTTTATGGGCTATGTGTCTATGTTGTGTTTTTTTCTTTCTTTCTTTCTTTTAGTTTTTTGTTATCCTGTTTGTTTTTTGGGAGGAGGTAGTTGGATGAGTGAAAAGGTGGGGAAGATCTGGGAGGAATGAAGGAAGGTGAAACCATGATCAAAATATATTGTATACACTTTCTTTCATTTAAACGTCTATTTTTAAAAAGAGTTTGATACAAAAAGCCTACTTTTCTGCACCTCTATGCACATTCAGGGAATGGCTGTGGGTTGTTGGATATTGCTCTATATCAAATACACCTTCTAAAATTAAAGGGAAACTCTTAGGATTGGATGATGGAAAAAGGGTGCAAGAAGAGATGAGTCCTTTGTTAGCTGCCTCACCTGACTGTTGATGACATTTCTCCCTGGTTAACACTGGCTGGACCATTGTCCCTGGGCAGCACACATAGATCAGCCTTCTGCTTCGGAACTTGAGATGAATTTTCAGACTTCTTTCATAGTTCTCTGTGTTAACAAGTTTTATTTAACATGAGCCAAGTGACACCCAGATGCTGGCCATAAATTTAACAGTAATATGTCATCTTATTACAGGAGACTATGACAATTCCATTGTTCTCATATCAGAGCTACAATGGACATTGTGAAGCAAATATACTCTACATTGTCTTGTACATACATATCCACCAATAATAAGATAGGAGATGATGTTGTACAATAAGCAGATGAATACTTATTAGGTGTGCACTAACTATAAATCCATTTTAATGCTAAAACATCAAAATAACTGATACTCTTCATGACCTTTTGAGTACTGTGGCTTACAATCAACTAAATTTTTGAAAATCATTATTTTTGTTCTCTTTTTTTCATGAAAACAACACTGAGAAAAATGTAATTAAATACAAGTTAAGTATAGGAAGACCAACATCATGCATGTTAGTGCTAAAATAAATATAAGAATTTCTTATTTTCTTTGGTGGAAGGCCATAGAGATTTCAGGTTTTGAATGTAGATATGTGTGAAATGCCATATCTTAAATTTGAAGTTATAAATTGTAAACAATATGTGTTGCTTCAGGAAACTGAACTTGCCCATATCCAGTAACTTACATGATTCAGTATATCAGACTAATATACATAATAGTTTGTTTTTTAAAAAGTCTGCGAGAGCTGAAATGTTATTTTATATTCTTACAGTTTAAATTAATTTATAACTCTCAATTACTTATCGCATATTATGACTCAAGCCTTAGTCATGTGGTCCCACCTATCTTTGCAGGATTCCAAGTGAATTCAATCTTACTAGAGAAACTAGTGCATTATCATTGAATTATAAAGTATGGTCCCTAATGTGGGTTACACAATTGTTTACTATGCAGAAAAAGAAATATGCAAGCTAAATAAAATAGCTATTTGTAGACGAGAGTGGTGAGAAAGGCTGAGTGAACTAAAAAGGATTCACAGAGTATCTATGGTTGCATCTTCAGATCTATATCCCATTGAATTTATACCTGTCTCATGGATGCACAGAAGTCTCATAGAATAAACTAAGGCTTCCTGAAATAAACATAACAGATTTTAGACATTTTCCTTTTTAATGAATTTATTTTTTATTAATTATAATATATTCACTTTGAATCTCAGCTGTAGCTCCCTCCCTCGCCCCCTCACAATTTCAACCCCCTCTCTCATTTCCTCTCATAACCCTCCAAAGTCCACTGAGAGTGGAGGTCCTCCTCCCCTTCCCTCTGACCCTAGCCTATCAGGTCTCATCAGGAATGGCTTCATTGTCTTTCTCTGTGAGCTGGCAAAGCTGCCCCATCCACAAAGGGGGAGTTGATCAAGAGCCAGCCATTAAGTTCATGTCAGAGATAGACCCTGTTCCCCTTGCTAGGCAACCCACTACATCTTTGCACGGGTTCTCAGTTATCTATATGACTGGTCTTTGGTTGGAGTATCAGTCTCAGCAAAGACCCCTGGGCACAGAATTTTTGCTTCTGTTGTTCTCCTTGCGGGGCTCCTGTCCCCTCCAGATCTTTCTGTCTCCCCCTCTTTCATAAGATTCCCTGCACTCTGCCCAAAGTTTGGCCATAAATCTCAGCATATGCTTTAATATCTGCTGGGTGGAGTTTTTCATAGGCCATTTGTGGTATGATCCTGTCCTCTACCCTGTTTTCTCCCTCTTCAAATGTCCATCCCATTTACCTTTCTGAATGAGGATTGATCACCTTACCCAGGGTCCTCCTTCTTGCTTAGCTTCTTTAGGTGTACAGATTTAGGATGTTTATCCTATATTATAGGTCTAATATCCACTTATAAGTGAGTATATACCATATGTGTCCTTCTGCTTCTGGGGTACCTGACTCAGGATGATCTTTTCTATTTCCCACAATTTGTCTGCAAATTTCATGATTTCCCTGTATTAATTGCTGACTAGTATTCCATTGGGTAAATGTACCACAATTTTGGTATCTATTCCACAGTTGAGGGACATCTGGGTTGTTTCCAGATCCTGGCTATTATGAATAAAGCTGTCAAAAATATGGTTGAGCTGCTGGTATTCTCTTCAGGAAGTTGTCTCCTGTGCCAATGAGTTCTAGGGTCTTCCCCATGTTTTCTTCTAACTGATTTAGTGTATCTAGTTTTATGTCGAGGTCTTTGATCCACGTGGACTTTAGTTTTGTGCAGAGTGATAAATATGGATCTATTTACATTTTTCTACATGTAGACATCCAGTTAGACCAGTACCATTTGTTGTAGATGCTATTTTTTCCATTCTGTGGCTTGGATTCTTTGTTAAAAATCTAGTATCTGTAGGTCTGTAGGTTTATTTCTTGTTCTTCTATTCGTTTCCATTGATCCACTGTTCTGTGTCTATGCCAGTACCATGCAGTTTTTATTACTATTGCTCTGAAGTACAGTTTGAAATCAGGAACAGAGATAACTCCAGAACATCTATTGTTGTACAGGGTTGTTTCTGTAATTCTGGGTTTATTTATTTTTTCCATATGAATTTGAGAATTAGTCTTTCAAGTTCTGTAAAAACTATGTTAGTATTTTGATGGGAATTGCATTGAATCTGTAGATTGCTTTTACAGGATGGTCCTTTTCACTAATTTATTCCTACCAATCCATGAGAATGGGGGATATTTCCATCTTCTCATATCTTCTTCTATTTCTTTCTTTAGATAACTGAAGATTTTTTGTTTTGTTTTGATTTTGTTGTTGTTAGTTGTTTGTTTTTGTTTTGTTGTTGTTGTATTTCATAAAAAGTCTTTGACTTTCTTGCTTAGAGTTACACCAAGGTACTTTATGTCCTTTGTAGTTATTCTGAAGGGTATTGTTTCCCTAATTTCTTTCTCAGCCCAGTTGTCTTTTGTATACAATAGGGCTACTGATTTTTTTTTTTACTTAATTTTGTATCCAGCCACTTTGCTGAAGGTGTTTATTAGCTGAAGGAGTTCCCTGGTAGAAATTTTGTAGTCACTCATGTTTACTATCATACCATCTGCTATAGTGATAGTCTGACTTCTTTCTTTCTTTCTTTTTTGATGTTATATTTTTATTTTTATTAATTACACTTTATTCCCTTTGTATCCCCCATAAACTCCTCCCTCTTCCCCTCCCAATCCCACCTTCCCTCCCCCTTCTCCACACATGCCCCTCCCCAAGTCCACTGATAGGGGAGGTCTTCCTTTCCTTCCTTTTGATCCTAGTCTATCAGCTCTCATCAGGAGTGGTTGTTTTCCTCTGTGGCCTGGTAAGGCTATGCCCCCATCAGGGACTTCTTGCTTTCTGAATTGTATAGCCTTAATCTCCTTTAGTTGCCTCATTGCTCTAGCTTGGTTTTCAAGTACTATGTTGAAGAGATACAGAGAGAGTAGGCAGCCTTGCCTTTTCCTTAATTTTAATGGGATTGTTTTAAGTTTCTCTCTGTTTAGTTTGATCTTGGCTATAGGCTTGCTGTGGATTTTCTTTACTGTGTTTAGGTATGTGTCTTGTATACCTGATCTCTTCGAGACTTTAAATGTGAATGGGTGTTAGATTTTTCCAAATGCGTTTTCAGCATCTAAGGTTATGATCATGTGGTTTTTCTCCTTCAGTGTGTTATGTGATGGATAACATTGATGGATTTCAATATATTGAACCACCCCTACATGTTTGAGATGAAGCCTACTTGGTCATGATAGATGATATCTTTTATGTGTTCTTGAATTCAGTTGTATTTTATTGAGTATTTTTCATCAACGTTTATAAGAGAAATTGGCCTGAAGTTCTCTTTGTTTGTGGTTTAGGTATCAAGGTGTCTTTAACCTCATAGAATGAGTATGGTAATATTCCTTCTGTTTATATTTTGTATAATAATTTGAAGAGAATTGGAGTTAGCTCTGCTTCGAAGGTCTGGAAGAATTCTGCGCTGAAACCATCAGGTCCTGGGCTTCTTTTGGAAAGAAACTTTTGATGACTGCTTCTATTTCCATTAGGTATATAGGATTATTTAATCTAATTACCTGATCTTGACTTAATTTTGGTAAATGGAATCTATCAAGAAAATTGTCCATTTCGTTTTGATTTTCAAATTTTGTGGCATATAGGCTTTTGTCTTAAGACCTAATGATTGTTTTGATTTCCTCAATGTCTTTTGTTATGTTCCCCTTTTCATTTCTGATTTTGCTGTTTTGGATAGTTTTTCCCTACCTTTTAGTTATTTTAACAAATGGTTTGTCTATCTTGTTGATATTCTCAAAGAACCAGCTCTTAGTTTCATTGATTTTTTTTGAATTGTTTACTTTGTTTCTATTTCATTCATTTCAGCTCTGAGTTTGAATATTTCCAATCATCTACTCCTCTGGGGTATGTCTGCCTCTATTTTTTTTCTCTTGCTTTCAGGTGTGTTGTTAGGTGGCTTGTATGTGATGTCTCAAATTTCTTTATGATGGCACTTACTGCTATGACCTTTCCTCTTAGCACTGCTTTCATTGTGTCCCATAAGTTTGGGTAAGTTGTACCTTCATTTTTGCTGAATTTCAGGAAGTTTCTAATTTCTTTTTTCATTTTCTCTCTGACCAAGCTGTCATGAACTGGAGAGTTGTTTAGTTTCCATGTGTATGTGGGCTTTTTGTTATTTCTGTTGTTGTTGAGCTCTAGTTTTAGGTTATGGTGGTCTGATAGGATACCAGGAATTATTTCAATTTTCTTGTATCTGTTGAGGCTTGCTTTGTGCCCAACCATACAGTCAGTTATTGAAAGGTTCTTTGAAGTGCTGAAAAGACAGTATACTCTTTTGAGTTTGGGTGAAAAGTTCTGTAGACATCTATTGTGTCTATTTGATTTAGGACCTCATTTAGTGTCATTATTTCCCTATTTACCTTCTGTCTAGATGATCTGTCCCTTGGTGAGAGTGGAGTGTTGAAGTCCCCCACTATTAAGGTGTTGGAATAGATGTATGATTTCAGCTTTAATGTTTCATTTACAAATGCAGGTGCTTTTATATTTGGGGCATAGATGTTCATGATTGTGATGTCCTCTTGGTGGATTTTATCTTTGATGATAATGAGGTGTCATTCCTCATCTTTTTTGATTAATTTTGATTGAAAGTCTATTTTATTAGATATTAGGATAGCTACCTCAGCTTGTTTTCTGGGTCCATTTACTTGAAAAACATTTTTCCAGACATTCACTCTGAGGTAGTGTTTATCTTTGTTGCAGAGGTGTGTATCTTAGATACAGCAGAATATTGGATCCTGTTTCCACAACCATTCTGTTAGTCTGTGTCTTTTTATTGGAAAGTTGAGTCCTTTGATGTTACTAGACAATAGTGACCAATGAATGTTAGTTCCCTTTATTGTGCAGTTGGTAGTGTTCCTGTGTTCCTATGCTTATTTTCTTTTAATTTTTTTTGTTGTGAAGTTATCTATATCATGTGTTTTCTTGGGTGTAGCTGATTTCGTTAAACTAGAGTTTTTTTTCTAGTATCTTCTGTAGGGCTGGGTTGTTGTACAGATATTGTATAAGTTTTTTTCATGAAATATTCTCCATCTATGTTTATTGAAAGCTTTGTTAGGTATAGTAGTCTGGGTTGGCATCTGTGGTCCTTCATAGTCTGCATGACATCTGCCCAGGCCCTTCTGGCTTTCATAGTTTCTGTTGAGAAGTCTGGTGTGATTCTGATAGGTTTAGCTTTATATGTTACTTGGTCTTTTTCCCTTGATGCTTTTAATATTTTTTCTTTGTTTTGTTGATTTAGTGTTTTGACTATTATTTGACATGAGGAGTTTCTTTTCTGGTCTAGTCTATTTGGCATTCTGTAGGCCTTTTGTAGATTTAGGGACATCTCTTTCTTTAAGATTGGTAAATTTTCATCTATGATTTTTTAAAATATTTTCTAGACCTTGGAGCCTGGAATCTTCTTTTTCGTCTATTCCTGTTATTCTTATATTTTTGTCTTTTCATGGTATCTTTGATGTCTTGGATGTTTTGTGTTTGGAACATTTCCATTTACTTTTTCCTTGTGTCAATTTTTGCAATTGTAACTTTGGTCCCTGAGATTCTCTTTTCCAAGTCTTGTGTTCTGTTGGTGATGCTTACCTTTGTGGCTCTTGATATTTTCTCTAAGTTCTCCAGCTCCAGGCTTTTCTCTGTTTTTTTTTTTTTTAATTCTAATTCTGTTTTCATGTTTTGCAAAATTTCCTTCATCTGTTTGAATGTGGATTCCTGTCTATCCATGATGGCTTCTATTTTTGTTGTTGTTTGTTTCTTCTCTTTATGCCTCTACTTGTGCCTCTGCATGTGCTTCTATTTGTTTGACTGTATTTGCCTGTGTTTCTTGGAGAGCATTGTTTGTTTCCTCTTTATGTGCCTCTAATAACGGAATAAGCATATATTTGAGATCATTTTCCTGTGTTTCCAATGAATTAGACTATCCATTGATATTTGGAGTTGCTGGTGAAGCCATGATGTCCTGATTTTTGCTGGATGTGTTCTTATGCCAATCTTTAGCCATCTGCTTATCTTTAACATCCACTATTTGTTCCTGTAGTCTGTACTTCAGACTGGTTCAGTCTGTCTCTGGTGTCTGGAATATTCTACAGGAAGATGAGAGAGGTCCACAAGTTCGAGATTGGTTATTGGTGTTTCAGCTGTAGCTCCTGGAGGAAATTTGTAAGTGCATGGGAGCAAGTCTGGGAGTGTGTGTGGAAGTGCGCCTTGAAAGACAGGGTGCTAGAATGTGCAGATGCCTGGAATGGTGGAGCTTAAGTGCAGGAAGAGTTGCTAGTGCTGATTGCCAGCACGATGCACATGTGCATGTGCCCTGAATACCTTAGTGCCCTACAGGCTTGTTGCACTGCCCTCCTAGTATTCTGATTTGCCTGAGCTTCAGGAATATTTTGCCCGGATTTCACTGATAGGCCCTCAGAACAGGGGCTTCAATGTTGTAAATGATATCCCAAGGATCCCTATGTTGCCCACAGTGGGGGTGTGGTGGGAGGGATCTGATGTCTGGCTTTTATTGTATAAGGACCCTAGACCTTGGACTCTATCACTCACTTGAAGGTGCCCTCACTAGCTAGCAGGCCTAATCAGAAAGCACAGGGGTCCCCCCACCAAAAGTTCTCTACTCTCAGATTTGGGCCTGCAGGGGCAAAGGAAAGTGTATAAGATCTGTCAGCAAGCTGGTGTCCACTGGTGTTTGGGTACCAGGCAGGGAGAACACTTTGCTGTCTCAGTTACAGAGCCCAGAGGCTCATGGTTTGGCTAACTGCTGTCTGAAAGTCGCCTCAGACCTGGGAAGCCTGTACTTCCCCCGACATCACCATCTCAGTCACTGAGCATGGAGGTTCATGCCTGGGGCAACCACTGCTGCCTCTGCCAAGCAGGGAGGCCAGTGCTTGGGGAAGGGGAAGTACAGGGGGGTTGAATACTCACCACTTTCAGTCCTTGGAAACTTTCACAGGTGACCTGATCCAAACTGTCCCAGCTCTCTCCCAGGAAGTGTTAATGTCCATGTTTTGGCTTCAGCTGCCCCTCCACTCACCAGTTTTGGAATTTTGGATCCTGTGCCCCTCAGACATGGTGCATGCTGTTCGCCACCATCTTGGACTCTTGAGATTTTTAAAAAAATAGGTATGTGTGGCTTAAAATGAACTCAAGCGATAAGACTACTAGCTTCAGATTTTCACACTTTGTAACCAAGAAATGAACCAGACTGCTTATTTTCATATTATAATAAGCGTATGAATGCAGGAAGAATAGAGCTTTCCAAAACCATTACAGTACTGTGAGAAATAAGCAAATATCTCTCCAGAGTAGAATCACATCAAAAGGGAAAGATCATAGCAGCTTAAACATAGGTCTACAAGGGTGACTGAATATTTCAGTTAGTATATTCCTAAAGACCTCAGATTTTTCTATCTATAAATTTAGGATTCTAATATTTCAGTAGCTTAACAGATAAACAAAATCATGTGGAAATATAGTTCTTTTGTATCTATCTGTACATCTGAAGCACAGATTGAGATAAATGACTCAGCATTTGTATCAAACATTGTCAAAATAGATCAAGATAGTGACCAGAATAATTAGCATGAAATGTATTGGCCAAAATACCCAAAATGAATATAATAGTTCAGCTTTGCAGAGAAACAAAAATACAGATATTATGGTTATAATCCTGTGCCTATTATACTTATAAGCACACACACAAACACATACAAGCTTGTGAACTTATGTACATGTGTTCCATGGTATCAGGGAAATCATACCTAAAGGAGTGGTATTTGGTGCTAATTAACCACATTCTGAGTTATAAGTATTCATAAGAATTCAATCATCATGACCCTTGATAAATATAAATTGTGTTCACAGTAGATTTAGAGAATTTCAAGAGGTACACAGGTTGTAATACAATGCTTTGTTGAAGGAATACTTTGTTGAAGGAATGTAAAAATTTATGTTAAAAAGTATTTCGTGATCTTTGTAAAATGGGAGAAGGAAACCATCCTGTTTAGACATCTGACCTCAATGAGCCTGAAATGCACTTTCAGAATAAATTTCTGTGAGCCAGAAAGACAGCAAAACAAATGTCAGAACTGGGCCAGCATGAAATGAATAAGGAATAAGGCACCAGTATAATTGAATTATTGAAATATGAATTGTATGTGAAAAATCTAATGAGATAGAATATGTGAAGTAACACTTTTTAAATAAACAGACGTGCACCCAAGATACTAGTCTAGCCTTATGATGGGAAGACAATCAAAGAGACAGACACATTCATATCTGAAGGTAAGTCCTGTGCACTAATCTTTTATAATGAGCTACATGACAACACACAAAAATGCAGCCTATATTCAGTTACAGCCTATATTCAGTTTAGCCTATATTCAATTGATTAGGCGTTTTTCAGAATCTTGTAATAAAAATATAGGAAATGTAAATTTAAAATTCATCTATTAAATAAAATCTACAGTTCAATGACAACAATTTGGCAACATAATCTCATAGTTGTTTGTGCTTCTCTTTAATCATACATTTTGTCTCCTAGAGAATATAATTGTATATTCACCATACACCTAATCAACAGTCAATAACTATCTTTGTAAAAATATTTATGAAGTGGGTTAATGATTTATTAATTTTCAAGATCATTTTTTTCTATTCTGCACCACATCTTCCATCCCTGGAAAGATGTCAAGTGACTTTTTCCTCACTTACTTTGATTTAATTTGAACCCAGTGTAGAATTCACATTGATAAATATTAGAACCATGAGCTTGTGAACTTTTAAAATCTATAATTTATTATTTTCTTCTATATACTTTGGGTCTCTACAGTAGCAGAAATAATGACTTTCTAATACACTTCATGATGGCTTTCCACTTCTATGGGTTCCTAAGCCACTTTATCATTGGAAAAACAGTCACCACTTGTGAACTGCACAGGCCACGGGCATCTGTCAGACAAATGTTGAGGTTATTTTCCAGTAAAGAAGATCTGCTAACACCAAAAATGTTATGAATGTATTCTAAACGGTCGGGCATTGTTCTGTGCTGTGCCTACCCACCTTTCCTACAATCCTCAGAGTGACTTCCTTGCTTCAGTTCCCTGCTTCTATCTCCCTTCTCTGTCCCAGGTTTCCCAGGACAAAATGAAACCTAGTGATATTCCAGATAAAGAATTTTCACTGTAAGAATGAAAGAAAAATCTATTTCACTTAGAAACAGTAATAACTATCACTATTAGAAATAAAGAAAACAATCTCTTTGTTGTCACACATACAGGGTGCTTTGGTAACAAACATTTCTCTTCCCCATGACCTCCTAAGAACACTGTTTAGAAAATAGATTATTGTCTTCTACATTTCTGTGCTTTATCCTATGAGGATGACATAAGTGAGATTCAGAAAGATGGAGTTGAATAAAGAGAAAATAAGAGAACTATGCATGATTTAAAATATCTAAATACCATAGGCCTATCATCTGAAATCACATCCCTCCAGTTATAATTATAAAATGATTTGTTGTATACATGTACACATAACTTATACATTCTTCAGTTAACGGAATGAACCCCTCCTCTTTTTAAGATGAGTATCTCAGGTACTTTCTAACTCACTAACTAAACCAATAATGGGCAGAAAAATGCTACTATAGAGAGAGAGAGATCTAATCAGAGCATATCAAAAGCATGGTCTAGCCTCATCTGTATTGAACATGCTCTCAGCGTAGAACATTGCAACACTTACTTTCTGCTTATGTTAAGTTAACACATTCGTTTTTCTTCTAAATCTCAGTCTCCTCTGCCTGTGGCTAATCTCAGTTATGTGTAGATTAGCATGTAGAATTTTGGGATACAATGTAAAACACTGAATTTGTTCATGCTTCCTCTCTTGCCAAAATGGATCATCTTCTTCAGACAATGCAGCTGGAGCAAGGATCTGTGTCTGAATCGAGAATATTATAAAGAGAGGCTGAGGTAGTTAGAGGCAAGATTAAGGTAAACAGGATAGAAAACTATAGATCTGTTAGGATGAAGTATTTTGTTGGGAATCTAGCCAAAATATACAAAACTTTTAAAGCCATTCTCCTTGTAAGAAATCCATTTTTTATTTCAGTACACGGACTAGTTCACTGTTGCTGCAAATGTGAAAACTTGCTCACAGCTAATTAGGTGCAAAGGCATCAGGGAAAGAAAATATGAGACAAAGAAAATAAAGAGGATGCTACTGAGCTCATCAATCCAGAGGGATGCCAAGCCAGCACAATTAAAATCCTTTAAAATTCATTTGATTAAGATAAAAAAATTATTATAAACTTATGGGCTGTTAGATGCATGAAAGAACATAATGAAATGTAGAAAATGAGGGAAATAACAAATAGAAAAATCATATCAAGACAACAAGAGTTTATATTTAGGATCACAAGGGATTAAATTTATTTTTTGTAGCACTTATGGGAAAGGCCTCTTTATGAGAAGGTGAAATCATTTCACTTTATAAAATGAAATCCTCCCAGTATTGAGAAAGTCAGCCCCTGTTAACACTACCATCCTTCCAGAGCTACAAGCTTATTGCTAAAATAAAATCACTTTATTTTATCACTTTGATAGAACCTTTAATTTCTATGATAGCTACGTCTTTCATTCAAAATATCTTACAGGCTCTGAGCTAATTACTGAATCAGCATGTATATTAAAATGGTAGTGCTGTTAAGGATAAAAGAGAAGGAGCATGTGAGAATATAAGAGAGGGAAGAGAGGCATCAGAGAGAACAAGGGGCATAGGAGTGTTACTTAGGATTAAAGTGGTAGATTGGCTATTAAGATTAATCTATTATATCCTGTCAGTTTTTCATTCATTCAAAATACGTGAGACACACCGTTCAGTATGAAATGAATTGTGTTAGCTCATTTGGATTATACAAAGCAGTTACAAGGATTGTTCCTTGTTATGAATCCTCTAACAAGGATTTATAGAATACACAAAAATTAATGTTAGTATACATTAGTTACTCTCCTAACTACTATGACAAAATACATAGTAAATGCAATTTAAGAGATACTTAATTTTATGAAATATTTTATCTTTATAAATATTTTGTCTACATGTATGTCAATGTACCATTTTATGCCTGCTGCCCATAGAGGCCATAGTGGGTATTAGATGCCCTGGAAGTGGAGTTACAGATGGTTATAAGTCTTGATATGGTTCTAAAAACCAATTGTGAGTCCTCTGGAGGGTAAACCAGTGTTTCTAATATCTGGACCATGTCTCCAGCTCCTAAGGAAAAAATTGTTTTTGTCTTAAAGTTTATGACTGAAAGTAGTCTATCACAATAGAAAGAAATAACAGAGTGAACACAATGTGACCAGTCATACTGAGTTCACATCAGAAAGCAAAGAGCAAGGAATGCTGATACTTACTTTCTTTTATTTATCAAGGACCACACAGGGAACACAGGGCAATGCTGTCCACTCTCAGGGTAGGTTTCTTCTCCTCAGCTAAATCTCTCTGAAAATATTGTCTTAAAGCATCTGGAGATGTATCTGTTAGTAAATCTCAAATTTAATCAACTCAACAATAAAGGTTAATTATTAGAGTTTTATATTAGAAATTATCGTGCCAAAATTTTTTATGTATGTAAAAGAACAGCTAGTAGTTTTAGAAATCCATAAAACTCAATGAAGACTGGAAGATATTCTTCAAAAATAGTAGAACAGTTGTCTACCTTAAAGTTCTCTGAAACTGAAAGAATGACTGTCAGTATAGGTGTGTGCATGTGTGCATGCATAAATTACATAGCTAGGGAGGCAGAGACAAAAGAAACAGAAAGAAAAAAAGCAAATTTATTTTATAGAATTGGCTCATGGCATGACTGTAGATAAGACTGTGGCAATGAAAATCTTCATATTATATAAGCAACTAGAAACCCAAAGATAACAGGCTGCAGACTAGCAATTTTTCTCTTACTTGGGCTAATTCTTTTACTTTAAAATCTTCAATGAGAGTCGACTTATGTTATACATACTAATCATAAAACCTACTGATTAAATTATAAAGTAATCTTAAAAAAACTTCACAGTATCATTTAGTTGTGTCTTTGAACATGTGACTTAGTACTGTGGCACACATATTGAAGCATAAAATTAACCATAAGGATAAAAGGATTAAACCCCCAAAACAAAATTGTGATTTTTAAAATACAGAGATAGATTTTAGATTTTGTAATTCTTTACCTTTAAATGGAAGATACTGACTAAAACACCCATTGCTTTTAAGGTCCTCTCTCCAAATGTTGCAAACTTTTTTTTTACATTTTAAACATTTTATTTTTAATTATTATTATTATTTATTACAATTTATTCACTTTGTATCCCTGGTATAGCCGCCCTCCCTCATCTCCTTCAGGTCCCACCCTCACTTCCTCTTCTCCCCTTATTCCTCTCCCATAGGCAACAGACCAAAATATCTGGGCCCAGGTGTGCCTGCAGAGACTGATGAATCAACAAAGGACAGTCCATACAGAAGACCTAGATCCTCTGCTCAGATGCAGCCCATGAGCAGCTCAGTACCTATGGGGGTTCCCTAATAAGAGGAACAAGGTCAGTCTTTGTCATGGACCTGATTGACTGCTCTTTGATCACCTCCCGTTGGAAAGGTGGCCTTACTAGGCCACAGAGAAAGAGGATCCAGACAGTCCTGATAAGACTTGATACCTAGGGTAAGATGATGCAAACTCTTTAAGATACTTCTAAAAGGCAAACAGGGTAATGTTCACAAAGACAGTTTATATAACCTGGAAGGGAAGTTGAAAGTTATTCCATTGCAGTCACTTTTTAAAATTTTAACTTCCATCCAAGGGGAGTTTTTTATTTTTTTAATTTCAACAACATTTATTTTTATTTCTTTTATTTTTAATTTTTATTTTTATTACTTAATTTAGTATTTTACAGGCCCTTTTCTTTTATTACTAATTTTTATTACTTTTTATTTTTTATATTAATCGCAGGTTATTTACTTTGTATCCCAGCTGTAGCTCCCTTCCTCATTCCTTCTCAGTCCCACCTTGCCTCCCTCATCTCCTCCCTGCTCCTTTCCAAGTCCACTGATGGGGAGGTCCTCTTCCCCTTCCATCTGACCCTAGCTTATCAGGTATCTTCAGGACTGGCTGTAATATCCTCCTCTATGGCCTAGCAATGTTGCTCCTCCCTCAGAGGTGGGGGGAGTCAAAGCGCCAGCCATTGAGTTCATGTCAGGAATAGTCCCTGTTCCCCTTACTAGGGAAACACACTTGGATACTGAGCTATCATGGGTTACATTTGAGCAGGAGTTCTAGGTTATATCCATACATGGTCCTTGGTTGGAGAAACAGTCTCATAAAAGACCCCTGTGCCCTGATATATTCTGTCTTTGTGGAGCTCCTGTCCTCTCCAGGAAAGACACACATGGTATATACTCACCTATAAGTGGGAACTAGACCTATATTATAGGATAAACATACTAAAATCTGTACACCTAAAGAAGATAAACAAGAAAGAGAACCCAGGGTAAGATGATCAATCTTCGCTTAGAAAGACAAATGGGATGGACATTGGAAGTAGGAGAAAATAAGAAACAGGACAGGAGCCTACCATAGAGGGCCTCTGAAAGACTCTACCTAGCAGTGTATCAAAGCACATGCTGACACTCATAACCAAACCTTTAACAGAGTGCAGGGAATCATATGAAAAAAGGAGGAGGTAGTATGACCTGGGGAGGTCACAAGAGGAGTTTCTTAGCTCTCCTGGGCACCCATCACTTGGTCATGGCTGTCTGTTCCTAATGATCTTGCCATTACTTTGATAAACAACAGTCCACTTGGCGATGCCTTTGGATTGTGTTTCCATACTGGGATACTTACCCCCTCACTGTTTCCTCCTTCTGCATCCTTATGAGCTATATCTCTCTTCCTTACTCTTGTATACTCTAAGATCTGCTTCTCGCATGTCTTCTAGTTACAGTTCCCAGTGTCTGCACTTGGAAGAAAAGATTTTTTTCTAGCTGTGTCCCACCTGCTTTTTGCCCCAGTATTGAGTCTCCTTTCCTATCTACCTTATTTTTCAGGATGCCTTCATCTCAATAACCATAAGATACTCTCACTTCAAGTCTGATTCCACCATCCCCCTTGACTGTCTCCTTAAAAATCACTTCTTTTTTGAACTCTACAGTATCATTAATTCCCGATGCCTTTTTTTTAAAAAACTGCAATATGTCTTGGTCTCAGTAAAAACTTGATATACCGT
Organism: Pachyuromys duprasi; assembly: GCA_028658305.1. Classification (NCBI taxonomy): domain Eukaryota; kingdom Metazoa; phylum Chordata; class Mammalia; order Rodentia; family Muridae; genus Pachyuromys; species Pachyuromys duprasi. Next base: position 9,052,380 of record CM053747.1, read on the forward strand.
CTCAATGGTGCAAACTTGGCACATTTGATTACCAAATTCTCACATATTATGGCAACTTCTGCCACCACCCAGAAAAAAAAAAATCCAAAAATAACGTATTCCTAAACCTTCTTTGCTCTCCACTGTCATCCTTCCATCTGATCACTTGGTCCAGTTTTACAGAAATTCAAATGTCTTTTGTGTGTGCAATAATGCTGGGCCAGTCATTGGTTGACCCCTGCCTCAAATTTTGCTCCATCTCCAATCCCTGCACATCCTGTATGCTGGACAAGTTTTAAGTCTAAGGTTTTTATGGCTGGGTTGGTGCCCCATCCCTCCAGTGGAAATCTTGCTTGGCTATGGGAGATGGCCTGATGAGGCTTCATATCTCTGATTGCTAGAAGTCTTAGCTAGGTTACCCTCATAGATTCCTGGGGGTTTCCAATGTCCTAAGTTTCTAGCTAGTTCCAGAGATGTCCTGACTTCAATCCAGTTGTCTCTGTCAGTATTCTCTCACAGAAAAGTGGAGACAGAATGAATGGGAGAAGGAGTGGTGAGAGGGAGGGACTGGGAGGAGAGGATGGATGGGAAGCTTCTATTCAGAATGTAAAGTGAAAAAGTAATTTAATCAAGAAAAAAAGAATACAATATTGCCACATGCTGTTTTTACTCAAGAATGGCTTTAGAGAAAGGATTTGGCCTGCCTGCTCAAGACCCAGGTGTATTTGTTTAAAAGTTTCCTCCAAAGTTTCTGTACTGAGTAAGGCTGTTTACTTGTCTCTGTGACAGGGAAAAGGGAAACAAAGAAAAAGAGCCCTTAAAAAGGCACTGTGTGGTTCAGAACAGCTAAAAGGTAATTCATTTCCCACAGAAGTTACAAATGACAAGTGTAATCACTTGTCTGAATAGCCCATCTCCACTCTTCCACGGTTTTGTTACTATCTTTAAAGGTTTTGTTGAAATGTGAACTTTTTTGGTATTTTCAAGTTTATTGGGATGTGATTAAAAATTAAAAATGTAAAAGCTCAAACACAGCAACAAACAAAGGCTAACTGAAACTGACTTAAATATATAAATACTTAAGTCTTTGATAACTTTTATAAGATTTAGTTATTTGGAAAAACTGAGTCATAAAAGTACACTATAAAATGATTCAAAAGGGAGGTTTCCTGTCTTCCTAAATTTATGGTTTAAGGTTTATTTTTTTAAATGTAAAAAATCATTAACTTTTAATACATATTTTTTGGTCTAGAAAATCTCTATTTCCCCTATAGAGACTTCTTTTTTTAATTTTTTAATTTATTTATTTTTATATCAATCACAAGTTAGGTACTTTGCATCCCAGGCGTAGCCCCCTCCCTCATTCGCTCTCACCCTCCCACTCCCTCCCTCATCTCCCTCCTCCCTGCCCCCTCCAAGTCCACCAACAGGGGAGGACCTCCTCCCCTTCCATCCAACCCCAGCTCATCCTGTCTCCTCAGGGCTGGCTGCAATGTCCTCCCCT
>CM053747.1:9054362-9077303 GCA_028658305.1 Pachyuromys duprasi
TGTCCTGGTTTGAGATGTCAGCTGGGGACTGTGCACTCCGCCCTGGGCTTGCTGCTAAGTGCTCTTTCCTGGAATGTAGATTTGGCACCCCCTTCTGGGCTAGGGGCTGTGCACCACGTTCTGAGATGATATTTGTGGCACACACAGTGGGTTTGTGTTGGTGTGCATCCGCTGTATGCAGGCCTGTCTGAAATGGTGCCCAAGGCCTTCTCTGTCTGGCCTGTGGACACACACAGGGACCGAGGTTTTTGCTGGGGGATGCGTGCAGTGTTATCCCTCAGTCTGGTCAAGATGGTCCCCGGATCTTCTCAGTCTGGGGTGCTTCTGGCGATCTGTGTGCACCTGCCTTCCACCTGTGGGTTGAAGCAGAACTCAGGTCCTTCCCAGACTTGCTTGCGGACTGGCACACGGACTGAGGTTTTGCTGGCAGAAGCGTGCGGTGTGTGCCCACTGTGTGCAGACTGGTCAAAATGTCCCCTGACCCTCTTAGTCTGGGGTGGATCCGGAGATCGGTGTGTGCCTGCTGTATACCCATGGGTTGATGCAGAACCCGGGTGCAGTGTGTGCTCGCAGTGTGCAGGTCAGTGAAAATGGTACCCAGTTCCTCCTCAGACTGCCTGCGAGACTGTGTGATCCAGTCTATTATGGCGGATGCAGGCGCCCAGCGTGGTTACTCGTTCAGATCAGAGCTGTGCGCCGCTGGCCACTGGGAGATTTTTCCGGGTAATAACTGGGTATCCCTAGGATTTTCCCATTTGATTTTTTCACCGTAGGAGTTCTGCTCACCTGGCAATCACAAATGCTGGCGTTTTAGGTCCCAGAGTTCAGTCTCCTGGTCGCTGCGTTGTTTCTGCTGTCCTACTCCTCAGACACAGTGTCCTCTTGTGGCAGCCATCTTGGATCTCCCCTAAGGTTTATTTTGATGCTAAATGATTTTCAATTCAAAATTATAAATTTTGATTCAAACTTAACCGTGATAAATTATAAAATCCTAATATTATAAAAGTTACTAACTTACTCTAAACTCTTAAAGATAATTAAAACATGCAAGTTAACAGTAGTCACCTTGTAAATGCTTAAATTCTTTATTGTCCCAGAACCATACCCATAGCTATACTAAGTACAAATGTGATTAAATTATAGGGACAAGCTTTGACCTTTTGTACATGGTCTCAAAATTAAACCTGATGAAATTAACTAAAACCAAGAATGTTTAATGTGAAATAGTATTCAAAATCAGACACTAGATAATGTTCCTCAAGTCTTTCAAAGAGATCTGTTGAATGTGCATGTAAAATGTTTAATGGAAGAAAGGAGCAGGAAAAGGCTTCCCATGACAAGCAGAAATACCAGTTTGGGGCAACAGCCCTAAGACCAACTCCAAACAGCCCTAAAGTTTTCAAATATATACCCAAAAGAAGAATCCCCATAAAGTCATCTCTTAGTAGTCTCTATTTATCTCAGCAGAGTCCCACTCAGCTGACATACTATCTTGGAATCAGCCTCTCTGAAACCAGTTCACCTCCCTAGCCTCGGTCAAACCAAAGGGCCATTGATCTGGTGACTGACAAAAAGGAGTCACTTTTTTATTCCTCAGTGAAAACTGTTACTACTTAGCAATTCTGGTCATGTAAGAGAGCAGAATAAGGACCTATATAGTGGGTAGCATACCCAAACTGACCCCAATACAGGGCTTTAATTATGGTCTCTTGTGAGCTTGTGGCTTATGACTTTGATCACTATTTCCCTCATAGTAATGGTTCTACCCATCTCTTTTTGGTTTTGGTTCTTGTTTTTTGATGATATAATTAACAATGAGATTTCCCATTACAAGTTGACCACTTGCTTTGGAGCAACATTCTAGATTTCCTTTATCCCAACATCTCCATTCAGCTTGAAGTAGCTAGAGAGCCACCTTTGGCAATAAATAATCACCAACTAAAGACTGAAAGGGTAGGTCACAAGCCTGTCCCAGAATGCTGGAAATGTTTTAGGGTAATGGCTTCACTCACACCTGAGCTAGGGAAAGGAAATATACATTGTTTCTAAGAAGCCCTCAAGGCTGGTTGAATGCTGTTAATCCCAAATGTCAGCTCCTCCTCTATCTGACAGAATCCCTACACTAACCACTTGGCTGTTCCAGCATCTGAACCACACATACCACACCTCCTCCACACACATACACACACATGCTTACATACCTCATTATTTACTGCTAAAAATACCAATAATCTCTTCAGTTGGGTGTGATCCTCCACTGCCCAAGGTAGCCAAGTGTTCTTTTGTTTTGTTTTGCTTTGCTTTGATTTGTTTTGTTCTGTTTGTTTCTACTAAATCATTTTCTCCACTGAGTGGCTGTGTTCAGTAGTTTCTTGTTGCCATGTTTATCTTGTTTCTAAAGCTAACTAAATTGTAAAAATAAGAATTTCACAAATTGCAAATGAAGAACTCTTAGAATTGCATGGTTCTCAGAAATGTGGAATATTTGTGTTGGTTTATAGAGTTTCTAGACCAGTAAGGAGTTAAGAAGTCAGCCTGTCAAAACAAGGACCTCAAGAAACTCTCAAGAAAGTAAAGGAAGACTCTTGTGTACAAAGACATAAGCTTGTTTGTGATTGGTTTGTATGACATCATTTGGTTTTCTTTGTTTCTCATCTAAATCTGTCTATCATCTGGGAAGGCTGTGGTGCTGATGCTGTCAGAGTCTTGGAGAAAAAGGTAATGGACTAGCATCATGATCATGGTGGTTGCCCTAATCACAGGGGCCACAATAGGGATCTCTCTAGATATGGGTAGGGAAAGGAGGAATGGCAGTTGTGACAATGGAGAGTGTACAAATATGCCATAGGCCTTTCAGCAGACTCTGTGATGAGGCTTTGATATGAAGAGGAATTTCTAACACAAGGAAGACATTTCTGAGCATTAGATTTACTGAGTGGCTACCTCAGGAGTTCTGTGGTTCATGACCCCTTCGGGTGGGGGTTGCCCAGCAACCGTTTCTCAGAGATCATATGTCAGATATGACGCATATCAAATGGTTACATTGCAATTCATAACAGTAGCAAGATTACAGTTATGAAATAGTAAAAAATAATAATTTGATGGTTGAAATGTTAAAACAACATTAGGAACTGTATGAAAGGCTCTCCACATTAGGAAGGTTGAGAACCGCTAGGCTTAATGAGCCAAGTGCTTGTTATTTGGGTGATGAAATGGCAGGACTATAGATGTCCTCATCTCACAGGACCTAAGAAGTAGAAGGTCATATCTGACTTTTTCCAATCCATTCTAACCATTAATCGGCATCTTGCCTTGGGAGTCAAATTTGACTATGGGCTAACTGAACCAAAAGAACACTGAGCAATATTACAGTCCCCCCAAAGTTTTATTTTTACTTGATACACATGCAAATGCACGGTAGAGGATATTACTAAAACTAAAGATCAGAACAGTAAATACAAACATAAGGATTTTTTGTGACGTTGTATTTGTGGGGCTCAACAAATCAAATAGTAAGCAGTTACTTTACAAGAGATATGGTTTCATCAATTATTTTCAACATCTGAAAATAGCCCAAAAATCCATCTGGTTCTCTTACTTGCTGAGTAGGTGCAGTAGATATGAATCAAACTTCAACCTAGGCCTTGTCTAGTCCTCGATAATAACAACTTAAATCTGTGCCCCAAAATGAGACTGGACTTTAAGATGCTGTTTTAATGACTTAAACCCTCATTTTTTTCTTAAATAAATCACTTTTACACCAATTATCTTGAACTACTGGTAGGTTCTTCTTCATTTGTCAGATTATGTTCATTTGTCCCGAAAAGAACACAATTCTGTATAGATTGAACAAACACAGTAATTTAAATAATGTCTGATTCTGTTTTGTTTTGTTTGAGATGTAGTCTCATGTATTACATGCTATGGTGCTTACTAGGTTGACCAGTTAAAACCTTGGATGTAGCCACACCTCTGCTCCTGAGTTTGGATTAAAGGTGTCTCTTCTGTACCTAGAACAGAATTTAGGGCTTCGGCCATATAAGGTGAGTGCTCTCTCACTGGAGCCACATCTTCAGCATAAATCAAATCTAATTCTTCATCACCAAGCCACCTAGGATGAGACAGACTATTGAAGGGACTGCCCTAAGACAACCTGAAACAAGTGTTTCTTTCTTCTCTGATTACATGTTATTAAATACTGGTGTCAAGCACTCCTTGACAAGCTACGGACACTCTACTGAATTATACTATGACACAGAATATATCACTGTATGTTATTGCTCAACTGCTGCCGCTATTAAGAATTCTAATTTACAGCAAAGACTTCATTAGAACTTCAGATTTCACTGTCTCTCTTCAGCCACATAGTGAGGTCCATCTCCAGGTTGTTTCTGTGACTCTCCTGAAGCTGCTATTGCTTTGCCTATTGACTGAGCCAGGCTTTGCTGGTGGCATAAGCCCTTTGTTGCAGTCAATGACGCTGATAAATGAAGTGCCCTTATGTAAGCAGGAACTATTAATAAAACTGCTCTTAATGGGGGTCTGACAGCCCTGACAGCCCCCGTACTGACACATGGGAGGAAAGAAGGGACACATTCATCATTGCCCCTCATCAATCAACACACGGGTCTCACTTCATGGACAAACACAAAAGCAACATTTAGAGGTTTGCTATCCCAGTCAGAAGGTTTGCTCTTTCAAACCTATGCAATGGGTCACTTAAAAAATAGAAGGAGGTGGGCATGCCCGTGCATGTATGAGGCAACAAGAACCTCGTGCTGGAGCTGTCAGCACTTCTTTCCAGCAGAGGAAAAAAGAAACACAGGATTTACACGGTGCAAAAATTACTTTGAGGTTTGGCTGTCCCAACTGTTATTTAAATGATAAATTGAATAAATTGAATTACATGGTGCACATAGTTTTGTACTGTGCCATGGATTATAGATCAGCACTAAAAGATAAATTCTTAATTTAATAATGTTTTATGGGATTTTTCTTCATGAACCTTGTGTGTTTCCTTCAAAAATACTTAGTCAAAAAGTTCAAAAAAAAGTCTCTCATATTATCCCTAAACAATTGTTAATTAAGATGAATAATATAATCTGTTGTGATTATTATGCCTTAAAAATCCTTTACCTTCTTCATGTTTTCCGTTGGTACATTCTTTTCTCCTTTTATTGAAACTGATTATTTTCTCAGACAATATATCCCTTAACAGTCCTCCTCCTCTATTCTTTCCAGTTTCTCCTCCCCTCTCATTCAGATCCACTCCCTTTCTGTCTTGCCTTATAAGAGAACAGGCTTTTAAGAAATAACAACAAAACATAATAAAATAAAACAAAAACCATTGCATTAAATTTGGACAAGCAACCCAACAGAAGGGGAAGAGCCCAAGAGTACATACAAGAATCGGAAATCTATTCATACTGATACTCAGGAGTCCCATTAAAAACATTAACTGAAAACGTCCTTTATACGCAGAGGACCTGCTGACTCTTAAAGACCCTGTGCTTGCTGTTTCAGTTTCTGTGAGTTCATATGAGTTCTGTTCAGTTGATTTAGAGGTCCTTGCTCTTCTGGTATCATCCATCCACTATGGCTCTTATACTTTTTCTGCCTCATTTTCCATAGGGTTCTGTGAGCCTTTACTGGAAGGGTTTTATGTAGCCATCCCATTTGGAGATGAGTGCTCTAAATTCTTCTGCTTTCAGAATAATGTATATCTTCGGGCTCTGTATTTTCCCCCTGTGCTCCAGGAGAAAGCTTCTCTGGTGATGACTAAATTATGTGCTGATCTATGAATATAGCAGAATATCATTAGGAGTATCTATCTATCAATCTGTGGTTTAAATATAAGGCCTCTGTGCTGTGTAGTCTCTAGTTTTTTTTGTAATACAAGCAGTATCAGGTAGGGGTTCCACGGATTGGCCTTTCTGTCAAATCAAATAGGGTTGGTTATTTCCACAAGCTTTATTCCACCATTGCCTGAGCATATCTTGGAGGGACAACAGCATAGTAGATCAAAGGTTTTGTAACTTGTTTAGTGTATTTATTTCTCTTTTTGTAGCCTACAGAGTACCTTTCTGTACCAAAGACACTAGAACATAGGGGTGACAGTTGCTAGCAGGCACAATTAGATCACTTCATGAGCAATGAGTACTGTGGGTGTTCTTTCCAGCAATGGGGCCTTGATGTCAGTTTGTGAACTACAGCCTATTTTGTCTTGCCAACAGCCTAAAGTTTTGGGGATTTTTCCTGAGAACTTTTCGCCAAAAATTCAATTGGATATAACCCAGTCTAGGTATTATAAGCTTCGTGAGGTGATAAGAGATGGCCAGATGGAACTCTGTCTCCCTCATTATTTGGGGACCCATTAGGATTGCCTTTTACATTTTACAGAGTTACCACTGCACTCGGTCTCCATTCCACCACACAAATATCCCAGTTCCAGCTGTTCCTCACTACATTCTCTAACCCTCCCTAGATAATCCTCCTGTTTCCACCAACCTTTAGTCCACCCGTAAAATCCATTCTATTTGTCTCTCCCATGGAAATCTATCTATCCACGCCCCAAGTCCCTTCTTCCATATCCAACCTCTCTGAGTCTATAGAACGCAGCTTGGCTATCAGTGACTTAACAGCTAATATCCATATAGAAGCATATACACACCATATTTATCTTTCTGGGCCTGGCTTACCCCATCCAGTTTTTTTTTTCTAGTTCTATACGTTTGCCTGCAAATTTCAGGTTGTAATTTTTTGACAGTTAAGTAACACTCCATTGAATAAGTATACTACATTTTCTTTATCCATTCTTTGGTTGAGGTATTTTGAGGGTGTTTCTAATTTCTAGCTATTATGAATAAAGAAGCAATATTCATGGTTGAGCAAGTGTTCTTGTTGTGGGATAGAGCATACTTGGGTCTGTTCCCAAGAGTAGTACAGCTGGATCTTGACGTACATCAATTCCCATCTTTCTGAGCAACTGCCCCACTGATTTCAACAGTAGCTCTACATGTTTGCGCTTGCAGCAATGGAAGACCATTACCCCCTTTTCCACATTCTTGTTAGCATGAGCTGTCACATGTTGTATTGATCTCAGCCATTTGGAGAGGTGTTAGATGGAATCTCAAAGTAGTGTTTCCTTGTATTTCCATTATGGCTAAAGATATCCAACATTTCTTTAATTGTTTCTTGTCTTCTTTTGAGAATTCTCTGCCTAGATATGTACTCTAATTTTAATTGAGATATTTGATTTTTTATATCTAGTTTCTTTATATCTAGACTTCTTTTTAACATTTTGCATATTAGTCCTCTATTGGATATGGAGTTAATAAAAGTAATCCTGTTCTAAAGTCTTTTGTTTGAATGATGGTGTCTTTGCTTTCTATAAGCATAGAGAAAGCCAGAGTCTTTCCCATAAACAAATTGCCAGTAACTATAGTTTGAGGTGTGGATTAAGGAGATACAAGAATAAGAGGAAATCAATAACATGGGGCTGGCACTTTCCTCTTCTTAATCCTTTTTAAGAGTGTAGTTGTGGAAAACAGTGCTCTATTCAAAATGGTTGTTGATGTCTGTGAAGGTGAAGACTGACACTTGTTGCTAGAAATATTTACGTATATCTTCTTACATATTTCAACTCTTTCTGGGTGTAGGTGAAGGATCTCAGCTGCAAAAATTATTACTATGAGCCTTGATTTTGCATTTGTTGTCAAAATGAATTAATGGAAAATCGAATCATCAAAATGGGTAAGGAAATTTTTAGAAGTTTTAAAAGGGTGAGGCTGGATAAAGAGAAATTATCAAGTTTTACGGATTTTCCTAGTTTATTTGACTGAGATTTATTTTAATGCTCAATCATCTAATTCTGGTGATAGCAGACATTACACATATAGAACATCTCAAGTCAGCTCCACCTTTAATTCATTTTCTACCTAGAGCTGCTTATTATGTATACTGAAATTCTTCCTATGAATCTAAATACTCATCCATAAGATGTAGTTGATGATGGTAATATATAAACACTGTTTTATAAAAAAGCTCAAAAATAAATGCCTGTAGTTTTGACTTAATAAAACATTTTTACACATTAACTAAAATTAAAGATGCTAAAAGACATTTCCAAGGGATAATTTGCAAAATTCTTTGAAAGTTTGTCTATAAATACGCAGTGTTAAACATGCACAGAAGTTTTATTTCTAATGTTAAACCTAGAAATTAAAGGGGCTAATCAAAGAGCCTACCACTGAGTTCATGTCAGAGGCAGTCCCTGTTCCCCTTACTAGAGCAACCCACTTCGATGCTAAGCTGCGTGGGCTAAGTCTGAGCAGGGGTTCTAGGTTATATCCATACATGGTACTTGGTTGGAGAAACAGTCTCATAAAAGACCCCTGTTCCCAGATATATTTGGTCCTTGTGGAGCTCCTGTCCTCTCCAGGTCATACTAACTCCCCCTTCTTTCATATGATTCCCTGCACTCTGCTGAAGGTTTGGTTATGAGTCTCAGCATCTGCTTTGATACACTACTAGGTAGAGTCTTTCAGAGGCCCTCTATGGTAGGCTCCTATCCTGTTCCTCCCTCCACCCTGAGGGAGGGGAGCTGCCTTGCTAGCCACAGAGGAAGACATTGCAGCCAGTCCTGATGAGAGATGATAAACTAGGGTCAGATTGATGGGGAGGAGGACCTCTGCTATCAGTGGAGTTAGAGAGGGGCAGGAAGGAGATGAGGGAAAGAGGGTGGGATTGGGAGGAAATGAGAGAGGGGCTACAGCTGGGATACAAAGCTGTAATTAACTGTAATTAGCTGTAAATAAACTGTAATTAATATTTTAAAAATTAAAAACCAAACAAAAAAGGGTAAAAAAAATAAAAATAAAAGGGTTAATCAATTTAATGACATTCAAATAAGCTACTGACAAACCAGGCTGAAGTTTTATTGAGCTGTGGTTGTGCAGGATGTGTATGCCAGAGAGAACTGAGAGAGTGGGGAAAATCCATGGGCAGCTGACCTATCTGGTCTTCTTGCAGGAGTGTCCTGTGTTTGATACTGTGTATCACATAATTTAAGTTGCAACAAATTGTACTTAGGAGCAATATAGGATAGGCATCTGAAGTCTGAGCTCTACAAAACTGTTGAGTGAACACTGTAACTGAGGTAGATCATAAAGCATTACCATTATTTATACAGTTGAGAAAAGTATAAACTCAGAAACAACAATTTACCTTTTATATATTTTTGAAAACACATACATAGTCATGCATGTTCTTGAAAATCAATTCATTAAATTACAGAAAAAAATACTAGTTGTTATCATAGGATTAGTGATCTTTGTTTCTGATTAGGTGTGTTTTATGTACTTGTATATGAACATGTGTACGTGGATGTAGGTGTCATGGAGGCCTTCTGAGATTGTTGGATTACCTGGATCTGGAGGTATATGTGTTTGTGAGCCAGACATGGTTCCTGAAAACAGAATTCAGGTCCTCTGCAAGAATATTACCCACTCTTCACTGATCATCCATCCCTCTAGCCAGAAAATGGTGTTGATCAGGAAAGTAAGGAAATAGGCTGGTACAAAGTCAAGAAGTGATTTATAAACATTGTACTAATAGCACATTTGAGTGACACAGTAGGTCAACATTTACACAGTATGCACCATTTACAGGAATGGGGTGGCAAATATGGCATCTCATTAAAATTATTCACAGATGTCTGTTGTATGTGTGTGTGTATATTTGTTGTGCTTTATTTTTAATTCAGCATTTCTTTGTCCTCTACTCATGTCTGCACATTCTGAACTGGGGCTCAGTCTATATTATTTTTTGACAGTTTCTACAGGTTCTGACATGGGTGTGTGCTTGACAGAAACTACAAAGGGATTATTGAAGTTTATTTATAGTAGAACTAGATATTTGCACAAATGTGGTGTTGTCTTGTAAGCACCAGTGTGCAATTGACTTCATCATAGAACTGTGAGATTAGATGTTGCTTTCCATGCGCAATGAAATTATATTCAGTGCACATTTTTCAGGTATATATCTGTTAACAAATACATCTTTATGCTTTCAAACTTGTCAAAGGAAGGGTATTGCTTCTTTCTTTGTTTTGTGTTATCCATACTTTATCTCATCATGTCATGTAAATGTAATTATGGAGGAAAAAAAGATGCTATGTTGAGAAAGAGATCATATCCAACACCATTCTAGCCTCTTCCATAAACTTCATAGCTAATTTCCAGTGGTGTGCAATTAACATTTTCTGTTATCTTCAACTCTTTAAAGCAATATCTTCCATGACTTTCCAGTGAGAAACTTCCATTACAGTTTCAGAAAGTTCCAAATTCTTGAAATCCACATGATTCCAACCATCTGTCTTTGAACATGTTCTTCTCTGTGACAACTCCCTGTTAAATATCACTTCACACCTTAATACTTCAGTCTTGAAAGTTGGGGGTGACTCAGTAGTTTATAGAAGAATCTAATTATCACATTCCTTCTACTGTCTGCAAACTGCTTCAGAGAAGGGCTGTGTCTTATCCATTTCTATTTCATTACCTGGTGTAGTTTCTCACATACAGCATACTTTGCTAAATAAGTGACAAAAGAGAAGTTTTAAATGTACTTCAAATAAAATCAATTACAGCATGCCCTATCAAGTGCACTACAAATCACATGTCTTCAATTTCATGTGTGTATCAGGGTGCATGTTTATGCATGTGCAATCACGTTGTATGTGAACATGTGTGTAGAAACCAAAGGATAACCCCAGCCTTCCGTGCTGTTTAAAGATGCTGTGTCTTTGTTTTCTTTTGAGTCAAGGACCCTACTGTCCTTCAATAAACCATCAGGCTAAGCTGGCTAGTCAAAGAGCCACAGGAATCTATCTACCTGTATGTGCTTTTCCAATATTGGGATTACAAATGTATGCCACCAGGCTTGTGTCTTCATTTTTGTTTGTTTGTTTATATGTGCTTTGTGTTTTGTGATCAAACTCAAGTCTACCTGCTTGCAAGGCAAGTGCTTTACTGACTGGGCTAATCCCCCTTCCCTGTGATGAATAAATTAAAAAATATGATAATAAAATTTAACAGTTATCAAATCAATATTAACACAATTGAGAAATATATAATTTATATTTATTCATCTGAAAGTAAGTTTACACATTGTTGTATACTTAAAATTGTTATGAAATAAAGCCTGGCAGCTTTAATATAAGGATGTTCAAAACATTCGAGAAATACTGTCTCAGTGTGTATGGTTGCATACATGGGGTCTGCCAAAAAAAATAATATAATGAAATCGTTTCACATGACAAGTTGCTTTTGACAAAATAAATCTCTATTTTTACTAGTGATATACCTAGAATTATATTATCTTTAATGAAAGTACTGCTCTATCTCACATCCTCTGGATGAAAAGGAGTAACTGGTATACTATGTGCTTTGTGCACCCAAGTAATTCATGCTTGCATTGTCAAGGGCAGCAACATTTGTGTGTTGGCAACCTAGCCATGGCTGTTTTTAATTATGCTCTTTTTCTTTTTCCACTGGTCTTTCACAGTATAACACTAAAATGGAAGGAAGGAGAGAAGGGCTGTTTCTTCAAGTGAAGTCAACGAGTATTTATTCAGCTCACTTTATTCATTAGGAGTACTCAACTGACTATACCACTTTGTCTGCACAGAGCCTCTGACAGCTGTTCCCTAAGGACAAGGAAAATTTGATCTAGAAATAGAATTTGACAAATAGAATTTGTCTCTCATTGATGCTCTAGGTGATTTCTCTCAGGAAAGACATCCACAATCCTAGGGTTCCATTATTCTTTTCCAGGAAATTTGTATCATTATTATTTAACATTTGCTTCGATTAGAAACAAAGTATTCCATACTGTTAAAATCACTAAAAGCAACATCCAGCCTATTAGAGAGTGTAGCTTAGAGCTTTCTCTTCTCTGCTGTTTTGATGAGGTGGCTGACAGCTAATCCTGCTCTCCCAATGCTTGTGCTTCTGTCTTGCTGTTCCCTAATAAGGTCAGGATTCCAAATCGGTGTCTCCATGTTGAAGGGGACCAGTCAGAATTGATTTCTCTGGGTGACTGGTAAGTCAGAGACAGCCTTGAAGGTGTCCATGACATGTCTGTCAGGGTTTGACAGAAGCATGGTTTTCAATAAACTCTTAGCTTCTGTCTGGTGGTTTGTGTGTTTTCTTAACACTCTGGTGGAAACAATGAGTTTTTCTTGCCAAATACCACTGCTTGACAGTGATTTTTGCAAACCGTTGTTTTGAAATTGTTCAAATAATAATTAGTAAAATGTTCTCTCTCTCTCTCTCTCTGTGTGTGTGTGTGCGTGTGTGTGTGTTTGTGTGTGTGTGTATGTGTGTGTGTAGATGCATGCATGTATATTTACAAAGCTGGACAGTATGGAAGAACATGTGCAAATGTTGTGACTAGAGGTCAAATAAGGCCTTCTCCTGGTCTAGAATTTAGCTCTTTTGAGACAGAGTCTCTCCTTATCCTGGTACCTGACAAGCAAGCTAGCTTGGCATCCATGGAGCTCTTCTCATCTCTCTCCCTCATCATCACTAATTTTTAAGAGTGCACCACCAAATAAGTTGTTAGTGCCTTTTGAAGATCATGCTTGGGTCCTCACAGTTCAAAGTAAACATGTCACCAACCTAGCTGTCTGCAGCCCCAAAAGAAACCTGAAATGTGATGGGGTCTCTTCATTGTGCTCTGGTAGAAAGGCAAGGTGGTGAGAAAAAATAAATGACCACAATCATAAAGTTAACCCAAGATGTAGCTGTGACTGAACATTCAGTTTTCTGGAATAAATCACTCCATTTTTTATTAATTTATTTTTTTATCCACAAGCTAATTCTCAGCCCTATATTACAGAAATTACTACAGCATCACATATTATAATCTGTTGCATGTTATCTTCTGGTCCTTATTACAATTTTATTTAAGTACTTGTTTACTCATTTTTCTTCCTTGCAAGAAAACATATTTGAGGAGAGAATTTTTACGCCAATCGCCACTGGAATTCTCATAGCTACCGGGCATTGGTTCATTTACACAGCAGGTACAGGAAAACAAAGCAAAACACTGTTATTTAAATACAGCTTTCTACTGGGCCCCTCTGCCTGACAGAGCCACCAGTATGGGCTCAGTCAGTCTAGCTGGCTCTTGCTTTGATCTTTTGTCTACTTTGCAGCCTTCCTCCTATCAACTGCTCCTCATCACAAATGGTGCACAATGACTCAGATCTTCATCTGTATTTTTACTTGTGCTCCTTATGTGGATCTAAAGTAGTTGTAATGTTAGTTTACTAAGTATAGAGCAATTAAATTTTTAAAAAAATAACACATAGAAGGTAGATGTAAAACATTTTCAAAATCAGGCACTCAGATAACATTGAGAAAGCTAGAGTAGTCCAAACAGAGGTAGTGTCATCAAGTTGGTTATACAACATTGCCATATAAAAGTAGGAAGTTGATATCAGGCTGAAGTTCCATTTTGAAGCTCTCCATAGAAGGATGAGCTTCTGGCTTCCTGTCCCCACAGGAAATATTTTTATGCCATGAATGAAAAAAATAGTAATATCTACTGGAATTTTTTTTTCGAGCTGATTCAAAAGCCTTAGTTGTTTACTATTTTCCTTCATCCTTAGTACAATGCTGGGGTTCAAGCCCAGCCCAGCACAAGCAGTCTCTGGGGATGTTTAAAGTAAACATGTTTTCTTATTCTCAAAATCTTCTCTCAACTAGCACAAACAGCAAGAGACAATTCACCAATACCTTGCACATTGCAACTAGCATGATGAATCTACACTACAGTAAGGATGAATCAGTTACTATCCTCACGCTCAACATTGTTATAGCTGAGGTCTAACTATCAACTTGTTCTTGTTTCCAAAGGTGTTAACATGATACAGTGGTGGGGAAGGTCTCTGTGGGCCTGCAGGTCTGTATTCACAATCTGCTTGTGCCTGGACTTCACTTCTCTCAAACAAAGTCAGGTTCTTGTACCTCTTGTGCTACCTTGATATGAATGATAAACATCAAGTGCCTGATGTATGGGGTCGCTTACACAACTCCTCTTTTATATTCAGTACAAGAAACAAACAAAAGAACTAAACAACAAATTCACAGCCCAGTTTTCACATAGGATCTCCCCTTCACAATTCAGTCAGGAGTTTCTGAGTTTTCGTTATCAGAGGGAGCCTTTCTACAATTAGTGCACCTTAACTGTCAGCAATTCTTCTCTAAGGGTCACTCTTTCACTGTTTAATGTAAAATGTCTCTCACGCTCATCTCACTTGGAAACTGCTTTTCTATTGCCAGCAGTGTCAGAAGCTCTAAAACTTCCCTTTTTCTCTTGAAGTCTTTTCGTACCAGCTCAAGTTTATAATGCTGTAGAGAAAGGCTGTATGTTTTTTTTTTCCTCTCTTCATCCTCATTATTACATTTTTTTTCTTTGCTAAAAGGCCCCAGTTTGCCTTCTATTTGGAATCTCTCTCAGATGTGGCTAGCTTAGCAAATCTTAGCAATGTGCACCATGTCTGGTGCCTATACCCTATGCATTCAGTTGTTTGCCTTCTGTAGCCAGAGCTGTGACCACATGATTATTCCATGCTGTTGATGACCGATTTCCAGAGTCCCTGTTCAGGTCTTCTACACAATGTGGTATGAACACAAAAACATGCTGTTTGAAACCAGGAGCTGCCACCAGTCCTGAGGAAACAGAGCCATTGGGAACCTTTCAATCCTTTCCACACTCACATGCACAGTTTCAGAAAGCATCTTGAATTCGCTGCAACACTACCCTGATTGTGTCTGATTTTGTCAAAGCATCCTCTACTCTACTCAGCAGTTCACAGGATTAACATATGTGAGTGAAGTTGTTATTGCTTAGACCAAATGCCTAACATCAATTACTTAAGAGAAGAAAGATTATTTTGTATTTGGTTTTCAGTTTCAGAGGTGTTAGTTCCAGTCTGGCCTGTATACGCATGCTCTGATGATAGAAATGTATGAGGAAGCAGCCTTGCTCTTCTTATAACAACCTAGAAGCAACAATGGACAGTCAGGGACAAGTCCATCTCTCTAGTGCACAGCTGCAGTGGACCACTTCCTACAACCAGACTCCTAATCTATGGTTGCACTAGGTTCCTATAATCTATATAAATTCAGTATTTATTAGTAGACTCATACATTGGCGAGTCCATGATCCAACCATTTTACAAAATCCTCTTCTATGAACTTCCTTCATTGGGAACCTGAGCTTTTAATACATGGCTCTTTGGGGAGGAAGGATACTTCATACACCCTTCCTCAATATGCAGATGACCTCAAAAGCACATCCTGATTCTGAACTGTTCTCTCGTTCACTCTCATTATCCTTGCTCCTTCACGTTCCTGTCCTGAGTCATTTCTCCAGCCATCTGCTCTTGTTTTCTCAAGGTAAGGTCTCCAGCAGTGTGAAGGCAAAGCAGAGAAGCAGAATGGGCTTGTTACTTTATTTACTCTTGTCTAAAAACTGTTACTTGAATGGCTGAATGTATTCTCTCTCTCCATATATATATGTGTGTGTGTGTGTGTGTGTGTGTGTGTGTGTGTATACGCACACATACATAAATTATTTTAAAGATTTTTAAATTGATTAATTAACAATCTGTCTACATTTTAATTTTCACTTTTGATAAAAATAAACTTTGCTTGAATATTTCTGTTTATTGCTTTTCAAATAACATAATTCTGTTTACTGTAACTTAAATAGCTAGAATTTACTGATCACTGTGTGTGTCAGACAACAGGATGAATTTTTTGAAAGAATTTCTTTTAAGGCTGCTACCATCAATAAGGCTGAGCAGAATAGTAGCTAGGATATCGATAGACTAACGGTGTAAAATTTAGGGTAGATACTGGGAGGGGCTAATTCAAAGCCACCAACTGCTTCATAAGTAGTTTCATAAAGGCTTCTTCAACGATGGTGCTTCACCCTTTTCCACCTGAACTTGTACTTTCAATTTCATCCTCCATGCCTGGGGTTCCCTGGAGAGTATCCAACAAAGCTCAGGCTCCCACCAGAAATAGACAGCAAAAGGCATGAAGCAGAGGATTCACCTCTCTCTTTCCTATGCTTCTGCACAGCAGACAAGTGGATGAGCATCCCTCCCACACTCACACCAACAGGCCAGCTCACCTGCCCCCTGCCCCCAGGGTCAGCTCTGATATGCCATGCAGGCAAGGTACGGGACCCCCTCTCCCAACTACTGCAGCTGGGTAGGGGTGAGATCAGCTCTCCTGCTCTCATGTTCCCAGGTCCAGCTCTCCCAGGTAATCCAGGCAAGGTATGGGAAGAGTTTTGCACAGCCCTCAGACATCAACGTGTCCCCAGGTGGCAGCTCAGAACAGGGACATCCACCTAGCCTTGATGGTGACAGAACTCTGCTGCTGCAGGGCCACAGACCCAGAAGTAAGCCCCAGTGGTGTCACAGTCCAGGACCTTACCATTGTCAATCACTGGCTACTGACATCAGGCTGTTCCTAACTACCTCCAACCCTCCAGTTCTGCTTCTACTCATTGTGTCCACATTCTTTTGTTTCTCCTTCTCTTCCATTTCCCAACCATTCGCTTGTTCCTCTTGGTAGTGCTTAGGGTCTTTGAGTATCTGGGGCCTTCTCAGGAGTACTATGCCCTGCTCATGCATTATGGCACTAGGCAGGGATCACCTCAGGCATGGTCTACACCAGCCAGGCCTGCATGGCTCCTGGTTGGTGGTTCTCAGGCTAGCTCCTTGTCCAGTCCACATGATTTTGGCCTGATCTTTGTCTCAGACTTGATGATACTCGTCCTGCTTGACTGAGAGGTCCTTTATGAGGGTCATCTGTCTTGGGCTCACCTCTGTCTTTGGCTCTCAGTCTCAGTCAGCATTTTTCTAGTCTCCCATTGCTCCGAGCCCTGAGAGCACATCTGAGTCTGCCTGGTACCAGACTGGTGGTCATCTCAAGCTAGAGACATGTCCGGGCCTCTGGAACCAGACAGGTGGTTGTCTTGGGCTCCATTTTTGTTGTTGTGGTGGTGGTTTTTCAGGCTACTAATCATTCAGATGTTCAGAGGTCAGAACCCTAAGTGTAGACATAACCTCTCTCCTCTCTGATACCCACTGACTCATGATACAGCAGCCACCCTTGCAATGCCTCTAGGGGCAGATAAAAACATATTGTTAAAAATTTATTCAAACATCAGACAATATTGATAAGTATCTACACAGCTTGTTGGCAATGGTGATTAAAGAGAGTAGTCCTTAGATTATACCACTTTTGAATGATAAATAAAAATTCAAACTATCTGAGCAGAGCTTAAGGTCATAAGCATTCTATTTGGATTAGATGTTTAGTCTTTTCCCAACTTAGAGATGACTCTGAAAGCTCTCCAGCCCTTTAGAAAGTGTCTGGTCATAGGGTCTTAGATTGGAGACAATGAAACAAGAAGATAAACAAGGATTGCATAACTCAGCTCATAGCACTGGCATTGAGCTACACACATCTGCCTGCCTCTCAATCTCCTTGGGTGTCTAACACCCTTGCCTCTTCTGTACCCACATGCACTGCACATATAAATAAAAATACAAATGTGTTAAAAGAAGAAAATCAAACGTAAAAAGGTAGGTTTTTGCTGAAAGTGTACGTTGGAAGAAATGCCAGGAGAGTTATTACTAAGTATAAGATATACTGAGGGGATGTCAGTAAGTTTCCCACCTGCCAATACCATCCAGCAAACGGTAATAGTATGTGACAATGATAACCTTTTATATGAATGGTAAACAGGGACACATTTAGACTCACATGAAGGCAAAATCCCTCTGGATTTGATATTTCTCATCATAAATCAGGGCTCCCAGTGGAAAAATGCCCTATTATATTTAGAAGAGAATTCCAAGGGAGAGAGGAATTCAAAACTGTACATTTGTCCAATTTTCCTTGCATCCAAGAGCTAAATATGACATGTTGATTTTTTTTCATTTTAAAAATAAAACCATTAGAAATACTTTTGTCATTTACCACTTTGTTAAAATAGTTTTAGGTATCACCAAGTTCCTTTAAACCTGTAGTGTGTTCGTATTTCTATACAGATGGCCTTATTCTTTCGGTGAGTATGTTGCTAATTTGTGTTAGAAATGCATTTGGTTGAGTTTACAATTAGAATTATTACACTTTCATAAATTTCAGAACAGGTTCCCACTGAGAATCTTGACACTTCCGTTGACTCCTGTGGTGAGAAGGGAAAGCTCTCCATTGAGGTTCTCTGTAAGTAGGAAAGGGCTGTGTTAGCTTGGCATGCAGTCATAAAGCACGGCTCTGTAAATTGCAGAGAACTTTTTGGTGGCAAATGCTTCTGCAAGGGCAGCACTTGTAAAGGACTACCCACATTCAAAGTTTAGACTATCTTGCTGATTCTGTGCTTACATTTATGAAACAAGCATTTGAAATATGGTCAATGCTTATTTCCCATTACTATTCTCATGGAGTGAAAACATATTAGAAATGAGGCAATGGACATGCAGTAATTTTCCTCCCTCAGAGTTGTGTGAATCATATATTTTCAAGAACAGGGCCCATCTATTTAAGAGAAGAATCCAATAAACAGGATTATCCCAGCATTGCCTGTTGTTGCTGAGGCTCAGTGTTAGTGTCTTCTCCAAATCCTGATGAATTCATTGGAGGTCAGAAGCTGAATGTCCTAGGTAATACTCCAGCAAATACAGAGCTTCTTGCCTTCTGGGTCCATACAGTGTATATTACAGCTTTTCAATTCTAGGTAGTTTCATTAGCTGAAAATAGAAATGTGTTTTTCAAATAATCAGATATATGCAATGCAATTTTTTATGTTGCTCAAATAAATACAGCTCAAGGAAGTGGGATTCTTAACAAAGGAAGCCCAACTTTAGAATATTCGAAGGCATCTTTCATTGAGATCATTTTCTATTTTGCTCTGTAGATGCCATCCACAAGTGTGCTGTTAACAATTTCATCACTGGTAGATTTCCTTCATGTATTAAATCTGTGAGACGATGCAATATGGTTTGTTTGCGATTCATTAATTCTGGGCATTTTGATGTATATATGGAGAGCTATGAATTTTACATAAATATGAGACATTGTTACATTTGATTTTAATGATTCTCCCAATCAGAATAAATGAAAAAAGTCAGAACTAACTTTGACTGTGAGCCATCCACGCTTATATGGATCAGGGAATGATATGCTTAACAAGCATTCTCCTTTGAGACTTGTTTCTATGGATATGGTGTCCATTTATCCTGCCTCGTTGTCATTATTCTTAAACAAACTCCACTCTTCTCATTACCCAGTATAGATGCACAGTATTGTAAAATGGGTTTCAGTAAGCTTTTGACTGTCCTAGCTAACAGTTATGTTTCCCACAACTGCAGTCCCAAGTGGATGCTCCCAGGCCATTCTGGGAAGCCCTGATTGTGTCAGGTTCTGAGCCTTGTCCTCCATTCTGCAAACTCAGCTTTTCGGCTACACATTGAACTCCTGTTTCTTCTTAAAGATATTCTTCCTGAATAGACACATCCATTCTCTCCAAGCTACTTAATTTCTATAACTTTCCAATAATTTCTGTTCTCAGTCATCCTTATTTTCTTCTTTTTAAGATTTTACTTGCAAATTGTATATTTATCTCTAGCATTAACCAAGTTATAAAAATCGCTTGATTTTTGCTTTATCTAACTTTCCTAGATAAGTAAATGGAAATTTCCATTGTTTGTACTTTTTGTTTTCTAATTTTCTTGTCAATTGAAACTTCAGGGATTTCTTTTTTAATAATTACCTTTAATTAATTAATTATTTAAAATTTATTCACTTTGTATCCCCCTCTAGCCCTCTCCCTCTTCTCCTTCCAGCCCTATCTACTTTCTCACTTCTCCCCATTTCCCCTTTTCCTACTTCACTGATAAGGACTAGGACTCCTCTCCTTCTATCGGACTCTAGCCCATCAGGTTCATCAAGGCTGGCTACATCATCTTCCTCTGTGGCCTAGCAAGGCTGCACCTTCTGAGGGAGGTGATCAAAGAGCCAGCACACAGTTCATGTCAGAGACAGCCCCTGCCCCCTTTACAAGGAAACTGTCTTGGAAACTGAGCAGCCTACTGGCTTCCTCTGAGCAGGGGGTCTAGGCTCTCTCCTTACATGGTCCTTGGTTGGAGTATCAGCCTCTGCAGTGCTCCCTAGGCCCAGAATTTTGGGGTCTCTTGGTCTCCTTGTGGAGTTCTTGTTCCTTCCATGTTTTTCTATCTCCCTCTTCTCCATAAAGTTTCCTGCATTCTGCCCAAAGTTTGGCTATGAGTCTCAGTATCTCCTTCCATACCCTGATGGGTAGAGTCGTCCAGAGGCACCCTGTGGAAGGCTCCTGTCCTGTTCCTTGTCTTCTCCTACTTCCAAAATCTATCCTTGTTTGCCCTTCTGAGTGAGGTTTCAACCTCTTCTCTAGGGTCTTCCCTGTTGTTTAGCTTCTTTAGGACTATAAATTTTAGTATGTTTATCCTATATTACATGTCTAATATCCACTTTTAAGAGAGTATATACCATGTGTGTCTTTCTGCTTCTGAGTAAACCCATTCTGGATGATCTTTCTTAGTTCCCACTTTTTGCCTGCAAATTACATGATTTCCTTGTTTTTAATTGCTGAGTGTACTCCATTGTGTAAATATACCATAATTTCTGTTTTCATTCTTCAGGTGAGGGACATTTAGGTTGTTGCCAGATTCTGACTACTATGAATAAAGCTGCTATGAACATAGTTGAGCAAATGTCCTTGTTGTCTGGTTTAGCATCTTTCAGATATATGCCCAGGGGTAGTATCGCTGGATCTTGAGGTAGCACTATTCTGTTTGCTGGTGGGAATGTAACCTTGTACACCAATTTGGAAATCAATCTGGTGCTTTCTTAATGTAAGTTTTGTTCAGTTGATTATGTCTCAATGCTAATTCTGCAAAATATTCTCTACAAAGCAGAGAAACTTTTTGAAAAATGCTTCAGTTTAAAATCTCCAAAGATCTCTGATTATGTAAATAATAACTTTAAAACACATATCATGGTGACCTCACATAAAATGAAATAACAAAAAACAAACAAAAAAAGGCCCTAACAGTCAGCTTCTCAGTTCATTTACAAAAGAAAACAAATAATTCTAAAACCTTTTAAAGTGGCCTGTGTGTCAGTAAGCTGTCAGTGATACATGGTCATATTTTACACATTTTACCTGATATATTACAGGATGTAACTACAAATTGTGTGTGTGTGTGTGTGTGTGTGTTTGTGATCAATGGCACACAAGAGCTAATGAACAAGGTGTGGTATGGTTGCATTCTAATGCAATTTTATTTGCAATAGCAAGCCCTTACCCTGGCCACAAGGATTGTTCATATAATGCCCCCCCCACAAGCCTGCACATACACACAAGCCTGCACACACACACACACACACACACACACACACACACACACACACACAAACAGTGCCACTGAACTTCTTCATAGCCTTTGTTGCCTTGCTCACCTCATCTGCTGGCTTGTTGATCCCTAAACATGCACTACTCGTCCTTGTACCTCAGGCCTGTTGGTATAATGTTCTTTTGGAATCTATATTGTTTACCTTTGCTCATTCAAAAGCTAATTTCTCTCCCCAACTCTGGTTTAAATCCAGACATTTCATTGTGATACTTATTCTAAGCATCCTGTCTCAGCTTTGTGTAAACAGGCTAAAATAAAACAACCAGCTACAATGTTGAGCAATGGAGAGGAAGGAGTAGAAGTGAGGAGCCAGAGGACAGGAAGGAGTGGGAGGCAGAGGAGAAGTTGGGAGAGCAGAAGCTATAGGACAGGTCTCGTTAGGTGGAGAGATGGACCAGACTTAAGATATCACTAAAAGCAAGTATAAATGGTAAAATCTGAATGGTAGGAAACTACATGGGCTTGGAAGTTTAGGATGGAATAACTATTGCCGAGCATTGTGTTCAAGGTTAATTAAATAAATCCCAGTCTCTGTGTGGTGATTTGGTTATACAGCTGTTTAAGATGAACCGCAGCTTTACTAAAAGATATATCAATAGTAAATATTAACGCCAAATACAACACAGGTCTTTGCAGTAGTTTCTCTGCTGTTCTCTGACATGTCAGATGGGATTTACTTGCAGTTCCTTGGGACCTCTACTGTGCACTAAGCTTGCTGGCGTCACCCTGATTTACATGGTACCCTCTTTTCTTTGCTGATATTCTTGTTCCTCTTCTTGTATTTCCCCCAAAGCACACACATATTCAAGTCTCATTTGTCTGTTTCTATGCCTCCCTCTGTGCTGGGTGAGCAGGAAGTTATCTTTGTGGCCACTGTTCCACCTTAGAGTTGCTTTTAGAATGGAGTAAATTATTTATAGCTATTTGTTAAAAATTATGAAGTGTAAACTTAAAGAAACAAGAAGACTTCAGATTCTTGAAATACATAAGACAAAAAGAACCTAAATGCAATCAAACAGATGCATTCAGTTTCAGGCAGCAGTATAAAAATTATATGTTAAAATAGAAGAAGTAATGCTTGTTTGAATGAACAAATGGGATGGACATTGAGTGGAGGAGAAAACAAGCAACAGGACAGGAGCATGCCGAAGTGGTCCTCTGGGGAGGTCAATGTAGTGATGTATCAGAGCAGATATTAAGACTCGCGATCAAGCCTCTGGCAGAGGGCGAGAAGTAATGATAGATCTGGGAGAGGTTGTTGAGACTGGGGGAGAACAAGAGCTCCACAAAGACCAAACTGAGCAGGGCACAGGGGTCTTGTATGAGACGGTTTCTACAATCAAGGACCATGTGTGGATGTGGCCTGGAACCCCCGCACAGATGGGACCCATGATAGCTCA
>CM053747.1:9087573-9114269 GCA_028658305.1 Pachyuromys duprasi
AATGGGGGAGGGGGCTACGCCTGGGATTCAAAGTACCCAACCTGTGATTGAGATAAAAATGAAGTTTCTACCCCACACAACCTCTTCTATCATGGGGCAGAGAAAAGTGAGGGGTTTTCTTTTAGGAAACAGTGTGGGCTAAAGAGAAACAGATGCAATTTAAGCAGCTCCCCAGTGTTCTTGCTCTTCAATATGTCACAGTGGGTGGGATCTCTCTGCCATGAATCCCTTTCCATCTCCTTGACAGAAGCATGTCAAAAGAAACAACAAAGGTATCTCTTAATGCCTGCTGCAGTTTAGTGGATGAAGAGGTTCAACCTGGTGGGTAAAGAATAAAGCCTTGGCCTCAAGCAGAAAGCATGGGTTCTCTCTCCCCTGTAATTTTAAAGGAGCCTGAAAAAAATGCTAGGTTTCAGACAGATTCTGTGTTTTAGCGTTAAGCCCTGAACTATTTCATAGTGTATGAATTGATATATTGAAGCTCAACATGATGTTATCTAATTTAAAGGGGAAATTTGGCAACTTTGCGATGCTGGTACACTAAGAGGCTATGGTTGACCTAGCCCAGAAAGAAAATAGAATTATGTGTGCCTGATAAATAAAAGGTGACTCTTTTGTTTTTTTTGCTTTTACAAGGCTCTGATCTACTGAATGATAATTAATAGTTAAAAAAATGAAGACAAAGGTTCCCATATTGATCGAATTAACACTGAAACCGAATCTGTCCTCTGATAACACTGATGTCTTTCATATTTAACATCTGAGTTCCAGCTGAAACACACAGAGGAGTTAGTGCTGTGCCACTCAATCTCACTTTGAAGTGACCAGCTACAGAAAACCTTAGAGTTTTCTTATTCTGGGTAAGATTTTACTAGTAACATGATTTGCAGTATTGTTAAAAGGGTAGTGATTGGTGGACATATGAAACTTAACACAATGATGCATAAATACTACATAGTTAAAAATAATGAATGTGGTGATGGTCCAACCTGATAAGTCTGTCTCTAACTCCTCATCAGAGAAGCTTCTTTTTACAATACAACAGGGCCATTATTGGGTTCCATTACTCATCAATATGAAGAAAATAAGTGACTACACAATTGACCATTTGTTAAAACTTCAGTGCATCCCTTATACAGAGGCTTAGGGAAAATCAAGAAAGTATGGTCAGGGGGATTTTCAGAACCAGATTGTCAGGATCCCAGCTGTGAAGTATTGCTCTCTACACAAGATAGGAAAATTGAACTCATACAATCACAACAAAATGGTTGCCTGAACAGGACCTACATAATGACAAAGGCAGTTTTAATGCTAAAGTGGATGGGGGGAATTCCACAAGGCTCCCTCCTATATAAAAAGACACAGGTGGTCAAAAGAAAGAGGAAATCTTTTCTTTAAGGAGTAAACCTTGCATAGGTTGTCTAATTCCAACTGGTCAGCCATGGGCATGTGTGCATATATGCAATGCTAAATAGACTCAGTAGGCTGTATATTTTATGGAACAGAAATAGTTAAAGATAAAAAAGAGGTCATGAATTTGGGAATAACTTAGGGGAATATAGAAGTGATTGCATCTGGGAGAGGGGTTGTAGATGGATTGTACACATATAAAGTTCCCAAAAGAAGCATTGTGAATGCAGGATGAAATTTTTCCCCTTTTTGATTATTGTCTTGGTATTATGGAGCTTTTAGTCATGACTTTCAACTTCATGAATAGGAGTAACATGATACAGCCAAATAAATGCTCTAATGGACTCAGGTAGACAGTGGTCAGAAAGGAAGGACTAGAGGATGAGGATGTGGCTCAGTCACTGAAGTGCTTGCTTCATAAGCATGAGCATGAGGACTTGTTTTCATCCCAGAACACATGTGAAAACCTTGGTTTGGGTCAGCAAGAGGACTCAGTGGGTTAAGGCATTTGCTGCCAAGCCTGACAAAATGAATTCAATCCCTGATAACTGCTTGATACAAGGGGAGAACTAATACGGACAAATAATCTTCTGGTTCTGCTTTCATGCTATGGCACACACCCATAATCACAATTAAATAAATGAATATATGTAAATAGAAAACAATCCTAGGTTTGGCAGTGTGGACTTGTAATTCTAATGATGTCATGGCAGAAATAGATAGATCTGTGAGGCCCATGATCCAGATACCATACTGAATCAGTGAGCTCCAGGTTCAGTGAGAAACCCTCTGTCAAAAAATACATGATATAGAAGCAATGAACAAATACCCCCAATATTCCCCTCTGATTACCACATGCAAGTACACGCAAGTGAACATACACACAAACTCACTCCACAAATACTCACACAGATGGGGGATAGAGACATCCACAGAGACACACACACACACACACACACAGAGAGAGAGAAAGAGAGAGAGAGAGAGAGAGAGAGAGAGAGAGAGAGAGAGAGAGAGAGAGAGAGAGAGAGAGAGAGAGAGACTGAGAGACAAAGAGAAAGGGAAAGAGAGACAGAGAGACAGAGACAGAGAATTGGGTTTCGTCCCAAAATGTGGGTTTAAGTTAAATCAACTGTATCTCACTGATGCATATTTTAGATAGAAACAATTAACAACTTTTGGCAAGTTCAAGTAAATATCGTAAATGAAACAAGGCAAATGACTAGTGAACTGGCTGAAGATCCCCAGTTAGTCATCTAGAGCATCACTGCTGTGTGAATGGCACCCCGGCATTGGCAGCTACACTTCTTAGCTAAATTTTGAAGTATTCAATTCAGTTCTAAAAAAAAAAAAAGAAAGAAAGATGGTGAGCGTTGCAGGTTCAGCCAAAGGATATTGGAGACCACATCTAACCAAGTGAGTGTTTAGCATACCTGCATTCACAGTAGCATTCATTGTAGGAAATGTGGCAGCAGCGATCACCATCAGCAATGACAGCAAGCTACCACTGGGGAACAAGTGTGTGTCACAGCGAGGACCAGAGCCATTTTTATTTTCCTCAGATGGAGACATTGCAACTATGCTTGTCTCTCTGGTGATTGGCACACTGCTCAATGTCCTTCTGCCTCAGTTCCTTCACAGTTAGTTTACTCCCCCAGGGGTATTTGTGACAGTTAAGTTAATATGATTGCATAGCACCTGAATTAATCTTTGATATGGAATCAATAATATATATTTCCTTACTAAAAGAAATTTCTTAAAAGAGCATGGTGCTCTTTTATCTTCTTGAAGTCTTATATAAAAAAAAACAGTTTTAGTTTAGGCGATTTAGAAATGAAATCAATGCTTTTCTGTATTCCAAAAATTATTAATTGGCAAAACCCTACTTGCCTTTCTGTAACCCATGGTTCTCTCTTTTATAAAGGTGAGCACATGTTGGACATTTGGCAAAGAGGAAAGTAAATGTGTATTTAATACTTTTTGTTTTTAAATCACTTGAACTGTATGTAGTCTTCACCTTTATGCTGATGTTTCCCCTGATCTTGTGTTTTCAGGAACTGTCACACCAAAGAACAGGAAAGACAGTAAGTCTTCTGCATATAAGGAAGGTACTCCATCTGGATCTGAAATTCAGTATTAGCAGGTTGACTTGTTGTCATAACAGTCAAGCATGCTTCGGTGCTAATAATTTGACTTAGACCTGTTGAATACACCCGAGTGTTGTTTAATTCATTTGTAGCTCATTCAAGAGCAAGCAATGTTGCACCTTGTGCCCCAATCCTACTGAAACACACAGAGTATTAAATCAATTATAAAATCGCATGCTGTTGAGTATCTGTACTCATACTTACTCATTAAAATATCCTCACAACTATTCAGAGAGCATGCTTGATAAATAGGTACATTCTGAAGCTGCCATTGAGCAGGTGGGTGCATGGAAATGAGATGACCTTTATCTTAATAAAAACGGTGCTCAATAGGGTGAATTTCTGCCAAGATGCTCACAGAATTTAATGCAAGTTCATATTTTAGAGCTGAGACTAAATTGCTTGTTCCCATTAAGAACAACCTTTATGGCCTTTCCACATTTTTCTTTCCACAAAACTAAAAGCCAACTAAACATGGATGACAGTACTTGGTAAAAGTGATTGTAGTGACATTTTATATCTGTCAGGCTTTTCTGCAACTGATGCCCCATAGGTAGCCTAATGAGACACGCTGTGTAGTCACACAGTGAAGAAAAACCCTTTAGTACTCTTATTTCACTCATTTGAAGGGGGCTGTGAGTCTGAGGCCATCACTTCCTACTGGTCCATGTAATCTTCTGATAGATGCTGAATTGGAGCAAAAAGATCATTAGTCATAGCTGTACAAAATGTGGATACACTAGACCTCTATGGGTGATAGTCATAGACTCAACATCTATGGAACTAAACATCATATGCAGAACAGTCCCTTCTGAAAATTTGCAGATTTATGTGATTCTCAACTCCTATGTACACACAGTTGAAGTTACTATTAAATTATTGAGGTTTTCAATACTAAAGCTTTGCATTTTTCTGTCACAATAATAAACTTGTAACTTGAGAATAGAGCTGATGTTTGGACATTTCCTTCAGAAAGATGATTGCAAAGGGATTCATGTTCAGAGTAATTGAATATGCAAAGCATCAGATTTGGGGGAATATAGGAAAATTTAAAAAATAATATATGCTGCCACAATAAATATTTATTATGACTGCACTTCATTTGATAAAGCATTTCAGACATTACGGTAAGAATAATGATTAAGGAAGGTTGCTGTCTCAGGATAGCTAACAATGTAATAGAGAATCATTATGACATAAGGCAGAAATAAACAAGCATAAAAATTCAGAGTACATATGCATTTTCATCCATTATTAATTTCTACTTCCCTTTATTTTCCTATACTTTTTCAGAAATTATGTGTATTTGAGTATATTTGCTTAAGATTTAATCATCATATTTGTTTGTAGATATATTATGAGATTGAATAAAAGAAATTGGCGGAGGCAGGCTCAGGGGTCCTTGAGTGGTAGAGGCAGTGAGATCAGGAGTTCAAAGCCACTCAGAAGTTTTCAGGGAGTTCATGGCCATTCTGGGATTCATGACACCTGTTTAAAGAATTGAAAAAAGAAGAAAGCACAACAATAAACAAAACAAAACTAATAGTTAGAATGAGAAGTATAAAGGTATACATACAAATTTTATCTGGAGGACTCTGGCTAAAATGTTCAATCCCCATCCAGAAAGGCAAAGAGGATGGACATGAGAAGAAGGAGACAACAGGGAACAAGTTAGGAGCCTACCACAGAGGGCCTCTGAAAGGCTCTGCCCTGCAGACTATCAAAGCCGGTGCTGAGACTTATAGCCAACCTTGGGCAGAGTGCAGGGAATCTTATGAAAGAAGTGGGAAATAGTAAGACCCAGAGAAGACAGGAGCTCCACAAGAAGAGCAACAGAACCAAATAATCTGAGCACAGGAGTTTGTCCTCAGACTGATACTCCAATCAAGGACCATGCATGGAGATAACCTAGGACCCCTGCACAGATGTAGCCCATGGCAGTTCAGTGTCCAAGTGGGTTCCATAGTAATGGGGACAGGGACTGCTTCTGACATGAACTGATTGGCCTGCTCTTTGATCACCTCCCCCTGAGTGGGGAGTAGCCTTACCAGGCCACAGAGGAAGACAATGCAACCACTCCTGATGAGACCTAATAGACTAGGATCAGAATGAAGGAAAAGAAGACCTCCCCTATTAGTGGACTTGGGGAGGGGCATTCATGGAGAAGGGGGAGGAAGGGAGGGATTGTGAGGGGAAGAGGGAGGGCACTACAGCGGGGATACAAAGTGAATAATGTGTAATTAATACAAAAATTAAAAAAAATAATTTAAAGCTGTATTCTCCATTACTGGAAGTCTTCACTTAGGACATCCTTGTGACTTCCAGGGAATTTTTATTGTTCTAGGTTTCTAACTCACCCTCCTGGAAAGTCCCCCATTCCTCTATTCCAGTTCTCTTCCCCCATCCTGATCTCTCTTTTTCCCATCCCCACCTGTGCCCAGTCCACCCTCAAAATTTATTCTCTTTTCCCCTTCCCAGGGAGATTCATGCATCATCCTCTGTGCTCCCCTTGTTACTTAGCTTCTTGGAGGCTGTGGACTGTAGAATGATTGTCAGCTAATGTCCACTTACAAAAAATGGCCATTTTCTTTAACCAGGCAAGTGGAAAGATTGGAACTCTAGCCCAGCCACAAAACATCAAAATATTTGATTTACAATTTGTCTTGCTTGCAATATGTGCAGGGGGTAAAGGTGCCACAGAACTCGTACAAGTGGCCAGCGACTAGTCCAGCTTAAGACTCATGCAAGAAGAGGGAGCCGAGAACCCCCATTGCCTGGATTCCCAAGAACCATAGATTGAATATCTCAGAGACCTAGGAAATTATTCCTAACGATATACTGCTCTACTCATAGACTGGAGCCTAGCATACTTGTCATCACAGAGGCTTCATCCAACAACTGATAGGAGAAGATACAAACAGCCAAACGTTAGGCAGCTCTCAGGAAATTCCAGGCAAGAGTAGTACTAAGGATTATAGAGCCAAATGAGCCAGGATATAATGTATGAAGGAAGAATATAAATAAATAAATAAATAAATAAATAAATAAATAAATAAATAAATAAATAAATAAATAAATAAATAGAAAGACTAATCCCATCTCTATGTATTTCTCAAATATCAAGACATCAGAGTTTTGTCATCAAGTAAGTTTGGCTGAAGTAGACAAATTGCAGTTCCAAGTACTCTAAAATATTGTCTTTATAAAATTTCCAATTTCACAGTTTTCATTGTTATTTACTGAATGTCATGTGGAAAAAGTCTTTTATGAATGCTTCTTAGTTTTTAAATAAATAGTATTTATTTAGAATAAGTGTATAAGAAAACACTTAGAATATATCTAACAATAATGAACAAGTACATTTAAGAAAACAGAAGAATTATTATATAGATTGACATGTACATATATTCACATTAAGACCTACTGTACTTATTAAGCAAGCCCTTTCAGTTTTAATTTCCGCCCTAAGCATAGAACCTCTGTCACATGGAAATGGACAGAAAAAGACTGGTAAAAGAATAAGAACTTTCAAGACCAAAACAGTAAATTCCTGAAGTAAGTCACCTTAAGCATTGCATCTTTATTTTTTCACAGCAAGAAAATTACTCTGGTGATTTTTTTATTCAGTTCTATGATGAGAATTTGCTTGTTAGTCAAAATATGCCATTTCTCCCACCACCCCCTTCACCATTTTTAAAAATATTTTATTTTTATTAATTACAGTTGGTTTTCTTTGTATCCCACTTCTTCTCCTCCCAACCCCATCCTCCCTCCCTCCCCCTTCTCCACCCATGCCCTTCACCCAGTCCACTGATAGGGGAGGTCCTCCTCCCCTTCCCTCTGATCCTAGTCTATCAGGTCTCATCAGGAGTGGCTGCATTGTCTTTCTCTGTGTCCTGGTAAGGCTGTTCCTCCATCAGGGGGAGGTGATCAAAGGGCAGGCCAATAAGTTCATGTCAGAAACATTCCTTGTTCACATTATTGTTTCTTGAACCTATAAAACTTACTAATTTAAAAGCCACAAGAGATGAAGACTTTCTTGCAACTCAGCAACTCCCTGGTTTGTTTCTTTGGTTATATATTTATGGTGTTATGGTTAACTTTAATTATGTGTGTGTGTGTGTGTGTGTGTGTGTGTGTGTGCGGTTGTTTGTGATTTTGTGCGCAGTGACTAAGTGCTGTGCCTGCAGGGGTCATAAGGGGAAGTCCAATCCCCTCGGGCTGGTGTTATAGGAAGTGTACTGTCCCACTTGGGTGCTGGGAAGCAAACTCAGGTCCTTGACAGGAACAGGATGCTCAGCCTCAGAGCCATCTCTCCAGCCCCCATCTTCCTGCCTTTAAACCTAGGGATCTACAAAGAGTTCAGGGGAGTTGAGAATAAAGAGATTGCTTTACTTCACATTCATGAGAACCATTTGGTTTCCCTAACAATGGAATGAATCATTTTAAGTTTTTTCATATGGGAAGAGTATGTTACATTCATTCTCCAGAATTTTAAAATGTTTTGTGATAGAAATGCAAAAATATACAATATACTTTGATATGCAAGTTTACTGTTACTGTTTTTTCAACACATATTACATGTAAATGATTCCCAAGTCATACTCCAAAATTAAAACTTAGAAAACTACTCAGGGAAAGAAAATTTTACTGCACAGAGGGTGAAGAACATTATGGAGGGGACAAACAGATAAACAAATAAATATGAAAATTTCAATATGATAGTCAGTATTAAAAATAAAATCCTATCTTATAATTTCCTTTGAAAATTGAAGCCAGCCTAGTAAATTCAAATGAATTTATAGACACAGCCAGATGCAATTCAAAAGAAATTTAAAACCTAGAAAGATTTGTGCTACAAAATTATTTGAAAATTACCAATTTATAAATAAATTTGCTAATATTTTTCTGTTCTTTGAAATGATTTTCTCAAATAAACAGTGGGGGAAAATATCTACAATGTGTGCACCATCAAGTAAATTACTGTAATTTAGAAAACAGACGTTTTTTTTTTGTCCTATTTATAAACACACTAAAAAAATTAGATTTCTTCCTGGTCTGAGAAAATGTATATTTGCTCTTTATGGTGCAGACACAACCTGCAGAAATTTTAAAATAACTCAAAATGTAGGCTCTGAATTAATTTTTGTTATTTTATATTAACTGATATGGAGGTAAGGAGAATGAATTTCAGTGTTTGGATTTAGGAGAATGAAGTAACATTAATTTATCAGTTATAAATGCTTTTCCCCCCATAAATTTGTTTACTTATCTTACATTCTGATCCAAGCCTGCTTCCTCCTTACTTCCCTGTCCCACCCTCCCAGCTTCTTCCCCTTTGCTCTCCTCCCTTTCTTCTCAGAAAAGAGAAGGTTTTGTCTCCTATCTGCTTCCCCCCCCCCCCCCCTTACCACCAACCCATGTATGCTTCAGGACTAAGCACATCCTCCTTCACTGAGGTAGCCCAGCTTGGGAAAGCAGCAATATCACCATATAAGAGACCGTCCCCACTCCCCTTGCTAGTACACCCCGGTGAAGATCAAGCTTCCCGTAAGTTACATCTGTGTCAGGAGCGTAGGTCCAGTCCATGATGCTCTGTGGTTGGTGCTTTGTTCTCTGTAAGCCCCCTTGGACTCTGCTTAGTTGCCTCTGTTGGTCTTCTCCTATCCCCTCTGGGTCCTTCTGTCCTTCCCCTGACTTTTCAGCAAAGACCCTTTGGATTCCACGTAGTGTTTGATTGTGGGTCTCAGCCTCTGTTTTGATCAGCTGTTGCATGGATCCTTCCAGAGAACAATTATATTGGGCTCCTGTCTGCAAGTATAACAGAGTGTCATTAATAGTGTTAGGGTTGTCTCTCTGCTGGGGTGAGTCTCAGTTTTGGCCAGTCATTAGTGGCACATTCCCTCAGGCTCTGCTCCATCTTTATCACTGCACATAGTGTAGGCTGGGTACATTTTGGGTCTACGGTTTTGTAGTTGGCTTTTTCTCTTGAGGAAACACTTTCTATTTTAATCCATAATAATTGTCATTGTTTCCAAACTAATTCATATCTCCATACAAAACAAACAAACAAACAAAAAACAACAACAAAAAGGAAAAGTCTCCTGCATACTGCATTTTGGAATGCAGCTATAAATGTGAAGGGAGATGGGAGAGATAGATGGATGGATGGATGGATGGAGAGAGAGAGAGAGAGAGAGATTATTGTAAGTCCACCCCCTACCTGAACTTCAGCTTGTACTGATTTCTGTGTTCCTGTTCTGTTTACCATTATCTAAACTATCTGAAGACTAAATTTTCTTGTTTTCCCTAAGTACTATGCCCTAGACCCTATACAAAATAACACTTTCCTGTCTCTTCTGTAAAATGGTGCCATCATTTCAACTGCAATCAACAACACACTTCTCTTGCCTTATTTTCTCCATATCAACATTGACCCTCAGAAAAGAACTTCTGCTGAGAGCTAAAGGGTACCACACACTCTGCTCAGCAGCATAATCCTGATGCATCTTCTGCTGCCCTCTCCTCTGGGAACAATTCTCTCTTCCGATTTCCTGTCTCATGGGCTGTACAGGTTCAGTAGCCCATCAAGCAACAGAAGCACACAAAATACACTTGCAGATGTGACTATCGGAAATGCCTATTAAGGAGAGATGAGAAACCTGATTTTGAAGAAAACAACTGAGAGAAATTGTTTTAACTATGGCCCAAGTAAAAGGAATAGTAATGGTTAAAAAGAAACACAAAGTAGGAAAAGAAATAACTGTGACTATATCGTCATATAGTTTAGGGAAATTGTCAAGACTGTTAGGGAACTCAGGATTTAATGTCAGCTATCAAAGGCTGTGAACTTTTTTTAAGGAATGACTTTGCCTTGTTTTCTATGTCAGAATTGTTAATGGTACAAACACTTGTTGCTAAAAGTGTGAACTTGGTGCAAACATGGAGAGGAATTTTAGAGTGTAGAACTCATGACTCATTGATAATTAGAAGCTTCAGGAAAGGAATGCAAGCTCCAGAACCACAAATGACCAGCATGAGGGGGTGGGCATGTAGCCCACAACTAGCTGAGGCACTGTTCACATTTGATAGCTCCGGGGAGACTAGAGTCAGATTTTGGTTTTGGTTTTACGTGATCTGACTCCTTTTAGGCTGACTGCACAGAGGAGCAGTGCTGATCCCAAGATTAGCTGGACAACACACATTTGCTGGAGGGGGAAGTGAAGGAGGGTTGCAAAGAAGAGGATGAGGAGGAAAGGAAAATGGCCAGGTATTCTCTAAGCTGGGTGAACAAGGATGAGAGAGTTTAAAGAGTAGCAAGGCGAGGAATTGAGTAGGATGAATATGTCCAAAATTCTTTGTGTGGAATTTTCAAAGAAATAATAAAAAATATTATTTTAAGTACAATACTGTGTGTGGGGTGTGTTCTCATGACTATCAGTCAACTTTCTGAATCATGTATATACATTTATTTACATGGATTCGAGGACCAACTCATTTACAGTTTTTATGGACATTTTCCTATGATGGGGAAATCTGGTGTGGTCATCGAGGTACTATCTGCAGAGCTGATCCTTGCAAGGATGTGAGAACACTGCTGCTGTCGCTCTCTTCCCTATATAGGCTGTTTCTGAGTCCTTCGTTCTTACTAAACACTTGCTTTTGGGCTTGACGAGACATATAACCAAACTTTTATTTTTCAAGGATCCAAACCTTTATAACAGTACCTTTTCATTGTGACTTTCTCACATGGGTTTATGGACACATAAACCAGGAGAGTCTCAGAGCTGCTCAGAGGGACCCTGTGGCTTAGCTCATATTCTTTCAGCACCACACTCAGAGGCATTTTTGTTTCCTGCTGATCATGTTCAGTTAACTTTGGCTGGTTAATTCTATAATTGCCTGCTGATTCCTGGATATAGACTCCTGGCAGAAGCTATGGTAAAGCTGTTTTCTATAGAAACCTTTATGTGTTGCCTGGCAAGTGTGTGATTCCTTTTTGATCTACAATATATAACTCTACAGATTTGTGTTGATAAGAAAGAAAAAATCCTCTAGTGGGTCATTCAAAGCACTGTTAAGTGGGATGTGCTTCCTCCCATAGTGCCTTGAACTCATACATTCTCTCTCTGGAGTATAGGATACTATCTGAGTGTCTTCTTGGGTTCATAAATACATTGGATCTTAAAAGGTAGAACTTCATAAACTGAATTCTTTCTCCAAGCTGGCATTAAGCTTCACATTTCAGAGTCCAGCTGTAAGGCCAGATGTCTTTGGGTACAAAAGTATGGAATGAGCAATTGATTTTACATCTTCAGTACCTTTTCTGGGAAGTCAGTCTTTTGGACATCCACTGTGATGAGTAGAATTAGATAAAGCCCTTAAAACAGTGCCACTAAGAAAAGAAAACTAATAAGTTCTAGGAATAACCCATATACCTCTGATAGAATAAGTCACAGTGGAACAACCTGCCCACTAAGGCACATTTTTATTTGGTTTTACAACTCTTATGACCAGTGAGAGGCTGAGCTAAATCTATCTCAGGAACTAGGAGCTTCCCTTTAAAAACTGACATTCTTTGCTTTTCGTTTATCAAAGGCACATCAACGAATATTTCATACTATTAGCTGTTTCAGTCTTGGATAATGGCTGATTACCACTATCTCCAGAAGTAGATTCTTGGGCCAAAAGTAAAGGTAAGAAGAAGCTGGCATGTAAAATATAGAAGCTGAAAGATAGTGACACATTTCTCATTTACTCAGGAAGTCACCTGTTAAAGATTTGTTTTACTTTTAATGATATGCATTTGCATCTCTATTTAGGTTTGTCCACATGAGTGCACAAACCATAGGACAGTGGAATTAGAGGCAGCTTTCAGCCATCTAACATCGGCGCTGAGAATCCAACTCTCTTCCTCAAGAGTCCCCAGGAGATCACTTTTTAGACAATGTGAACAATTCTTTTTCTACATGAGCTAAAAGTATTTTGTGGAAATGTACATGTAAGGAAGTTAGTATTTCTGGGATACCCCAGAAAAACATGATATGCTTGCATGGTGACTGTGATATCCATTTGCATAAATTATGAATACAAGAACCACTTTATTATTCCCCATAGTGTAAGAAAAACCTGAGTTGACACATTTGTTCAAAGCAGAACACTTATTTAATCTGTGGCTGCTTTTAACCAATTAGATACTGTCAGACTGACAAAATTGTAACTGTGACTTATTTTTGTTTTCCTTTAGAATAAATTTAACATTTTTACTCTAAATCTTTAATAAGATGCTGCAGCCTTACAAAATAAAGAAAAGTAATGTGGACTGAAAATGAGTTTATTTTTTCATAATTTATTGTTATGCCTTTTCATAAATCATCCCTGTTTTCAACAAGAAATGTTTTTAAGGCAATAAATCAGTGCTTGAAAAAAATAAGTGGATTTTATTTCTTGCTTTATAATCAATTATGATGTCTCTTTTCTTTTAATGTAACTGTTAGAAAATATGCTATTTTGAGATATTTGATACAATGGGGATTGAAATGACTATTTAAAGAAAATATTTATTTTTTGTTTGTCAGAGTTTGTCTACATATGTGTATGTATACCGTGCGTATGACTTGAACATCATAAGACCAGAAAATGACATGTCCCTCAGAAATAGAGTTAGAGGTAGTTGTATGCTACCCATATGTGTGCTGGAAAGAGAACATGGTCCTTGGCAGGAACATCTAGTTATTTTGATGGAGATGTCTCTCCAGTCCCTAACTTTTATTATTATTATTATCACCTCTTAAGGAAAATGTTTTAGATAATTTACACTGTATTTTTGCCTTAGAATTTCAATACTGCTAGAGTTGTTTGGGTCAAAATCTGGTCAATGGTGGCACCAACAGGAGATACCATGTGGCTAGTCTTCAATGGATCAAGAGTGGGGATGATGGGAAGCATGGCAGACAGCGGTAACAGTGAACCTACAAGCTCACATTTGTTACTAACATGAGGTTAAATTGTAATAAATGATAACAATAAAAGGGGGGGAGTTCAGGAGGGATCCATTACCAAGGAGTTGTGCTTGAGATGTGTCCCTACCTGTAATTGTACTATCATTGTCTGGGCTCTATTCTGTCTATCCAGTGAGGAAAGGCAATAAATTGAAAGAAACATGTAGAATCATCCCCAGGCAGATAGTGGGGCTTCAGACTTTCCCTTCCTTCCCTTAGCACTGGATTTCTTGGGACTATTTTAAATAGTTTGATAGCCAAAGGGAGGGGTTCAAGTGTCTCTCTGAAGTACCTTCTCTTTAGCCTGGCTGTCTTCAGTCTCTACAAAATGTTGATACCAACTTATTTTAACAGAATGGAATCTCAACTGGACTGCCAGGCACTTTACAACCCTTTCTGGCTTTTAAATTACCTTTTTTTAAAAACCTCTCTTTCTGCAGAAACATTGGCTCTATAAGTACAAATGAGATGAGTCACTCTAGAAAACTTCACAGCAGTGGCCCCGTGCTGTCCTTGCTGTCCACATCTCATGGAACTGGTGATAGACAGCTGCAGAAAATCTTCAAATGCTCCCTGGCATTTTAAAAAATCTGCACCATTACCTTAATGTCATAGTTGAATAGTCAAATGAAGAACAGTTCATTTTGCTTTATACCAGATGACCGACAAATAAAAGCTTTCAATGCTGTCTCATATCGTCTATCAAGTTTTATAACAAACTTGACATTGTGTTAAAATGATTTTGTCATAAACAGAAGATGTGTCAATCATCAGAAAGCTGAAGATTCTAAAGCTGCCTCTGAAGAAGTGCCATTTATTTTCTTTCAAATGGCAAGATATAGGCTAAAACATTTGAGAATGAAGTGAAGAAGACTACATCGGTCTTCAGGGCATGTTCCATTGCGAGGATGATGTATTTGTTTTAAATTTCTTTTTTAAAACTTGTTTAGCTCACTGGTACAAATTTCTGTTACTAGTTTATTGAATACAAAAAAAACAAGTAGAGATTATTGATTATCATGCAGGTTTTTTTTTATTTAATAAGAAGCAAATATTTCAAATAGATCATCATAATTGATTTGTGTTTCATGTTGACATACATTCATCAAAGAGACTATACTTTTATTCCTAATTGTATCCTATCTAAAATAGCAGCTGTGTATGGCATTCACTCACCTATATGGCAATTAATATTAGGACATTTAAAGACAAAGTGCTATGTTTTGTGTCCCTGTTTTATCCTAAAAAAAGTTACAGTTACTTTATTTTCATTTTTAAAAAGGCAGCTGCAGTATGTAGGATCATAGATCGACTGCTTATGTTAGATGACTAATAGCCTTAGAACTCTGTTCCAGATGTGTATAAAATAAATAGGAGGGAAACAAAATGGCTCAGTGTGAGCGCATCTGCTGCCAGGCCTGGCAACTTGAATTTGATCTTTGAGACCTATATGGAGGAAATAGAATTGATTACTTTGACTTCCACATTCACACCACAGGTCAGATGCGCGCGCGCGCGCACACACACACACACACACACACACACACACACACACACACACACTGAATAAATGTGTTGTGATAACACCAATGAAGGAAGCAGGTTTGTAGCTAAAATCTATGAATCTAAAATTAGCATTTACATCTTGCAAGAACATGTGTCTATCACTAAAGTTCATTTTATTATTGATCAGTTCTGTGACATTAAGCAAGTCTTATATCATCCTACAGCTCAGTTTGTCATCTACAAAGTTGACACAATACTCAACTCAACTGTCTTCTTTTTTTAATTTAGTGATTTATTCACTTTAAATCTCAAGTGTAGCCTCTCCTCCTCTCCGCCCAATCCCTCCACTTTGTCCCTCCTTCACCTCCTATTTCCCCTTCCCTGTCCCTCAAAAAGCATGCAACAGAGACCATGTCAAAGACAGCCCCCATCACCTTTCTGGGGAACCCACAAGGAGGCTAAGTTGCCCATTGCTGATACATACTTAAGTGAGATTAATTACATAAAATGGTGAGTACTTGGTGACGCTATTGCAAGATCTCACCAAGCTTAATTTTTGCATAAACTGAAATTTTGGGCTAGGAGATGGCTCAGTAAAGCACTTGCTATGCAAGTAAATAGACTTGACTCTAAGTTCCTAACAGGTGTAAATTTGAAACCCAGGGAAAAGGAAGAGAACAGGCAGATCCTGATAATTTACTAGGTAGCAATTATCGATGAAAAACAAGCTTTAGGTACACTGTGAGATGTTATTTCAAAAAGTGAGGTGGAGTTTGTCAGAGGAGATATTCAGTATCTTCCTTCACCTTTCCCTGTATTAGAACATCCTCATATTCATCAATATCCATAACACACACACACGCATGCATGCAGGCACACTTACCACAATCTACCATAGAACTGTTTTCCACTAAATTCTTCAATGTGCTGGTATAGTACAGAAATGGTATGTGAGGTTCTCCCTCAGGGTAGCAAAATGTCTCCGCTGAAAAAAGAATTTGAATGTGGAAACATAAAAGGAATTTAGTTGCTTACAGAGGCAAATCATCCTGGATGAAAGCAAAAAGACAGAGGGTGAATAAAATCCTTTGGAAACATGTAATTAGAATTGGTGAGAGAGTAATGATAGTCATGGAAAGCTAGAATATTACACTACTGTAAATAGTAATCTCTTATACCGCCTTGCAGAGCTATACAATTCTGTTGAAAACTAAGCCTCTAATACGAGTTTGTGTTTGCCCCACACATCCATGTCCATCACCTTTTTTATTTTTGTCTGCCATTTTATCTCTATTTTATCTTCTACCATCCAGAAAACACCTGTAGTTCCTATCTGATACCACTTCCCACTCCTATGATATTTATCTACATGTCTTCTTAAAGATAGTGTTAAAAATGCTACATAACCTCTGAATAGGCACTGAGTTCAGTTACTAGGTTCAGAACTGAGTATTGGGTGATTTTCTTTCGGACACATAATACAATGTCTACTCATCCCAGGCAGAGTATCAAGGGAAGACAAAAGCACAGATCCTTTTTGAGTCCAGATCTGTGGAAGGATAAATGTACTGAGCTGTTTATAGGTGCATTGGGAAAAGCGTACCTACAGGAGCACAAGTGACATTCTGGAAACCTTAACAAGGATGAGACTCACAAAGGTTGGATGCTCGGGGAATACTGTACCAGTTGGAGACAGTTCCACAGTCCAGAATCTTCTCTTCGAGGTTATTACTTCAATGAATTTGAAGAGAAATTTTCTGAGTCTTGTAACTTTCCAACTTACTAAAGTATATAAATTTAGTTAGCTTCA
Source organism: Pachyuromys duprasi (assembly GCA_028658305.1). NCBI lineage: Eukaryota > Metazoa > Chordata > Mammalia > Rodentia > Muridae > Pachyuromys > Pachyuromys duprasi. The sequence goes on from CM053747.1 coordinate 9,104,448, forward strand.
GTCAGAACTGCTTTCACTGCAGGAGGGGACGCCTCAACACTGAGTTGGAAACTATTCAGTGTCAGTGCTCTTTAACTTTATTTTAAATGATACATTGCCTGCCCTTATTTTATACTTATTTTCTATGATATTAAAAAATAACCCTAAATTTCAAGAGATGTTTTAACTTTATTTTTGTGTTGGGTTAATAAGTCATATATTTGTAACATATTAGCTATATAGACCTAAAAAAGCTACATACAAAGACGACCCTATGGAGGATGCTTAAATATCATTTGTAATGACAAGCAGGATAGACACAGGAAGCAGATGGGGGCCTCTTATAGAGGGTTCTCTGAAAGGCTCCACCCAATAGAGTGTCAAAGCAAATGTTGTGATTCCCTGCTAAACTTTAGGCAGAGCATATAAGTCTTATGAAAGAAGGGGGAGGGATAGAAGGATATGGAGGGGACAGGAGCCCTACAAGGAGACAAACAAAGCTGAAAATTCAGAGCCCACGTGGTCCTGCAGAGAGTGACAATGTATGGAGAGGACCTAGACCCCCGGCTTAGATATAGACCATAGCAACTTAGTCTCCATGTGGGTACCTTAGTAAGGGGAGCAGGGGCTGCCTCTGTCATGAACTCAGTGGTCTGCTCTTTGATCACTTTTCCCTGGTGATGCAGCCTTACCAGGCCACAGAGGAAGAGGATCCAGGAAGCCCTGATGAGACTTGATAAGCTATGGGCGGATGGCAGAGGAGGAGGACTCCCCCTTTCAGTGGACTAGGGGAAGGGGATAGGGGAGAAGAGTTTGGGAGGGTGGAAGTGGGAGGAGTTGAGGGAGGGGGCTTCTATTGAGATATATAAAGAATGAAATGTAAAAATAAAAATAGAAAATTAAAATGTGTTTAAAAAAATCTAAATTACATTAGATGTTTTAGTTCATTTTTGTGTTGGGTTAATAAGTCACATATTTACAACAACATTCTGCAGTTGGCACTGAAAATTCCAAAGTGTTAAAAAATAACGAAGAATAATATAATTTAACAATTGCATTTAGTTTCTTTTTTATATGTAATTTATTTATTTTTATACCAAAAATAGGTTAGGTACTTTGCATCCCAGGCGTAGCCACCTCCCTCATTCCCTCCCACTCTCCCCATCCCTCCCTCATCTCCTCCCCGCCCCCTCCAAGTCCACCAATGGGGGAGGATCACCTCCCCTTCCATCAGACCCCAGATCACCTCAGGGCTGGCTGCAAAGTCCTCCCCTGGGATCTAGGCAGGCTGTTACTCCCTGGTGTGTATGGGGGAGGGTCAAAGAGCCAGCCATTGAGTTCATGACTGAAACAGTCCCTGTTCCCCTTACTAGGGTCTTCAGTTGGACACTGAGCTACTGTGGGCCACATCTGAGTGGGGGTTCTAGGCCATATCCATACATGGTCCTTGATTGGAGAAACTGTCTCGTATAAGACCCCTGTGCCCTGCCACTTAGTTTCTTTATAATATTTATTACAATCTACTGCTGAAGTATATAAAAGTTGTATGTGATAAAATGGACCATGGGAATAACTCTGTTAACAAAGTGTTTGTAGCACAAGTCTGAGAGCCCAAGTTCACTCTCAAGAAACCCAAAACATCTAGGCTTGCTGTGTGTGCTTTTAATCCCAAACATGGGGAGGGGGCAGGTATGGAGGTATTCCTGAGTCTGGGTGGCTGGCCAGCCTAGCCTAGTCATTGTGCTTCAGGCCCATGAGATACTGTCCAAATCATAAAGATGACAGAACTTGAGGAATAACATTCAAGGCTGATTTCTAGCCTCCACAAGCACCTGCACACAGGTGCAACCTGCACACAGGTGTGCGTGCACACGTTCACATACACTCATATAAGCATCTATTGAGATGATTTATTTGCATGAGTAAGTTTTTATGTGTATGGAATGTGAACTTATTATAGAAGTGTCAACACAACTTTGTCGGTTGCATATAAATGTGTGTATGTGCATGTGTGTAAGCCAGAGAGGTTGATATCCAATGAGTTCCTGTATCTTTTTCGACCTTATCATTAAGTCTGAGTCTATCACTGAACCCAAAGCTCATTAATTCAGGTAGAGTGTCTGGCCAATGAGCTTCAGGGATCTGCTTGTCCTCTCTACCCTAGTGCTGAGGCTAGAAGAACAAACCACTGCATTTGGCTTTTTATGCGGGTTGTAAGTATCCAAGTCTAGTCCTCAGATTTGAATGGCAAGCACTTTGAACATGGAAAGACCTAACCCGCACACACAGACCCTTGGTTTTAAAACACATTTCCTATGGAAGGAGCTTTCTTTTAGACTTTTTTTTCTTTATTTAATGATTCTTTGTCAGCATACTAACAAATGTCATTAACATATATATACTAATATATATTACTAGCAAATATATATTACTAACAATTACATATTTCAAATAGGCTAGATATATATCATGATAATCAAGTCACATTAAAATGTAATTAAATAGGCTGCATGATTTTTAAAATTCTGTTCATGCACTACATGTATTATATTTTAATGTGACTTGGGTCAGACAACGGTATAGCTGTGTTTGTACTTCTCATAGCAAGCAATCACTTAAGTGTGTCAATTAACCTGGTTTTGACCATCTACAGTAACTGTCTGATAGCCTCAAGTGCATGAAAGCCAGTGTTATTGATTACCGACAGTGGTAGCAATATACAACAAATGTCGACTACAATGCTCAACAGGGTTCTGTCAGCTCAGATTTGTATTGAGCTTTTAAAGCTGAAAAACAGAATAAGTAACTTGTTTTTCTGAAAAGACTGACAACATTTTAAATTATCATGTGATATGATAGGGGTAAAAAACAAAGCTACTACACTGTTATAAAGCAGACAACTGGGAGTTTGAAGAACAATACTTGGGGTGTATTTGGGGTGAGGAGCTTATAGAATGAAAAAATGAGATAAATAGTCATTACCACATAAACATTGTGTGCAGAGAACACATTTTGGATTTTTAATAATAGCTTGAAATGTCAAGCATTTATTGTTCATAACACGTCTGAGTTAGCCATAGCCTAGCATGTTGCAGCATGCCTAGAACATCACCAATGCAGATTTTTGTAGACAGTCTTCTATATCACTACTCTGACATTTACATCTCTGGTGGCCATACTGCACAACATCCAATGGCAACATGGGCCACAGATACCAACATGGCATACATACCCACATACATACATACATACGTATATTCCTAAATACAAACTGATTGGTTTACATAATGTTACTTATATGTATGTTTTTTTAGGGCTGACCATTTTGTAGTGGAAAAATAATTTCCTGGGGAAGAATATTTTCTCCACCATCATAATTCCTTAGTTGCCCATAGTCTCTTGAGTAGGTTGTGGCATTTTGGTCTTTACCCCATAATCTTTGCCATCTGTTGCTGCCATCATTGTTCACTTCATGTTTGGCAGACATGCTAGAGGGACTGTTGGTGCAGTTTCTGATGTTACTAGGACACACAGTCTCACAGCAATTTCCCTTATCTTTTGGTTCTTAGAATCTTTCTGCCTCCTCCTCTTCTGCAATGTTCCCTAAGCCTTACGTAAAGGGATTGTTTTTTTCCATTTGTCTCTTAAGTGCAAATGTTAGGTGGCTTATAGCCTCTTGTAATACCACACACACACACACACACACACACGCAAACACACACAAACACACGCATAGACACGTTTTAAAGATAAATGAGGTGCTGGTCAGTATTTTATATAGCACCTAGGTCTCTCGGCATATGGTGGCTCAAATATTTTTCACATATTGTTAGAAATTCAAATTTCACTTTCCTTTGAGACTCTGCATCATCTTTCATGACTCATATCACCTGAGCTCTAGCCAATTAGCCATCTTCTATTGTAGGTTTTAATGCTACAAGCTTGTGCCCAATAAGTTTTTTAGATACTCTTCCCATACAGCTGTTTTCAATAATTATTTTTGTTTTTCCTATGGTATTGAATTCTCTAAATGAGAATAAATAAATTTAATCAGTATTAATGCATACTTGGTAAAATGCTCATTGAATAGTAGGCTTTTTTTTTTCCTTTTTAGGAAGTGATTTTGAAAAAAAAGAGAGAGAAGTCACTAGTCATAGTCACCAGCCCACGCTAGGGATCCAATGTCTGCACAGCGCTCTTTTGTCTTGCCGTTTTCCTTTATCCCATTGTCAGGAATTAGATTAGGATCTGAGCTTGACTCAATTATATTGGCTTCCCTTTCTCTCTCTTCCTTTCTTTGTTCCTTCCTTTTTTCCTTTCATTGTCAGAACCCTCTTTATCAAAAATATTCAACTGATTTTGGTTGCTTATAAAAAATACATTCTGAATTCTGCTTTTTCTAGACTTTTTTCTGATTATGGACCACTCTTTCCTTCTTTTATTAAAAACAAGACCTCAAAAGTACCAAAAACACAGAGGGAGAGAAAACTGTAATCAGGATATACTATGTGAGAAAAGAAACTATTTTCAATAAAAGAAAAAATAAAGAAACAAAAATTAGGACACATTTTTATTTCTAAATATTGTTTTGATGATTTAATGTAAATATCACTCACTTTGTTCCTGAGTTACAGAGCGTTCATCAGTCAAGAGCTCTTGATGCTCTTGTATAGGACCTGGGTTCATTACCAGTGCACATCACCTTTGTCTTTCCATTTTCTAAGTTGTTTAGGATAAAAATAGAACATCAAGTCGCTAATTGAGAGCTTCCTTCTTTATAAATTACATAGGCTTAGATATTGTGTTCTAGCAATAGGACACTGATTAATACAGTGACCATAAAGGAAATCTACATATTCACTCTTGGAATAAAGAATAACACATAAAATATGTTTACTACATTTTAATGCAGCATAGGTATGTATATTTATGTATGCATGTGTATGTGAGTCTCTCTCTTTTTCTCTTTCTCTCTGTATGTGTGTGTATGTGCACATGAGCACACTGTGATAAGCCATGTTTTAGGCTGAAAGAAACATGCACAGGTGCTGAGAGGAAATGGAGTATAAATTCTCAGCTAGGATTCATTTTGAAGGAATTTAAGAATTCCATTTCAGTTACATAGTTGATCAGAAGTAGCAAAGAGCACACTTAACTCTTTCTAGCTATCTTCACATGAAAATTGAAACATTTCACAAGCCAGATCATTCTTCATTTCCAGTATTAAATATCCAGTAACTATTTGTTCAGCTAAAGAGTTTCAGTACATGAATGTTCCTTAGAGGAATTCTTGAATGTCCCACATTCAGAACATCTACTCTACTCAACACTGTCTGTAGCCTTTCACCTTCCATTTAAACCAAATTATTTCATTCAGGCATTTGACTTGAATTCTATAGTTTTCAGCTTGCTGGTGATCAGTACTCAATAGCATTTGCTTCCTCCATCTACTGTTAAATATAGCTCTATTTTCTCTTCAAAAGAGGATATAAAATTCAGCAATATTTTTTGTCCTTCATAAATCACATCAAACATCCATCTGAAAGATCATGGCTACTCTTTGTGACACCTGGGGGAGCTATCCAAATCTCAGAACAAATGCAGTGCTGAGCTTTATGAGAAAGGAGTTTGGAAATTCTGTTGACAATTTCTATGAGGTGCAGCAAAGCACTGAAAAAAATAAAAATACTTATCTGCTGTCTGTTGTATGTTTGATTGTCATTCCTTTCAGCACACATCATGGTGGGATCCATTTGATCATCAATAGTATGTTTTTAAAGCTCTCCAGAGGAAGATTCTATAGGTTCTTTTTTTTTCTTGTCACCCAGTGGCCTTTTGATGACCTTTCACTGAAGCCTGTATCACATATATGAAATTCAAAGCCAGTAATATGGATTCAAACCACTGAATCACATCCGATTGCAGCAAACGGTACCTAGAATCCTAGAGTAGAAGCCAGGTGTTCTTTAAATATTAACGCAATAAAATGATTACCAACACAGCAACATTAATAGAAAATTTCATCAATACCAGAAGGCAGTAAACGTTTTTAATGGAAGTGACTACAGATAGGTCCATTGGTCCAGCTGTGCAAACTCGAGGATTAGTTCTCAGACACAGAGAACCACATAGACATAAAAATAACTAGTCAACAGTATCATCTGCTGTGTAGCATTGTAAGCCATGGTATACTTCTGTCAGCCACTTTCCCATGCAGTCTATGTGGTTAGACCTGGAGCTAGGTCTCATGATGGGTGGGTTGAATTATTTGACAAACCTCCAGCCTACTGGATTTACATCTTTACAGCTATATCTGTTTGAGAACTCGTTGCTGCTGCTTGGGCAATATACTAATCTTTCCTTTTTATGTTATAGTGTGAGATCTGACCTCAGTCTTTCAAGGTCATAAGCATTTCCAAAGACACATGTAAACACTTTCTGTGCCTGTGTCTGTTCTATGATCATCCTTAGAAAGTCTTTCTGAAACGATATACAACTGCAAATATATGCCATCAAAGAGAAGTACCATAGTTGGTCTGCCTTCCATTCTTCACTTATCAGTACTTCTGTGTACATTTCCTATGAAGACTTCAGTGTTCCTATGAATGCCTGTATTAGCTATATGTGTTATCATCCACAATGCTTCTTCACAAGCATAGTCATATAAAGCTGAGGAAGGCTTTTGATTGCTGTGCTTTCCAGTCACCTGAGGTTAGATACCATGCATGAACTGATTACATACAGAAAGCTGATGTGTCAACCACGGAAACATTGACTCTAATCCTAGATATGCTTAGTTTGACTTGTAGAATATTCACTTACTTAAATAAAAAGTCATGGTTATTTAGCTTTGGTGGAATTATACAAATATATGAAGCATTACATTTAATTTGCACAATAATTATCCTTTTAGGTATGCTTTACTGTCCCTATTTAACTTATATTACTATTCCCTGTTATTTCCTGATCTTGTCAGGCATTTGACATTGTACATCCTGGTAAATAGGAATAATGAGTAAATAACGACTGTGTCTTAATAAGGGCCTTAAGCACTGTTATATTTAAATTTCTAAATTCTCCAAATACTTTAGTATAATATAAAAAAACAAAGAAGCAAAACAACAACAGCAAACCTTCTGCAAGAAATACTTTCTAAGAAGTGTATTCCCTTTGTAGTTTTGTGAGGTCAGTTTCCAAAAGGACACTGGGATATGAGGAAAATCCATCAGGTCATGAGTCACCAGGTGTGGATACCTATCTTATCTATGACACCAACATTTTCCCTTTGTTTTGTACAAATAAAATATTTGATATCAGCTCACCCTAAATATTGATTCCTAATGTAACTTCTTTTTTCAAAATTTGCTCAAATTATTAGTTAAATAAAGCTGAAGATATGACAGCAATTTTGAAGAAAATATTTGAAAATATGTTGTAGAGACCTATATACTTGAATTAACTACAATGTTTGTGTGTGTGTTCATGTATGTATCTATGTGCATATGTAGCATACAAGTGCACAGTTATTCACACATTACAGTTTTTTAAATTTGAATTTGAATATGTAAGTCTAAAAATATCTGTGTTATCAAATAACAAAACAAATTCATACAAATAGAAATTAAAAGTTTATCCCGATTCACATACTGTGAAATAATGTGATATTAATATCTTAGTATTTAGCTATAAGCATATCCACAATTATCTTTCTTTCTCCTCCATTCATTAATTTATTTTTTCACTTACATCCTGATGACAGCACCCACTCCTCTTCCCCTAGTCCTCCTACACATGCCCCTCCCCAATTCTCCCCCTTTCTTCTAAATTAAGCTGGAGTTTCCCCTGGGTACCAACCCACCATGGCACATTAAGTAGATGCAGGACTAGGCTCATCCTCTCCAAATGAGGCCATACAAGGAAGCCCAGTTTGGGGAACAGCATCTAAAGGCAGACCTAGGAGTCAGAGAGAGTCCCTGTTACAATTGGTGGGGTCCCACATGAAGACCAAGCTGCACATCTGCTAGGTATGTCAAGGGGCATAGGACCACTCCATGTATGCTCTTTGGTTGGTGGTTCAGTTTCTGTGATCCCCCATGTGCTCAGGTTATTTGACTCTGTAGGTATTCTTATGGAGTCCTTGACTCCTCTGTCTCCCTCAGTCTTTCCCCAAACTCTTCCAGGGGCCTCCCCAAACTCATTTTAATGTTTGGCTATAGGTCTCTGTATCTTGTTTCCATCAGCTGCTGGATGAAGTTTCTCAAAGAAATTATTCTAGGCTTCCTCTACAATCATAACAGAGTAACAATAATAATGTCAGGGATTGATTCTCTTCCAAGGGATGGGTCTCAAGAAGGGACAGTCTTTAGTTGGTCAGTCTGTAAATCTTTACTCTTTGTCCCTGCACCTCTTGTAGGTAGGACCAACTTTGGGTCAAAGATTTCTTAGGTGGTTTGCTGTCTCTATCTCTATACTGGAAGTCCAGCCTGCTACAAGAGGTAGCCACTTCAGGCTCCATATCCCCCATTTCTAGGAGTCTCAGGTAGGTGATCCTCCTAGACTTCTTGGAACCTCCCATAGCCTGGGTCTCTGGTTAATCATAAAGATGCACCACACCTCTGATTTTTGTTCTCTCACCTGGCAATCTCTCCCCACTCTCCCTACTCCTAATTCCCATATCTGGTCCCCTCCCCTCTCTGACCCAGTTCCCTCCCTCCACCTCCAATGCCTATTTTATTTTCCCTTCTGAATGATTTTCAAGCATCCTTCCTAAGACTCTCCTTGTTACTTAGCTTCTTTGGGTCTGTATGTATTGTAGCATAGTTATTCTTGTATTTCATTGCTAGTCTTTAGTCACCACGGGACTGCAAATCGAAATGACTCTAAAATTCCATTTTACAACTGACAGAATGACAAAGACCAAAAACTCAAGTGACAGCACATGCTGGTGAGGCTATGGAGGAAAGGGAACCCTCCTCCATTGCTGGTGGGAGTGCAAACTTATAGAACCACTTTGAAAATCAATCTGATGCTTTCTCAGAAAACTAGGATTAACCATACCTCATGATGCAGCTATACCCGCTTCTGGGCAAACACCAGAATATTGCCCACGATTCAAACAGGACACTTGTTCAACTATGTTCATAGCAGTTTTATTCATAATCGAAACAAGAAACTATCTAGATGTCCCTTAATTGAAAAAGAAACTAGAATATTTACACATAGAATACTACTTAGCTATTAAGAACAGAGATATCATGATATTTTCAGGCAAATGGATGGAGCTAGAAAATATCATCCTGAGTGAGGTAACCCAGACCCAGAAAGACATCCATCTATGTATTCACTTTTAAGTAGATATTAGCCATAAAGTACAACATAACAATTATCTTTCTTTATAGACGCATTTTAATTGCATTTACTGTGCCAACTGCTTAGACTGTCATCATTTTAATTTCGCTGCAATTAAAATTTCCTAAATGACTTATACATTTAAAACTAATAAACCATGAATAAAAACAACTGCCCTCATGGCTTGTTGCTCAGTGATTGCTTCTCCCATTCAGGATAGTCAGGGATGGGCTGGAGGGAGAGAAACTTAGATGAGGCAGTTGAGTGCAATGCAGGAACTTGGTTGTCAGTCAGTGTGTGGGTAAAACACACACACAGGATAATAACTTCAGAGAACTGGTTTCTTTTTTTTATTTTATTTTATTTATTTTTATCTCAATCACAGGTTGGGTACTTTGAATCCCAGGCGTAGCCCCCTCCCCCATTCGCTCCCACCCTCCCACTCCCTCCCTCATCTCCTTCTTCCCTGCCCCCTCCAAGTCCACCAGCAGGGGA